>CM050325.1:125697661-126008465 GCA_027475135.1 Bactrocera correcta | reverse complement strand
CACATGTGCGCATTCAGAAATTTAAATCATGATTTTATCACTTATCAATATATTATATGTGCGCGCATACTTATGTATATGTACATACATATATTTGTATACACTTCCGAACAAATAATGCGAAAGCATACAAACATAAGTATGCGTACACATGTGAATATGTCACCAACAAAAAATGGAAGCATTGTTCTACAAAAACAATTGTCTAAATAGCAGAAGCATCAAAAGTCAATATGGCAGCCGAATTGGCGAAGCCCAAATGACATAGTAAATTTTACAACAAAAACGATTTCATTCATAAACGCAGGCGCATATGCCACTAGCGACCTCGCTTTATTCAGACGCCGTAACATCTCCCCGAGCATACCTTTGCCTACAAGCGTCTTTTCGCGACGATGGCAAAAGCTAAAAATCATAAATTGAACAACATTCTGATGCTTCATTACAGAAAGAAGTGAGAAAAGTGGCAATATATTGGCGATTTACAATATTTGTCAATTCTAAAATAAGTATTTTTCCGTGGCTCGCAAAAATTTTCGTCAATATGTATGCAAGCTCATACATATTTACGCTAGTTTGTTGGCGATGCTGTTCCAGCAGCAAGGAAAGCGGTAACAATCGGCGATCCATTGTATATTTCTTCATGCATAACTAAAAAATAATTAGGACAACGCAATGTAAGCGTCAATGGTGGTGCTGGTAGTAAGCGCTTGAGAAGTCAAAGAAGAAATTATTTTTAATTTTTGCCTTTTATTTTATGGCAAAAGCTAAAAATCATAAATTGAACATCTTCTGGTGTTTGTTTGAAGAAAGAAATGAGAAAAGTGACAACATAGTAGTTGTCGATTTACAATATTTGTCTAAAATATTTTTCCGTGACAAAAATCTGCGTCGATATGTATTCATGCTCATACGTTACATACATACATATTTACGCAGCGGTGACAATCGGCGGCCATTAGTTTATTTTTTTCGGCACAGCCATTGGTTGACCGTGGCAACGGAGATGCGAAAAGACGCGTGCGACACTTGTTATTATGAATGTATGTACATATGCATGTGGCTCGCATTTGCTTTCGTAAACATACAAATGCGCCAAAGGAATAATATAAGTATGTATGTATATGCCATAGGAATTCTATTGGTACAAATATAGAAATGATAACGAAATAATGCGAATATGCATATTCCATGAAGCTCATTAATTTTCTTGAAGAAATGAACTTCATTTTACACATCTTCACTTTGTAATAGTGGAAATAAATATTAATTTATTTAAAAATTAAAAAATAAAAATAAAGAGAAATAAAATTAAAATAATTTTTCCTAATTTTTCCCGATTTTGTAAAAAAAATTTAATTTTTTATCAGTTTTTGGAAAAAAATGGTTTATTTGATACAAAATAATTACGCATATGTGACAATGGTTCATATAATACAAGGTAAACATGCATATGTCACTCAGAGAATGCTTTTTTACATTCTTTGTGTGACTTTGTATACTTTTCTACAAGGCAATTCTCTTTATTTATTCGCAGTCATTTTACATATATTTCTGCCACAGCACGTGCTCAATTCTGCTAAATAGCAGCGAATATGGTGAATTCCCTACTATGATTCTATCAGCTCTGTTAGCCGCGCAATCGAACCGTTCGATTGGACGGCTAGCAGAGCTTATAAGATTGTGACACGGAATTTCACCATTCTCGCTGCTATTTAGCAGAATTGAGCACGTGCAGTGGTAGAAATATATGTAAAATGACTAAGAATAAGTAAAGGGAATTGCTTTGTCACATATGCGTGATTATTTTGTGTAATAGAAACCATTGCTCTCCGAAAAATTGTAAAAATTTTATGTGATAAAATTAAATAAAAAATAATTTTAAATAAATTATTATTTCAAAAGTATATTAATTTCGACTATTATAAAATGAACTTAAATGTGCTCAATTATATGATATTTCTATTCATTCCTTTCATTTCTTCAAAAAAAAATTAATGAGCTTCATGGAATATGCATTTTCACATTATTTCGTTATCATTTCCATATTTATACCAATAGAATTTCTATGGCATATATGTATATATGTACATATATTATTTCTTTGTCACATTTGTCTGTATGTTTATGAAAGCAAATGCGAGCCATATGTATGTGTACATTCATAATAATAAGTGTCGCACGCATCTTTCGCATCTCCGTTGTCACGATCAACCAATGGCCGAAACTGGCGTTTTGTCGAAGAGTCAAGTGCTAAACACATTGAGCTCGACAGACTGTTCTATCAGACATTAAAATACACACTTTCTTAAGGACACAGTTATGTAGTTGTGCAGCTGCCTCAATAACTGTGTCCCTAAGAACGTGTGTATTCTAATATTTGACAGATGTCGTTTACAGTCTGTCGCGCTCATTGTGTTCAGCACTTGTGTGATGATAGAAATTCCAAGCTGTGCCGAAAAAATAAACGAATGGCCGCCGATTGTCACCGCTTCCCTTGCCCTTGTAACAGCTTCACCATCCAACGTGAGTAAATAAGTATGTATGTATACGTATGAGCATGAATACATATCGACGCAGATTTTTGCGAGCCACGGAAAAATACTTATTTTAGAATTGACAAATATTGTATATCGACAAGAGCTATATTGCCACTTTTCCCACTTCTTTCTGTGAAGAAGCATCAGAATGTTGTTAAGTTTATGATTTTTAGCTTTTGCCATCGTCGCGAAAAGACGCTTGTAGGCAAAGGTATGCTCGGGGAGATGTTACGGCGTCTGTTTTTATGAATGAAGCGAGGTCGCTTATGGAATTTGCGCCTGCGTTTATGAATGAAATCGTTTTTGTTGTAAAATTTACTACATTTGGGCTTCGCCAATTCGGCTGCCATATTGACTTGTGATGCTTCTGCTATTTAGACAATTGTTGTTTTTGTAGAACAATGGTTAAATTTTATGTGAATGCTTGTGCATTATTTGTTCGGCAATGTATACAAATATATGTATGTTTATTTAAGTATATATGAATGTATGAGCATGCAGATCAATGCGCGCACATGTAATACATTGATAACTGATAAAATCATTATTTGAATTTCGGAATGCGCACATGCGTATACATACTTATGTACATTTTTATGAGTAGATAATAAGACTATGATATGAGCATGTGCAGAGATATAAGATTAATATGATAGACGATGTACATACATAAATACATACATTTGTATATATTGTTGTAATAAATTTAATT
This sequence comes from Bactrocera correcta, assembly GCA_027475135.1. Taxonomy (NCBI): domain Eukaryota; kingdom Metazoa; phylum Arthropoda; class Insecta; order Diptera; family Tephritidae; genus Bactrocera; species Bactrocera correcta. The sequence continues at coordinate 126,005,213 of CM050325.1, read as the reverse complement.
TCTATTAGTAAGAAATATGAAAATTTACGAAAATCAAATTAAATTATTAAATATGTAAATTGACTATAAATATGATTATGCATGCATTCATAGAAAATATCATCTCATATCATAATTTTTTTTACATGTCAATATGGAATTGCTGAGTGCAAAACACAAAATCATACAAACATACATACATATGTATCACAACAAGCGATCCTCTGATTGAAAGCTAACATGAAGCATGAAAATATCACAGTGCTTTTGTTGGGAGTTTCATAAGGAGCATGCATAAATATAAACAAGCAAAACGATATTCTTCGTGGGCATGCATACATATATTTCTGTCTCTTCATATTCTCTGCTTGGGCATATATGCCATGTCATTATTATTCACTTCTCTTCATATTCTCTGTTTGAGTATGTGAGAGAACTGTTAAAAATGTTAACATTTCACATCGTGAATTCTGAGGTTGTGAGGTGAATTCCGTTCCAGAATCCTATAAAATGTTCGAATCGAACCTGCACCTTCTCTATACTTTACATTCTCTGGTTGAATGGTCTGCAGATTTTACAATATATTGAAGTTGATTATTGTTGTTGATGTTTTTATTTATTGATCAGTAATAATGTCGATCAATTCTGGGAGTTGCAGCGGATGTTTGTTTATGTTATTCAACTTTAACAACAACATTGTTGCAATGTTGCAATGTTGTTGAAATAAATATTTGTTGTATTAACTTGTATATTAACAGATAAGATGTATATGAGTGTGTGTGTGTGACCCGGAGCGGGGCTATGTCATTAATTCCTGCCGACCACCGCTCTACAATGTCCTCTAACATGCCACCATACACAAATGAGTTTCATCTGATAATAATAATATAATATTAATGATAGCAATTTATTTTTATTGAGGAATTCTGATTTATTAAGCATTAATTGTATAATATGAAAATATTTCCATGATAAATATAAATACAGACAAATTCATAACAATATTAAAATTTTTTTAATATAATCTAATAACAAAAATAAAATTCTTAAAATAACGCACAGTGCGCTTCCTGAGTCCTTTGGCTGCAACCGTCCTATATGACTCTTTTTAGCTTTTCTTGCATACAAGTAAAAGTTAGTTATTCTGTTTCTGCGGAGCAAGGAGTAAAACCATTAAAGCCTGTGTATTTATGAACATGTGTATACGTACGTTTTTCATATTAGTGTACAATTTCGTAAATTATATGTATAATTCAAAATAAATGATGGATTTTACCAATTTTTTTATTAAAAGGCTTGTTTGTAAATCCAAATTATGATTTCTTTGTAATATCGTAGGAATTATGGATGCAAATCTAAATGCAAATGAAGGTCGCACACTTTTCGCGATAATCGTTTTGGCATATCAGCCTTCAAACTCGCGTCAATTATGGTATACCAACAAAAATGACATTGCCGAAGACATTTTATATCGTATTCGCTAAGAATTGGAAATGAGTCAATTCCGGTTGATACTTCCGGTGGTTTGATATCAATTCCATCTGCCGTTTATCAATTCACGAAAGATGAACTCATCACGAATGTTCGGACATTGGACAAATTATCGTAACTACGATTCCTTAAGTGCACGCGCAATGTTACTTGCAAAAAATACCGATGTTGTTGACTTAAACTGGAAGATTCAAATTCCAGGAGACTTGCGCTCATACAAATCGATCGATCGTCTTGACAATGAAGACGACGCCGTGAATAATACAGTGGAATTTCCAAATTCTTTGGAGAGGCTTGGTACGCCACCGTATCATTTGCGTCTCAGAGTAGGATCTGTCGTTATTATGTTTCGCAATCTTCATTCGCCGAAACTGTGTAATGGAACTCGACAGATTGAATACAAGGGGGAAGAATGCTTGATTTTACGAATTCCTTTGAGTTCTAATGATTTACCATTTCAGTTCCAACGTATCCCGTGAAAAATTTCAAACGACCAGATATACATGGCGTGCTCACGAGTTGGAAAACCATCTTTTTTGTACACTATTGATGTTTATCAAGCTGCGTTACATTGAAAAAAAAATAATGGAATGTTAAATTAAACTTTGTCAGCTAGTAGTCTCATAAAGTTATAACGAACCGATAACATAGCGTTGAGAATTGTAATTGCGTAAACTCATTTTTGTATGTAATCCCACATAAGAACGGAGGAATAATATTAATAATTATATTATTATATTGGTTGAAGTTGGTCAATGCTAGCAACATATCTTAATTTCTAATCAAGTTATCGCTTTAAAGAACGGACGGGCCGACGGACAGATATTCACACGGAACTTAAGTCATCTTCCTGATCAGATCTATTTTGATTAGTTTTGAGTGTTACAATCAACCGTTAGCTGTACAAAACTATTGTATTCGGTTGCAATAAGTTGCGAAAAGATAAAAGAACAAATACTATACAACACAATTCTGGGTTGAGGTTTAAATAACGCATGTAAAAAAGTTTTCGTAATGCTTTCTTTGACTTTCTTATATAGATATAGGGTTGTATATATAATGTATAAATTATCAGGATGACGAGAAAAGTTCAAATGCGAGCGATTATCTGTCCGTCCGCCCATCCGTCCGAAACTGGGAATGCGGGAACTGTTTCCTACAATGTGAAGAATGGAATCCTAAGATAAATCCGCTCACTCCCCATATAACGGTACTGTTAAAAATTACTAAAGGCACACTAAATCAATATCTACATACGCCAGAGAGACATTAAATTTTACACCCAAGATGGTATGAAATGGTTTTATAAGAGCCGATCTAAAAATTTTACGATGAGCATGGCATACAATTTCGCACTAATAATTCCTTTTAAATATGGCACCCCCCTTCTAGGTAGCGAATAGTTGATATATTACCGAAAATATCGGACATGCTATATTTAGTCGAAATCACTTTTTCAAACTTTTAGGCCACAGATACCCTTGCTACTGTGATCCCGTGTGCCAAATTGCACTTCTATATCTTAGTTTAGTGCCTAGTTCGCCTTCGTTTTTTACCAAGAAACAATTTTCATCAAGATATCTCAATTTTCCTATCTTATAGACAGGCAGTCTGTCGTCTCGTCACCCTGATTATTTTATGTACGAGTACATACATATAAATATCTATTCCCAATTTCTATCTCGATTAGTTTTAGGTGGCGTCGTATATGTATGCACATATGTATATGAACTCGAGAAAATTATTAAGAGGTTTCCATTATTTTAGAATCACAGATGTTATACAAGTATATCGGATACACTCTTTGTGTTAAGTATTGCTTCGATTGCTGCATTTACCATATACACTGTGGCATTTAAAATCTTTTCAAACTGTAATAGTATGTGTAAGTACTCAGTTCATTGAATACTTAATCTTTTAAAACGTTTTTGACGGATACTTTAATCTATTTGGATAACGTGATATAACGGATTGATTTAAAATTAACCTAAAAATAACAAAAAGACACACAATTTTGCTCGCCATTGGTCAAAACAGAATTTTAAGTATGATATTGCTATGGTTTCTATTGCTGATTTTGATTTCATATAAAATGCACATTTATTTTCAATTCAGGTTTCATGTTTTTCAGGTTTCCGCTTAAAGTTTGGCCCGTTTTCATTTTAAGATAAAAGTGAGGAGCAGTAATAATTATATACAAAACAAACGCTCTTCTATTGTATAATTTTTTTATTCTTGGTATAGGAACACATATCTCCTTACTGTAAGAAATATTCGTATATGTATGTACATATTTATGTATACAAATATTTTTAAAAAGCCATCATTTCAGTTCTTATACATATCGCAGAGCACTTTTTCCATTGGCGTATTTCCAATTGTACGTTGAAAATATATTAGTTCGATTTTATGAGAATTCACAGTTCGTAAAAGAGGCAGCATCAGAAGTAGACGACCAAATCGTGCGATCTGCGTAAGAAACTGTGATTTTGTGTGTTGAGATAGCATGACCTAGAAGAAAATAAAACATCGAATTTTAAAACTCGGAACAATACATATGTAAGAAAATTATGAGCTATTGTAAAAATCAACAAAACCTATATTTGTACTATTGGTCTGTTGACCGCTTTTTTAATTTGTTTTTTGAAAAACAGAGGTAGTTGCAAAATCATGTATTAAAATTTAGCAATAGCAATAATGCTCAAGTGTAAACAATCTAAAATATGCTATTACTAAAACTGCCAAATGCCTTAAAGAGCACGTTCTTATGTAAATACACCCAACTCTTTTTTACACGGTAGATACGTTCCTCAGAAATCCGAATAAAAAAAAACCGTGTAATAAAAGAGGCGTTTCCTATAGAAAAAGTGGGGATACATTCATTGTCATCTGAAAACCGTGTAAGATTTAATAAAGAACTATATTTACTTCGAAAAACCGTGTAAAAAATGGTGAAAACTATAAAATTTCAGATATGCATACAAATTGTATGTTCATATGGCATTTTATTGAGCATTAAAACTTAAAATACATAATTCATACAGGTGAAAAATTTGTAGATTAAGCAAAAAACAAAAGAAATCTGTTAATCCAGAACTAAGAACATAGCTACATAATTATTCGTCGCTACTTGATGACAAGCGCCATTGTTTGCGACGAACTGGACTAAAGTTGGCATCATCGCTGGTGATATCCATTTCAGCAATGTAAACATCATGCGAACAAAATGTGTAGGCAAGAGTTGTAGAATAAGGGGATTTACCAGTTACTACCACATACATATGTTCATTTCAGCAATGGTGTTAATTGTGATAAAAACAAACATAATTACAAGACAGTGATTTAAAAACCTTAGTAGGTTAAAAATTTTTTAGGAAAAAAAAAAATTCTCAACAGTGTAACTTCAAACCCGTGTAAAAAAAGAGTTGGGTGTATACTACTCCCGGTGCGACGTAGTCGACGTTTTGGCAAAGGATTTCACCTTCAGGACCTTGAAACCATATACATATGTATATTAAATATTTACAACTATAGTCTAGACACAAGCTTTTTTTTTTTTTAAATTTGAAAACCTGATAAAATGACAGCGCTTTAAAAGGATGAATCTATAACAACATAAAGTTATCGAGTATCTTTATTGTTTTGTCAGAATCATGCCAAAACTAAAAAAAAACACAACTTTTATGAAAACGCGTTTAAAGTTGACTGGTCGATGTGAATTGAGAACGTGGGCCGCAAAAAAATTAAACTTTCAAAATTTAATTAACTTTGAGTTTTTATTGAAAATATATTTCCAGAATATAAGTTCTTTACAGTCTTTTTATTCAAAGCTTCTCTAAGTCGGGAAAACGAACTATTTCAATCAAATAATCTCATTTGTCTCATGTGAAAGTATAACGTCTAAATAATTTTCAATTGCACTTTTAAATCGACTAATGTATTTAAGAAATTTGATGTAGTTCAGATAAGACAACCATTTCACAATTGAGCTACTATGCATTGAACTAAGAATGTTTTCTATTTTTCAGAAAAACTTCAGGAAAATGTTTAACACGAATTTTTTAGCTCGAGATATTTTTAAGAACATGGAGTTATAAAAAAAAAAAACAAAAAAAAATATACGATAAAATTATAAATGGATTAAAACAATATTTGTCATCATATTAACTTATTCTATAAATTTATCTTCACTTAGTTTCATTACTACACCCTTACCTCGAAGGGTGTAATCCGCATATGGGCGGAATTAGCCGAGTAAAAAAAGATAAGAGAATTTTTAAAACATCAAGATCCGAAATGTTTCAGCCACAAAAACAGAAATTTAAGATTATAATAAATTGGAGAAAGCAATAAATATAGGTTAAAGGTTCGTTTAGGCCAAAATTTGATATAAAATATTTTAACAATAAGGATTTAAACTGCCAGAAGCCGGGATTATAAATTTAACTTCAGAAGATTTTGTAGACATCTTCGATTGAAATATACTTATACTCGATATAATATAATTAAATACATTAAAAGGGACAAAATTTAATATATTTAATAGTTGTATTTGAGAAAAAAATTAGCTACTTGGATATTATAGCATTAGTGGTGTGGGAGCACTATTTAGACCGATTTCATTCAAAAAGAAGAAACGACTGGCGCGCAGTTGTTAACTCGGCTATAATGGCGTAAGCGGTGTCTACGCCAGTAAAGAAAGAAGAAGAATTCAAAGTTTGACCCATATATTCGGCATAAAGTTTTCCAGAAAAACGATACCTATTATACATACATATCTATAAGTAGTGTACAGATATTCGCTATTTTGTAGACCGATTTCATCCATTTTCATTTTTCTCTTGTATGGTAAGAAATATTTTTGCGCATTAGCGCCAACATATACGAATGCACTCTTAAGTATTTACCAATTACCCATTTCTATTAACACTTGAAGTTATTGTTTATTGGTATACTAAATAAAGATTGTATAATATGTACTGTTAATACTGTATAATGAAATATTAATAATAAGACCAATAGTTCGTCCAATTTCACACTGTAGTTTAGTGATCCCAAAATAATGATATAGAAAAAGTTTGGTTACCGGATTTCATCGAGAAGTAACGGAGCGCAGCCGCTTATTAATGTAGCCTTTTCTTTTTATAATGCAACTGTATTAGTTACATCTACGCAATTGCAAATTTATGTTTAGTATAGTTGTTGAAAACAATTCTAGTAAATATTATTTACACATAAATGTACATATGTATATATGTATATAACTTGTTCTCATATTCTTTGAATGAACATGAACACGGCCCAAACCAAAGCGCTTGCTCTGTTTCTCCATAGTGCATAGATTCTTCACTTCTCTTTGTATGTTAGGTTATAGTAGGCTAGATTTTCTCAAAACGCTTTAAACTTAATTTGTTTGCCAGTCGTACTTTAGTCGGAGCCATGTGTAGAAGTTCACGCAAGTGAGGAAAGTTCTTTGAGCGCTAGACTGACTCCCAAGTGAGTGACCAGAAACGATTATTTTACATATGGCTTAAGCAGCTCACGACTTCCGGTCTTAGATCAGTTATCCTCTGGGTAGCCAAAAATCATACGTTTGAAGGCGCGCTGAAGAGAGAAGGAGAAAGATCCCCTCCCCAGGGTTGTGCACTGTCCAAGAAATGCGATGAACTAGAGAGACTCCGTCTCCGAGTACTGTCATTCACTCCGGTGAATAAACATCTAGCCACAATCCGCATCAAAGCGAAGTTCTTCAACATACTGCTGATTTGATGAATCCTATGACAGCTTCCCTTGACATGATGTCAAAGTCGAGTTGGCGACTTTAATGCCAGGGTGGGTAAAGAATATATCTCCACGATGAAACATCCCCAAGTGGGTTGAGGCAAAAACGACAAAGAATGCCCGTAAACAAACACAAAGGAGGTTTGACGGCGAGAAGCTCCCAAAATTTCACTCACTTGATCTGCCCGAAAAAAATTTTTTCAAAACTTGCACTCTTGTTTACAGGTGTTACCAAAGAATTGCTCTGTCGCTTTGGGAAAGAAAAAACGACTGCCAACTCACGACGTTACGATCGACCACATCCCGTGCGGGATGGGATGGATACCGAGAGTTGAAGAGGGAAGCGAGACGCATTTGTACTTCTCCAGCTTGGTCAATAGTAGTCAAAGCATAACGCCAGGAGGTCCGCCCCCAAATTTGAATAGCAATTACCCGTCTGAAGACAACAAAACAGCGGGGACCAATGGATTGCTGACCGATCTATCACATACGGCGGCGAAAAAGTTATAAAGAGTATGCATCAGCTTTTTTGTAGAATATGGTTGGATGAAAGCATGCCCAAGGATTGGAATTTAAGTGTGCTCTGGCCAATCCATAAAAAGGGAGTGTGGGGTCACTGCGTCAACTATCGTGGGATAAGCCTCCTCAAGAACGCATGTAAGGTTCTATCGAGCGTATGTGTGAAAGATTAGAGCCCACCTTCAACAAACTAATTGGACCTTATCAGCGCGGCCTTAGACCTGGAAAATCCCCAACCGACGAGATATTCACCATGCGCCAAATCTTGGAAAAGACCCGTGAAAGGAGAATCGACACACACCACCTCTTCGTCGATTTCAAAGCTGCTTTCGGAAAGCACGAAAAGGAGCTGCCTCTATGCCGCGATGTCTGAATTTGGTATCCCCGCAGAAACTAATACGGCTGTGTAAGCTGACGTTGAGCAGCACCAAAAGCTCCGTCAAGATCGGGAAGGACCTCTCCAAGCCGTTAGGTACTAAACGAGGTTTCAGACAAGGCGACTCCCTATCGTGCGATTTCTTCAATCTGCTGCTGCAGAAAACTATTCGAGCTGCAGAACTTAATCGAGCAGGTACAATCTTTTATTAGAATGTACAGCTGCTGGCGTATGCCGATGATATTGATATCATCGGCCTCAACACCCGCGCCGTTAGTTTTGCTTTCTCCAGACTGAACAGGAAGCAACGCAAATGGGTCTGGCAGTGAACGAGGGCAAGACGAAATATCTCCTGTCATCAAACAAACAGTGGTCGTACTAGCGACTTGGCTCTCACGTCACTGTTGACAGGATAACTTTTGGCAACAGGTGCTACTTCAGACTGAGTAGGCAATTGAGAAGTAAAGTCCTCTCTCGACGAACAAAACCAAACTCTATAAGTCACTCATAATTCCCGTCCCGCTTTATAGTGCAGAGGCCTGGACGATGACAACAACTGATGAGTCGACGTTGGGAGTTTTTGAGAGAAAAGTTCTGCGAAAGATTTATGGTCCTTCGCGCGTTGGCCACAGCGAATATCGCATTCGATGGCGATGACGACATTGACATATTCAGCGAATTAAAAGACAGCTAGGTAATGTTGTGCGAATCGACGAAAACACTCCAGCTCTGAAAGTATTCGCCGCAGTACCCGTCGGGGAAGCAGAGGAAGAAGAAGACCTCGACTCCGTTGGAAGGACCAAGTGGAGAAGGACCTGGCTTCGCTTGGAATATCCAATTGGCGCCACATAACGGACTAACTCGGCTATAATCGCGTAGGCGGTGTCTACGCCAGAAAAGAAAAAGAAGAATATCAAAGAACGGTTTTTATTACATAAACTTTGGTAGAATAACTAAAATTTTGGTAAGTCTCTTAAGCATATTATATAATTATATCGCGGCATGTTAATTAAAGCCAACCAGAAGAAGAACTAGGTATGGAACCAAATTAATAAGTACTACCCTTTTATTTTAGCATCACTTAATATTGGAAGGACAGTTTTAAAATGAAGATTCCTTTACTAACTATTGAATGTATTATAGCTTTTGATGTAGCGGAGATAACGTCACAAGCTTTTACCAATGGGAGACTTAAAATATTATTCCTGGCTATTTGATGTGACTCTCAATATGGCAATACTTTGCGATCATAGTGATTGGATGTCCGACTCTGTCATTCACACAGATAGCAATAAAGTTTTGTGTAGCCACTTTGCGTGTTAAATAAAATTGTTAAAAAACTTTTAAGTCAACGATGACTTTCCGTTTATGCGTGGCATAGTTGATCAGAAAAAATTTTCCATCATTTCATATGTTTCTTTCTCGTTAACCCCATACGTAATTGGAACTGATGGTAGCTGATTTTCATTGTGTAATAACACTGCTTTTAAGCCTAAGTGTGACATTATAGGCTCTATAGAGAGAACAAGAGTTTATTTAGTTTTTTTTTAGAGTGACATTATTTTATACGATCCATCATGAAAATTCGTCATTAATAATCTGGGTACATTTACACAATATACTAGATCACAGTCATTGCGGCCGTTTGTCTACCACATGTTAATTGAAAATATTTTTACACTAAATTCTGCTTTAATCGTGAACCGTGGACTTCTGATTCTATTTTCGACAAATACAAATGCCGCACTAAACTGGCGAAATCAGAATTGCAACCAAGTGTCTTTCCGTTGATTTGGATTTACAAGGAATGAATTCCTCTCTCTACTAAATATGTTTTACCAGCATCAGTAGAATCACTTTTCGTAGGAACTTCGGCATTGGTTTCAAAATTGTGCCCTAAAACGTTTATTTGGGAAAAATATCAATTATCTTTGATATGCCCGATAATACCAAGTCATAGCATAATTCACAAATAATTCTGGTTAGTACAGTGACTCGCACTATGAAACTTTTCAAAAATCTTATATATTTTTACAATACAAATACCACGTATTGTTTATATACATATGTATATAAGAAAATATATATCTGTATACTTATATACATATATAGAGAACCCAGTCCGTCCGTTGCTTTGGCTAATGTATACATCTTCTTATATATAAAAAAAAAGTTTGGTTTTTGCCTGTTCGCTATAGCTGACTAAACTGTTGCATGAAATGAAAATGGCTTGAACTATTAAAAAAAAAATTTAGAAAAAGTTAATTTTTAACCGACTTACGAGCGTAAATTTCCAAAAAATTGCTTTTCCGTACAAATATTTTTTTTTTAATTTTTTTGGTTTTATTTTCCCCAATTGATTTATTTGTAAATTATTTGAATCGTTCAATGTCGTCAGTGAAAACTTTATGTGTGTGTGTTTCATACAAAGTGATCAATTACAGATTGAAATTTATTACGATGCCACGAAGAGGTTGCGCTAATATCGGTCGGCGTTATCTTTGGCATCAACATACATTGGCAGCCCAAAGCACATGCACGAGTACGTGCAGGTTGCGATGACATACGTGCTGAATTATGGACTGGCGGAATGGGGGTTTCTCTTCCGAGTTTGTTGGTTATTTTTAATTGGAGGTATTTTTTTAAGTGGCGGGTCCCAAACTCAACGCACAAGCCTATACAGGGGATGTTTCGCCTTCTCACTTTAGCTCGCCTTCAAACGGATGTTCTTAGGCAACCCAGAGGATACTTGGTTAAAGACCGGAAGTCGTGATCTGCTTGAGCCCTATGTAAAAGAATCATTTCTGGCCAATCCCAAGTGAACAGCGATCAGAGAACTTTCCTCACTTGTGTGAACTTCTACACATGATTCCATCCTCCACCGTCCTACCTTCGGTTGCTATTGATTAATGTTCGCGGTTCAACTTCATTTCAGTGATTGCGTACTGAGATTGGTATGGTATGTGAAAGTTTTGGAGAAGTATGCCAGCAATTACAATTGCTGGAACATGATAATCACTAGAATAAAATCATGGACGATGCTTTAGCTACTTAGCATGCCAGTGAAGTTCGCACACTTTTCGCTACAATCATTTCGACATATCAGCCTTTAAAACCGCGTCAATTACGAAATACGAACAAAAATTGCATTGCCGAAGACGTTTTACATCGTATTCGCAAAGAATTGGAAACGAGCAAATTATGGTTGGTACCTTCAATGGTTTGATAACAATTCCACCTATTTTTTGTCAATTCACTCCAACCAAATATGAACTCATCACGAATGTTAATGCCAACGTTGGCCAAATTATCCTATTTACGATTGCTTGAGTGCAAACGCAATTTTAGCAATAATGACATAAACTGGAAGATTTAAAGTCAAATTCTGGGAGATTTGCGCTCATACAAACCGATCGATCGTCTTGACAAAAAAATACAAGCCGTGAATTATCCAGTGGGATTTCTAAAATCTTTGGAGAGGCTTGGTATGCCGCCGCATCATTTGCGACTCAAAGTTGGATCTGTTATTATCATGTTTCGCAATCTACGAATTCCTTTGAGTTCCAACGATTTGCCATTTCAGTTCGAACGTATTCGGTTTCTAGTGAAAATTAAATTTGCAATGACAATGAACAGGAAACATGGATAGTTGCTAAACGTGTCTGGCAGAAATCTGGAAAAGAAATGTCTTTCACAAGGCCTATACGCGACGTGTTTACATGTTGGAAAACCATCTTCTCTGTACATTTACGCACCGGAACAAAAACCAAAAAATGTTGTTGATGAAGCTGCGTTTCATTGAAAAAAATGTAGAAAAATCTCAAGTAAATTATTTTCAACACAATATAAATTCAACTTTCTTCTCATTGCAAAACACATAATTTCACGCAGGACAACGCCTGGGTTCAGCTAGTTAATTATAAACTTTTCAATACAATAAAAAGTGTTTTGAAGAATAAAAACGAAAACTTTATTTCTGGTGTAATAATCACACAGGGTAAACATTAGTCATTAGTGCCAAATTTGAAAATGATTGATGCGCAATGTTAAAAATAATTTGAGATATTGAAATAGGGTAGATCATTCTTAATTTTTAACAATAATATTTATAGTTTTTAATTATAAATATTTCAAAATTCAATTTAATTCAGCTCTATTCGTATCGTACATTTTAACGTAGCAAGATGAAATTTTCTCCAATAAATTTTCAATTGAAAATGGTTGCTACAATAATACTTCCTGTAATATAATAAGTCTGAAAAATAATAGGTGAACCAATTTTCAATCGAAGATTATGTGATGCCACTTCAGTTGTATGTAACTAATCATGTTTCCATTTTCATCAAAAAAATAAGCTAATGTATTTCGTCAACATTTACATTTTTGGTCGCTAATATAGCCTGATTACTGGGCCAATTATGACCCAATCAATTAATTTTTACTTAGACCAATATATACTTGTATATGTATAGTAGTTTCAATTTATACATTTTCGTCGTGAACAGCCCTGTAATATAATGGATGCATTTACTATACATGGATAATATGATACGAGACTCTCGCATTGGCTCTCATTTTTCTCCCAAACGCGATCCCTGATTATTTGACAGTGAAGGAGATCAGGGAATTTCTGACAGTTGATTTCAGAAAAGGCGGGATGCCAGAAATAAATCGCTATAATTACTTGACGAAATTAGTGTGAAATGAAATTTCATTGCACTATGCGAACATATTTTGGCAAAATAAATGCTTATGTACATTAATTAATGATTTTGCATCTTAGCATTTATATATGTATGCATTTTCAAAGTGTTGCAGATAGCATTGAGTTGATTGTATGGTGATTTACGTATCATTATTGATTGTTCTTGGTGATTGTTTTTTGATAAATTTGCCGTTTACAATAACAAAATGTACAAGTATCAAAAAACGCTCAACAAGTTGATTAAATATCAATTGCGTTGTTTCGTGATCCCGTTATGAGTATACAGTTAACAACATCAAAATATTTATTTTTGTGACAAAATAATGCATGCATTTCTCACTTCCATATACATATGTAGTTCATCTCCAAAGCAACAGCTCTCTAGTGCGTGAAATAAATCAAATAAAACATAATTTTAAAGTAATTAATTAAAATAGCTTAATAATTCATTATTTTTGAATTTGCCAATTAAAGTAATAAAAATTAATTATTTTATAATGTCAGCCACTCAAATAAAAAGAAAAGCTAGAAAGGAAGCTAAAAAATTGTAAATTCAAAGTTGTTGCATAGTGATTCAAGTGTTGAAGTTCAATTTCAAGACCAAGGTGTTGCAGTGGTAAATAATATTGATATTGTCAACGAAGCGAGAGGGGAAAGTAGATTTGAGGATTTCTTGGACAGTGATAGTGATAGTGTTACAAGTGATGAAAATGATGTAACCTATGATCTGCGTTCAGGGCTTAGCAAATGGGCGTCAGACTTCGGAATAAGTTTTGTGGCATGTGGCAAACAAATGCAACATAAAAGTTCCCAAAGATGCTAGGACAGTTTTACAAACACCGGCTGAAGTGGTCAAGCGAAATGTAGGAGATGGGATTTATGTATGTACATTATGGTCTAAAGAATGGGTTGACAGACTTCTTACTATTAAATTATTTCCGTCTTCCAAATATAATGCTTGATTTCGGCATTGATGGTCTGCCACTGTTCAAGAGCAGCTCGAAGCAAGTTTGGCCAATATTAGGCAGTATTGTCAATGCGGACTATGTTTTCATTGTAGGAATATTTGAAGGCAATTCAAAACCGCACTGCTCAACTGAATTTTTAACTGAATTTATTTCTGAACTTAAAGTCCTGCAACAGGAGGGTCTCGTTTTTGCAACAAAATTTTTTAACGTGGCGGTCCGATGTTTTGTAATGGATGCGCCCGCTAAGTCTTTTGTGTTAGGTATTAAAGGTCACACGGGGTACTATTAAATGTGTACGTTGCACACAAAAAGGTGAAATAGTAAAACATCGCCTCGTTTTCACCGAAACTCAAAACTTAGTTGCGAGAACAAATGAATCGTTCCGAAAGCACTTGCAACCAGAGCATCATATGCAGTCGTCCAAATCAACATTAGAAAATTTAAATATAGACATTGTTCATCAATGTTGTTTGGATTATATGCTTGTAGCTTGCTTGGGGGTTATGAGAACGCTTTTGAACGCATGGGTTAAGAAAAGGGGTGAACATTATTCCTTGCCTTTGTATAAAGCAGAAGTTTGCTTTGTATACCGGACCTTATTTGTTAAAAAATATATTATCACCAGAAAGATAAGAGCACTTTTCAAAATTTTCTTTAGCTTTAAGAATTTTACTTCATAAATACGAATCAAAACAAAGCAATCCATGTGCAGAAAATTTACTAAAATCTTTTCTAAGTGACATTCCGTCTATGTATGATATCTCATTTATTACATGCAACTTTCATTCATTGTTGCATTTACATGATGATGCCAAAAGATATGGGTCCTTAGATGGAATTAACGCTTTCAAATTTAAGAATCACCCCCAAAAAATGAAGCGGAAGGTAAAGAAAGGGGAACAAGTTGCTTCTCAAATTTACAAAAGGCAGGTAGAAAGTAGTTTTCACTTAAAAAGACTCGATGAAAATCAAAGTGTCGTATTTGGTAAAGTAGTTAACGGGCAAATATCAAATGTTCAGGTAAATGGGTACTTCTTTTCTTTGGAGCAACCAAATAATTTCTGCCTGGTTGTGAATACAGTTATCCAAATTATAAAAATCATTAATTCCAATAATGTTCCACTTTTCACCGGTCTTGTCTTGAAAAATTTTACTTACTTTTGCACGCCTATAAGTTCATATAAATTTAACTTGTATTATTTGGCTGGCATTCAGTACGATAGGGAAATAGAATTTACAAAAGAAAAAATAACTTCCAAGATTATATGTTTGAATAAATCTTCTAGAAGTGGATTTTATTTCACACCACTAATTAACTGATTGACATCATGAGCTCTATAAATAATTATGGATAAGAACCTAACAGCAGCCAAAAAATTTGTAAGTCCAAATAAAACACTTTAAATTTTCTTCATTTTTATTTAACTTTATGTTTTACAGATCAAAATTTAGACAGCACAGACCAACAGTCTCTTAAAAATTTAATAGCAGAATTGACGATGGAAGTGCGGGCTTTAAAGACAGAAGTGAAGGAGCTAAAGGAAGAAAACAAAATAAATTTGTTGAAGCTGACAGAGGAATTTATTGCGGTCAAATTGGAAAACAGGGGAAAACCCTCGCCCACAATTCGACCAACTACCATTTTACCATAAGAAGGATCTGGACGATTTCGAAGCACAGCTTTTACAAAAGTCAGAGTTGTTGGAGAAATTTGTATGTTTAATGCTTGTTATGTTGCTTTTACCAGTTACAAATGTATAACAAAAGACTGGGGGTGAAGCGTCAACCCCTTTTCTAAGAGCAGCAATCAGGTGTATTTTTTCAGACGAGTTGGCAATGTCTTTTTCGTGGAGGGGCACGGCAGATAAGCCAAGCGCGGAAAAATGTTTAGTTACAACAATAATAAAAAGTAATATTATATTGTATTAATTCTTTTAAGAATATCTACTTTTATTTCCTCATTCTTTAGATATTTGCCATGAAATGTATCAAGTGGACGAAAAAGCCGTTAGATCAACGCTACAAAAACATTTCGTTTATGCAAACGAAAGAGTAAAAAAACGCCGTCTACCTTTGTCTGAAAATAAATGATTGTATTGAGCTGTAAGGAAAAACATGTTAATGAATTAATTTAAAATATAAATAAATTTGAATTTAAAAATAAACCAAAAAATTAATATTGATTAATAAGATGACTGAAAACTGAGAAATGACTGGAAAAAACAGTCGAAATTTATAATAAAATGACTGAAAATTTACTAGAAAATCGTTGAGAAATGACCGGAAAAAACAATCGAAATTTATAATAAAATGACTGGAAATTGATTGGAAATTGACCCTGAAAATGACTCAATCAAAATCCTTCAATTTTGTTCGACCATTTTCTCCCGAAGGAACAGTCAATTTACAATGAATATTGATATAGAAATTGACTGTTTTCTATCAATTTTTTATTGAAAATGAATAATTTTCCATTAAAAATTTATAGTAAATGTTGGCTGGGGTTTAATATAGTGTTTTGTAAAATTTATTAAATAACCAGTCTAATATTTTTCAGCAGTGGCATTATTGTCAAATGTTATAAAAAATGCGAGTTTTGACAGCTCTCTCTCGAATCAAAGAGTCTCGTATCATATTATCCATGGCATTTAGTTACAATTCTATTCTACCATTCCCAATATCTAGCAATTGTTCGCATATAGTTATGATAATTGAAGTGTTTCAACATCGCTTAAACATACGTTAATCTCGTTGGGTTAAGAAAAGGGAAGAATAAGCTGGCTATTGACAATTACCAAACAATAGCACCGAACACATCGCTGCCGCTTAAAAATTGCATTGTTCTGTACAATCCTTGAGTTTGTATAGATTTCTGAGTCATTATACTCCTATTATAATTCAGCTTTTTATCAACACTGTAGCTAATTCGCTATTTTTTATTTAAATGTTAGGTTCTGTTTGTTATGAATGCCGGTGTATCGTTCGCCCATAATCTAGCAAAGTAGTCGTAATTCCTTGGCGATGTTGTTACGGGTATAATTTTCCCGCAAACAAGTTTGTATTGTTTTTTATCAATGGTAAATCATTGAACTTACTTAACAGAAGATGAGGGTTTATTTCTTGTAATTAATTGAAGATTCTTCTTTTAAAGGGAGATTATTTTATTGCCTCCTTAAAATGTAGCCCATAAATTTTAGATGACAAGCTATGTTCCACGCCACATATTTTTCTAATTCCTCTCGTTGTGATATATGAGTTAGAGCGCAAAACATTGGAAAGTTCCTTTTATGAATTGTTTTGAACAATCAGCAGCTTTTATTTATTAAAAAACTATACCCGTTCACTCTTTACAATGGCTAACATAACACTACAAAAAAATAAAGCATTTCAAGTGTTAATAAATCATTGGTTTTTGGGAGAAAATACTGATGAATTTGAGCTCTGCACCAGGGAAATCTACCGTTAAAAAGAGATTTGCTAAGTTGGAAAGAGTCAAAATGACCACCGAGGACAATGACGCCATACTTCTAAAGAAGTGAAAGCTCTGCGCAAAGTGGGTGCCTCGCAAGCTCATAATCACAAAACAACGAATTGTTGATTCTGAGGAGCGTTTATGAGTCCAATCGACATTCAATGTAGTGGACTGCAGATGATGAACCAGCTCTCAAGCGTGTATAGACGAAAAAGTCGGCTGGCATTCATCGTCTGATTACCGAACCAGTTATAATCCATTGCACTGCGTATATTGCAGTTCTATTCTATTATTAAAAATATTTAGCAATTGTATTGTTTTTAGGAAGGATCAGTTTGAAATTGTACGCATAGATAATAAATGTGTCCGATCGCTGCTAAATTCAAAGTGCTATAAGGAGATCCGCGACCCCCGACGCGGTATTTATAGGCACTGTCCCGCCGCAAACGCTACGTCCCACAATTTTTAAATTTGTAATTTTCTTCGAAAATATTCATTTAAATCATATGCAGTAATTTAATTAATTAATTAAATAATTATTTATTATTTATTGGTTAAAATCTCTTCGAAAATTAGCCATTATTTGTGGCAAAAAGTAAATGATAAATATATGTTATTGTGGGATATCCATAAGAGATAGACATACTTATGTATACCATGGCAGAGTTTCTGTGGACCTTTTGAATGTGTACAATGCTTAGTACATTGTTTTAGTAAATCTCGTAGGGTTCAGTCTGCTTTTCGGTAAATGCTCAGGAGAGCGGCTTTTCCGAAAACGTGCACCAATTTTCACGGGAAAGGTCTTAAAATTCTTGGTTTTAATTCCACTTTACGAATATGTATGGGGCATGACCTATTTATATGTTTTGCACGATATTTACGCTATAAATGGAACCACTGTTCGAAATTCAATTTAGTACCAGTGATACGAGCAGTGATCGGTTTCGAAATATCGATACTGTCGATATTTTAGCGCTCGAAAAAAAAATAACCTTGGTCGGTCCAACACCCCGGCGTTTATAATTCTTCTGTGTCCAACTTCTTTCTGCAATAATAATGAATTATAAATTTTTATATTATGTATTTCTCATTTTTATCAATTCTCTTTCAGACTCGAATATTGAGAGTACCGATAATTCGAAAACGATCCGTTCGTGAATTAATAGTGCCCATTAGGGTGCGTCGATTCCGGCCTTTTTTCGATTCGGGATTTCTAATAGTGCGGAAAAGTTGGCTTAGTACTTCCTGATTCCTATGCAACTTTTTGTTTTGAGATCGGATTTCATCTTCAACCCCAACTCCGGCCTTGCCATTTCGGAAATTCGCCTAAAATCGTGAAATTGTCTACCTTGCGCCTGAAAAACGCATCTGATGGCAAAATGTATAAAACAAAAGTTATTTGTCACGTCATTTGCACCGAAATGGTATATGTGATCATAGCCGTAGGACGAACCGTTCCCGAGATACGGTCGAAAAGGCGGCGCGCCACAGCGCAAGGTGAAAATTGTTGCAGCTCTCAGCTAACCTGTATTGGTCACCCAGAATCCACCGCGTGGAGGTGGCTGCTCTTCGGGTTCCTCCCAAGCCCAACCCAACCAACCAACCATATGTCAGGCTTGTTTTAGTCTGAATTTGTGTCAAATTTATTGATAAAATCAGATTTTGTACTAAACTTTGGCACTTGTTGCCTAGATTTCAGTGTAGAGCGTATAAAACGATAGCGAGATTGGGGGCCAATAACTTTAGAAGATGCCTCTGTTACCAGTTTGACGGTTCTCTCGAATTCACTAAATTTCCATACCTCTGCAGTGTCTCCCGACAGCCCTTTTATGAGTTCTTCGTTAAAAACTGAACAAAGAACTTGTGGAACAGTCAAGGTAATAGTCTTCCAGTTAATCAAATCGTAATAATTATTAGCTTTGAAATTCAGCTTTGGCACTTTATTACATCTAACCCTTCCATTTACAGTGTCAGACTCTGCTTCTATGGCTATCATAAGACGGTCAAGGGCCAACTTTCTGACTTCTATCCGTTCGTCAGTCATCATACTAAGGAGAATGTTTTCTGGATGACCAAAGAAAGCATTCTGTTGAATGGATGAATCGACAAGCTTGCGCAGTTTAGCAGGAGATACTTACGTCCTTTGAATTGCAGCATAGAGATGGCGCGAGCCATCTTTGATTAAACTGTTGAATCTTATTGAGAACCACAAAGGTGAGTAAACTGTAAGTATGTACTTGAACAAAATCTTTATTTCCTTTATTGGTTTGTCAGTAGAAATGTATAATCTCAGAATTTTATTTGCACAGGTGAGCCAGCGAGATTTGCACATGTTACCTGGATGCATCGACGCTAAATCTGAGGAACATTGACCGGAAATAACAGCTTCTGATATTTTATAGAAATAAGCTTGGTCTGAGCTAAGTTGGGTCGGATTAATAACCTCAGAAAGTAATTGGCAGGATGGAAAACTTTCAAATTTGACAAAAGGCAACTTCTCACAATCATAGAGCAGTTTATCTATGTTGCCAGAGAATGTATTTGGACTCTTTGAGACACCATCTATGTGTTCGAAAAGAGCACGAAATGGAAGTTCTTTGAAATGTAGAAGACAAACAACCCACTGTAATGGCCTACCTATTCTTTCTTCTAGTTTCCGAATGATTCCACCTTTCCAACCTGTGGTCGTGTTAGTGCCATCAGCACCGACAGTTTCTAGATGTTCCACATCAACTGAATTGTCTTGTAAATGTTGCCATATAGCTTGCGTCTCATCCTTAGCTGACTCGGAAGGAGAGGTGACGTGGCCAAAGTAATGACAACCAGGTTCCGCTATAAGAGAAATAGGTTCCTCTTTGACAGTGTCGAGGTAGTACTTTTCACCTTCGCTGACTTGTGTAAGTGTATTGTCTTTGCGGCCATCAAAATACAGCCCATATACAGAGTCAATACTTTCGGTGTTTTGGAGCTTAACTCCAAGACTTTTTTTTTGCCCGACTAATCTTGCATTTGTCAGTGACAAAGCTAGCCTGATCCTCTGTTATCAAACCTGCTATTTTGGCATCCAGAAAAGCAGATGAAACAATCAAGGCCGCTGCCCTATCACTTACTCCAAATCTGTGGGCAGCTAAAGCAGTGTATTCTAATACTAGTGTGTTTTGTTTGGATTTAGAGGACGGAAGAGAAAATTCATCATCAGCATCGTTTTTGGAAGAATCCATGTGCGACGCACCTACATTGTTGTCGTCTGTATGAGAGTCTGGCTGATCTGAATGGTCACGTGTTATAGCTGATACTTTTCTGGTAAGTGTTGATGTTGAAAGACGTTTTGAAAGCTTTTCTTTACGTTCATTTTTCTTTGTAATCTTTTTTGTTTCAGATAGATCAACACTTCCAATGCGACCAATTCTTCTGGTTCTCTGGTCCAAGAAAAATGGTTGTTCATTGATAGGAACTTTCCTTTCCTTTGGACAAGTGCAAGAAGAAAAATAAATTCATTACAAGCAGCAATGTCAAATAATTTTCCGGCAGAAGAGAAAAGTCGTCTCTTTTAGAGCTCAAACCTATTGGGTTCCTTAAAAACATTTGTTTAAGATTCAGAAATTTCTTATGGTATGTGGTGAGCATTTGTACAACTCTAGTGTGTGAAAATATCGGAATAGATGACTTTTTTAAAGTATTTTCAACCTTTTTTGCAACTATTTCTGTAACCTCTTTACTCCTAGGTTCATAGTTGTCGCCTCGGAGTCGCCCTGTACGAAATCTTTCAAACTGATAACACAAAAAACATCCTGTTAAGTAGGTAACTGGGACTCAGAGAGATTGTACGGATATATGCCAAACACAGGACATTTCTGTCTAAATTTAAATTTAGATACAGACATTTTGAGTTATGTGTTCTGTTGAGAGAATATAAGTGATAGCACTCGGAGAAATCAACGACAAGAGTAAAGGAACTCGATGAAAAAATAAATATTTGTGTGGAGACCTATCCGAACGTGTCCTATGGCGTAGGTGAATGAATGTGAGTGATAGCATTCGGCGAAATCAACCTTGCGCTGCGGCGCGCCGCATTTTCGCTCGTATCTCGGGAACGGTTCGTCCTACGGCCATGATCACACTTCGGCAAATGACATGACAAATAACTTTTGTTTTATACATTTTGCCATGAGATGCGTATTTCAGGCGCTAGGTAGACAATTTCACGATTCTAGGCAATATTCCGAAATTTCAAGGCCGGAGTTGGGGTTGAAGATGCAATCCGATCTCAAAACAAAAAGTTGCATAGGAATCAGGAAGTACTAAGGCAATATTTCCGCACTATTAGAAATCCCGAATCGAAAAAAGTCCGGAATCGACCCACCTTAGTGCCCATTCGAATTTACAACAGTGGTGCCATAATTTCGAACATAATCTTGCCGTAATTGTTTTGTTGTGAGGGTTTTCATGTTTTTTGTTTTTTTTTTAACACCGCTCTCCTGAACGTTTACCTACTTTTTCAATGTAAACGCAGAAAATGTAATTACTTACGACATCACATTACAAACCTCAAAAATAACAGTATTCTCGACTATTTCATGGATTCACTTTGTTTAATACAATTTAAGTTTTACATACATGAATTTGAATTATGATTTGAAATATATTTTTTGTGTTTATTGTAATTTTATTGACTTTTAACATAATAAGATAAGATGTCCATCCCTTGGTTCTAAATTACCACCCATTAATTTTCAGCCAAATCGATTAAGCTTTTCTTCAGTTGTAAATAGTATTTGAATTTTAGTACTTACATGTGCTTGGTCTTGAAGGTTTTCTATTTGCGCGGGGTCTTTGAGCCCCCGGGTTTCGGGCCGAAATAAAACAATTGCTTTCATGCATGCAAATTCAGCGGGATCAACTAGAACTGCCTTGTATTTGTAGAAAATTTCATGTAATGTCCGTACACTGGCGGCTACCTAGAAAATATTTAAATCTATTATCATTTATATTAGATTTTATATTATCACATATTATTAACATGATTTAAAAACATTTATGTTTAAGAGTACATTTTTAAAAAATTGTTTCCCTTTTAATACAGAGAGTTATGAAAGCTCACTCCATTTTGTGTTCCTTTAGAGTATTCTTTGTTTTATTACTGAAAATGATTTTCATGAATTGGAAAAACTACACGGGGTTTATATACACCGCACGTCACCACGTTAGCACATCTTTATCAGCCTAATAATTTTTCTTATTAACTTTCAGCTACTTTATTGTTTTTTCATCTTCTCATCTTTGTACGAATAATCACTGGTAAAGAAATCGATCGCCAAAATCTGTTAAAAGTTAGCTCATCACCATTTAAAGCCTGACACATATTCAAAACTATTAAAATCAAAGAAAAAACTACCACTTAAGGTCCCCCTAAAAAAGAAACGATTACATTTTGCACCTGAGGACATGGCAATAAAATCTGATTGACGCTTTATTGTCTTTCAAGACGAAAAAAATGTATAACGGTCGATGTAAACAATCATTATTTCCACTCATGAATAATAGTATTTGCTAACTTAATAATTCTTTTGCTGATTTCTAAAACAAAAATATGAAAGAAAAGTAACACACTAATTTTTGTTTTATTTAACAGAAAAATTATTAGTTTCGTAGTCTCTAATAATATTATAATTGTAGCTTTTTTAGTTTTGAAAAAAATTAACCAAAATTATATAAAAACAAGTAAGGAAGAATTGAGTTCGGGTGCAACCGAACATTTTATACTCTTGCAACTTGCACGAATCAAAGCCACATAATATCAATAATTTTATTATTTTTTGCCAAGACCACATGCTATTAACATGCCATGTACAAAATTCCCTGGGTTTCATTAAGGTACATACAATAAAGATTCATATGGAGTAAAGTCATACGGATGTTCGAAAATACTGAAATAAGTTATATATATGGCTGGGTCAAGATTTCGTCAAGTGTACCTATTTCAGGCAAATCTTTATGTTAGGTATATGAGGGCTAAGGGACGTTGACCGATATTTTCGGTCAAAAGTCAACTATAGATATAGGGGTCCACGTATTCGGTACCTAGGTGCTTGAACAGATTTTATTGGATTTAGACAATTTTTGGTCATAAGGCGACATAATTTAAGAGAAGTATTAATGCAACATTTTAGCCCGTTATATTAATTACTTCTTGATTTGTGTACTGGAAAGTGAAAGAATCAAATGACACAAATTTTAAATTGTGTTATATGGAAAGTAGATGTGGTTGTAGTCCGATTTCGCCCATTTTCACAATATGACATAGGAATATCGGAATATCAAAGGAATGCTACGTACTAAATTTAGTCGAAATCGGTTGGGCAGGTCTCGAGATATGTGATTTCATAAACAGTGTTCAGTGCTTAAAGCGCTCTTAGGTCATCTCAGAGTTACAATTTTAGGTCTCTAGCATATTTATTTAAAATTTATTGCGTTTTTAGTAATTTTTTACAGTACCGTTATATGAGGAGTGAGCGGGGTTATCCTCCGATTTCATTTACTCTTGGTAGGAGCTTTTATAGTTATTGTGCTCAGCAAATTTCATTATTGTAGCTTAAGGGGTCTTAGGGCCACGCCCACTTTTTCAAAACTTTTTTCCCACAAGTGCCTCTTGCTACTGCGATCCACTGTGCCGAATAATACTTCTATATCTTAATTAACCGTCCGGTCAATGACCGGGTACCCGGGTATCCATTTCAATCTACACGTAAATTTTTCTTAACTCCTCCTCAAAAAAATGTTATGGCCGCCTAGGTCCCCAAAATGAAAGTTACTTGACACCCATATTTCGTCAAAATTTTTTAGAATTAATTATTTAACAAGAGCTATTAACTTTCAAACTTGAAAAAAAAACAAAGAAGTTTGAGCTTCTTAGTGACTCCAAGCATTTCCCCAAATGGCTTATAACAGTTTGATGACTACTTTTACCGGTCTCTTTCGACCAATTCAGCGATTTTATCGCAATTTTCCGGAAAGTGGCGCATCTTCGACCACCTCTACACCAAAACGAAAACGTTTTAAACCATCGTTGTGCGGTGGAAATCAAAACTGTATCAGGGGCCATAAACTGCACAAATTTTATTGGCGGCTTGAGATGCATTTTTGCCTTTATCGTAGTAGTACTGTAAAAAAAAAGGGATAGCATGACCCGATGCGACGAATTACACTAGAACTACGCGCTTTCAACGCCAACTAGTAAAAATACCGGGAAGGCTTTTTTGACAACCTAATATTAAATTATTCTGTACATCCTTCACATGTCGTGGTTGTAATACAGTGTTCATCACAAATACTTAGGTTTCTCACATACTGAACATATTTTTCTAGTTTTGCAACGTTTTTTGAATTCACTTTGAAGACATTTACAGCATACAACAGTAATATTTTTCCTTCCAGTTGAATCGCGCTGCTTCTGAGGTCTCAATGTTACAGATGATGTTGGCTGCGCATTTGGATTGACAGGCTCGACCAAGAAGAGATTCAATCGCCACTTTCGTTGAGAAATGCCTCATAATTTGTGCATTATTCGCACGATTTTTAATGAATGGAAGTTCTCTGCCCAATTGCCGATCTAGCATTTTATTATTCTAATAATACAGAATATATGCTGCAAGGCAGGCAATATCGAGAATATTGTAAAAAAAATGCTAGAGGCCATCGTTGAGTTGATCTTTTTGTAGTATATCTACCAAGCATTTTATCCATCAGTAGACACGATGGATAAAATGCTTTAGACCAGTTATAAAATTCGATGATTTCGGGTTTTTTCTTTGCACTATCACTAATGTTTGCTTCGTGGTGCATTGATGATAGCATAATTACTACCTTGTTTTTTTTGGCACATAACTACATAGGGTTACTTTTTCATGAAAGCCACAGTGGATAATTCTTCTCGAGTTTTTGAAACAGCCATTGCTGGTGGAATGTATGCTTTATTTTTTTTTTCAGAGTACCAACAATCGTCAAGTTCCAAGATAGTAAAAATTTTGGTAGTGGAAGAGTTGTGAAGAAATTATCCATTTTAATGTTTCTACCGGATCCTTTGTATGGTGCCACCAAGTCTTTAACAACTCTTTCAGTAACATTTTTCTCACGACCAACTTTCGATTTCCCAGTGTAAAGCTGTCCAGTAAGTGGATACGAATTTTCAGCATCACATATCCATCATACTTTAATTTCATATTTAGCTGGATTTGATGGAATGTATTGAATGAATCTAGTTCGACCTCGGTATGGATAAAGTTGCTCGTCGAATGTTAGGTATTCTGTTGGTTTATAATGTTTTGCTAAATTACTATTTAAAATTGTTCAGATGTCTCGTATTGGAACAGCTTTATCACTTTTTAAGCGCTGAGCTCTAGTATTGAAAAGGGGAGAGGGACGGCTTAGGTACCTAAATATCCATTGATCTTGGCACTCCGCTTTCGTTATTTCTACGAGAATATGTCCCTATGCCATGCAGCCAACTTACACAGAAAAAAAATTTATTCAGTATACTAACGACTTCTACATCTGCTCCACCTGGGTACCCGGTCATTGAACGAATGGTGAAAGTTTGGACGGACGGTTAAGTGCTTAGTTATGGAACTTTATGCGTTTTCGGTTGATGGCGATTTGTGGGCGTGGCAGTGGTCCGTTTAAAAAAATCTGCGAACTCCTAATTCTTTTGTCTTTTTATTTTCTCGTCATTCTAATAATTTTCAGCTGTTGACAGCTAATTAGAAACGACACATATTTTTAAGTAAATGATTTAATTTTCTAATAAATCACGAATATTTATTGTATTTTATTGAAACCTATGTTAAACTTAAACTCTAATAGTCAATGTTTTGTTTAAAATTTGTTTTTGTTGTGAAGGTTTTAACAAAAAGATGTGGAATCAACGATTTGAGTGCGACAACTAATTAGAAAAGAAACTATTTTATCAACAAAAAATAATGATATTACAAAAAATTGCATACTTTCAGTTAGTATTTTGATGGTTATCTCTTTTACTTTAATATTGCTAAAACTCTGACAGCGCACCAATGGTGTAGCTTGTGATGCCATTCTAATTTCATCACAAAGAGCATCCATTTTTGGGAGATTTTTGGTACATACGGCTCTTTTAACATCATTCAGAGATGTTCTATAGGAAGTCTGCGCTGGACGATTCCCACTCCAAAACATTGATAGAATTTTCATTATAAAACTTTAGTGTCAACTTAGACGTATTCTTTGAATTGTTAACTTCCTTACAACATGCAAATTTTCCTCAGCCCATGGCAACAAAACATTTTTTAGGATGTCGACGTATTTCTCGTATTTCTTAAAATTCCATCAATCTTATGGAGTAGACAAACACCATTCCAGATAAAACATCCCCACACCATGATTGATCCTCCACCATACTCAACCACCCGTGGAACATAGTTCCTGAATTATTGGACGGCAAATATACCTTCCACCCAGGACCCAAGCGATTAATTTTTGTTACATCGTTCCAAACGACATACCTCCGTTAATTTGTTGTCTTAGACCAATAAGAGTTGGCAAACTCTATGCGTCATTTCTACGATTTTTTGTCAGAAGTGGGTTGCTGCGTGAAGTCCAGATTTGATTTGTATTCACCTTGGGTCTCTTCGCGAGATATTATTAATTCTGCTGTCTATTACTGTTACAGTTTTTCGTGTTTTTTTGGGTATAACGGTATATAAAATTTTTTTATCATTTTACTCATCGGTCACCTACAAAAGAGGAGCGTTTCTAATTAGCTGTCAACAGCTGTATATATATAACACTATATCTAAGGTTTTTAAGTGATACGTACAACCGTTAGGTGAACAAAACTATAATATTTTGTAGCAACTGGTTGCTAGAGTATACTAATTAGTTACATCCATACATATATACTTACTTCTTCTTTAGTAACGCAATTCTCACTTTCTTGTGTGGTGTCATAATTATTGCAGTGTTCTGAAACTGAGAATAAAGTGCATCCAGTAGGGTCTAAAGGAATGCACCATTGAATGGCGTTGAGTAGAAAAAGATCCGACCATGATTCTTCTAAGAGAATGACCTAAAATTATATACAGAGAAAACATAATATCTTATATATATTGTAAATAAAAGCAAGAAAAAACGTAAATTTCGGTTGCACGAAAACTTTAATACCCTTCACAAAGATAAAAAAATTCCCTACACGAACTTGATAGTTTGTATGGCAGTTATGTATATGATGGACATAATTCTCCCATCTAAACAATTTCTTCGTAGATTTTTTTACTACCGTAGGCAATAACCCTTGCGAAGAAAGCTATATGCTAAAGCTGAACAGTTTCTTCAGAGAACACATTATTGCTTTGAACTATGCACCTGCTTAATTTTGTTAAGATACCTCGTCAAATTATAAATTTTTCCATACAAGTACTTGATTTTGATGGGTCGGTTTCTAAAGGTAGCTATATGATATAGTGATCCGATTTGAAGAAATTGTTAATATATTGTAGCATTGGTTTGAATAGTAATACATTCCAAATTTCGTGGTGATATTATCTGCCTAAACAAAAAAAGAGACCTTTGCAAAAACTTTAATTTAATCGTATATGGCAGCTATAAGCTTTAGTGATCTGATCTTCGGAATTCCATTATTACCTTAGATTATGACCCTTGCCAAATTTCGTGAAGATACCTCGACAAATAAAACAGTTTTCCATACAAGCATTTGAAAGCAATCGTTCACTTTGTATGGCAGCTATTTGCTAAAATGGTCAAATTTCGACGGATCCGGCGAATGAGCAGCTTCTTGAAGAAAAGGACGTGTGCAAAACGTTAAGTCGATATCTAAAAACTGAAAAACTAGTTCGGGTATATACAGACTGACAAACGGACAGGGCCGAATCGACTTAGCTCGGCACGTTGATCACTTAAGTAAGTATACATATATTTTGTAAGGTCTTCGACGTTTCCTTCTGGATGTTACAAACAAGTTGCAGCGCATCAGATATCACGGTGGGAAAGGTGAAACAAAAGGAAAACCATTTCTTCTTCGCCCCGACGTGGACATGCCACCGGCATCACTAGTACAGGATAACAAAAAGGAAGATATCCTAATAGGGTGCGAAGCAAACTCAACGCACACCTTGTGGACTAGCTCCAGTACAAACACCAGAGGTGAGTCGCTCTTACAAAATATTTTTTTAATAGCAATTTAAGTATATACAACAAGGGCGATAGCCAACTTTTATTTTCTCAAGCTCTGATAGGATTCCGGGTTGGGGGAAAGTGCTGGATCTCACGCTATCAACAGACACAGACAGTCTCGTTGTGGATAACTGGAGGGGGTCCTGTGAGTCTTTCACGTCGCATCACTCCTCGATACTCTTCAGCATTCACGAGAAATTCAGGACTCTTCTCAAATATCGAAACCCTAGAAGAACAGCAAGGGAAAAATTTACTAGAATAGCAACAAAATGCCTTGAAGGAGGCAATAAAAGTATCAGTAATGCTCAAGAACTCGATACAGAAGTAGAGAAGTTAGAAAAAAATTTAACAACAACTTTCCATAAATCCAATCCGCTAACAGTTCTTAAAAAAAATCTCCTCCTTGGTGGAACAGAGAGCTTAAGAATTTTAGAATACAACTAAGGAAGGCTTTCAATGAGAGTTTTAGGACCAAAATCTGGCAACCATACAAAGATATCATGAAAAGATACAGAAAACTGACTCATGGCGATCTTTCTGTGCAGTTGCAGATAACCCGCAAGTCTGAGTAAAGTATTAAGACGGAAGGAAATGCTTGGACCTCCTCGCAAAAGATCTCTGGAGGTACTTATTAAAACGCATTTCCCTGGGAGTCATTAAACGCATTTACACTTACATAAAAGAACAACCATAGATAGATAATTTATCGAAGTCTTAACATGCATACATAACGGATCGATTAACCAAAACTGCCCTTCACGATGTGATAAGTGTAATTGAAAAATCACTATTTCTTCTTCTTCTTCTTTATTGGCGTAGACACTTCTCTTCTTCTTTGCTGGCGTAGACACCGCTTACGCGATTATAGCCGAGTCAACAACAGCGCGCCAGTCATTTCTTCTCTTCGCTACGTGGCTCCAATTGGATATTCCAAGCGAGGCCAGGTCCTTCTCCACTTGGTCCTTCCAACGGAGTGGAGGTCTTCCTCTTCCTCTGCTTCCCGCGGCGGGTACTGCGTCGAATACTTTCAGAGCTGGAGTGTTTTCATTTATCCGCACAACATGACCTAGCTGTCTTTTAATGCGCTGAACTATGTCAATGTCGTCGTATATCTCGTACAGCTCATCGTTCCATCGAATGCGATATTCGCCGTGGCCAACGCGCAAAGGACCATAAATCTTTCGCAGAACCTTTCTCTCGAAAACTCGCAACGTCGACTCATCCGTTGTTGACATCGTCCATGCCTCTGCACCATATAGCAGGACGGGAATTATGAGTGACTTATAGAGTTTGGTTTTTGTTTGTCGAGAGAGGACTTTGGGCCCTTTCTTTCCCAATTGGGGGGCCTTTTAAAACTTAGTTCCGGAAGTAAGCACCCTTTTTGGGCAAAAAAAACTTTAAATTCCCGGGGGGTTTTATGAAGGGAGTCCAAAACAGTGACCAATTGGGAAAGAGCCAAGTGGGGCGAGTGGGGCAAAACCCCCAACCGGGGGTTTGGGGGTTTGGATGGAAGGGAAAATTTAAATTTGGGCCCCCCCTTTTTGCCCCCCCGTTTTTACTGGAAACGGGACTTAAATTTGGGGGCGTTTTTTCCCCCTTCCTTGTTTCCAAAATTTTCCGGGAAAAGAAAGGGCAGAACCTAACCCCCGGGGGGCGCGGGGTGGTTGGGAGGGGCCCGGGGGAATGATAGGAAGTCGCCTTGTCTGAAACCTTGTTTGGTATCGATCAGCTCGGAGAGGTCCTTCCCGATCCTGACGGAGCTGTTGCTCAAAGTCAGTTTACACACTCGTATTAGTTTAGCGGGGATACCAAATTCAGACATCGCGGCATAAAGGCAGTTCCTTTTCCTGCTGTCAAAGGCAGCTTTAAAATCGACGGGGAGGTGGTGTGATCTGATTCTCCTTTTGCGGGTTTTTTCTAAAATTTGGCGTATAGTGAATATCTGGTCGGTTGTTGATTTTTCAGGTCTAAGGCCACACTCATAAGGTCCAATCAGTTTGTTGAAGGTGGACTAATCTTTCACACAATACGTTTGATAGGACCTCATACGCGATGGTGAAGAGGCTTATCCCACGGTAGTTGGCGCAGATTGTTGGGTCTCCTTTTTTGTGGTTTGGGCAGAGCACACTTAAATACCAATCGTTGGGCATGCTTTCATCCGACCATATTTTACAAAGCAGCTGATGCATGCTATCTCATCCCGCACGTGTTGTGGTCGATCATAACTTTGCGAGGTAAGCAGCCTGTTTTCTCTCCGCTGCAACACGGCACTCCTCGTCGTACCGAAAACCAATGGTTTCGGTTGCAGCTGTACGTAAAGACGCTTGAAATGCCGTCGCACAGTTTCCTTATACCGAGTTGTTGACGAATGCTCTCAGAGAGCAGGAGTGCAAGTCGAGTAGGAAATCGTTCGGCTATCTGTTGATTGCAGCTTCTGGACGTCGAACCTTCCTTGTGTTTGTTGGCGTGCGTTTTTTGCTGCACAGAGGCGGGTGCGAATCTTGGCTGCAATTAGATGGTGGTCCAAGTCGATGTTAGGACCTCGGAGCGCACGCACATCTAAAACACTGGAGACGTGTCTTCCGTCTATCACAACATGATCGATCTTTTTGGTAGTTTTTCGATCCGGAGACAGCCAGGTAGCTTGATGAATATTCTTATGCTGGAACCTAGTACTACAGATAACCATATTTCGGGCCCCGGCGAAGTCGACCAGCCTCAACCCATTTGGGGATATTTCATCGTGGAGGCTAAATTTACCGACCGTAGTGCACGATTTTGACATCGTGGCCGGGGCAGCTCTCATAGGTGCACTCCACGCGCTCATAGAAAGCATCTTTGGTCACATCGTCCTTCTCTTCCGTCGGGGCGTGGGCGCAAATCAGCGATATATTGAAGAACCTCGCTTTGATGCGGATTGTGGCTAGACGTTCATTCATAGGAGTGAATGACAGTACTCGGCGACGGAGTCTCTCTCGCATCATGAATCCCACACGGCGGTGGTGTTAGCCTTCTCTTTAACGAGGACATCAACCAGCTGGACAGCGGCACCTTTCCAATTAAGGGACCGAACATTCCAGGTGCATGCTTTTAAATCGTAGTCCT
Organism: Bactrocera correcta; assembly: GCA_027475135.1. Taxonomy (NCBI): domain Eukaryota; kingdom Metazoa; phylum Arthropoda; class Insecta; order Diptera; family Tephritidae; genus Bactrocera; species Bactrocera correcta. The sequence continues at coordinate 125,973,597 of CM050325.1, read as the reverse complement.
TATTTCGTTTGCAATGGTCGTTATCAAAAGGGGGGTCTGTCTCTCTTCCGAGGCTGTTTATGCTTTTTCATTAGTAATTTTTTTTTATGTGGCGAGTCCCGAGGCCCAGAGCACAACCCTGTGTAGGGGAAAATCACTGACACTACAAACAATACACCATGGCTGCATTTCTTGATATAGAAGTAGCCTTTAATAATATAGAAGTAACTTGCAACACAAACCAGTTATATGAGAATAGGGACTCTTCAAGGAAGGGCACTCACCCCGCTTCAATGGGTTGTAGCGCTGAACGAAATATGTACTACTCTAACTAAACGCTGGAGGGGTGAAAGCAGTAGCATATGCAGATGACATAGTGTTGTATCAGGCATGTTCCCTTCAACAGTCACTGAGATTATGGAAGGAGCACTACGCAGGTTAAACCTATGGGCTAAGAATAATGTATTTTTGACTCTTTATAATTAATTTTTCAGCTCAGACTTCAGATTATAAAATATTTACGAAAATTAAGAAGTGATTTTAAAAAATACAATGCACAATTAACTCAACTGAATGAGGTAAATTCTGTTATGGGCATATGCCTCAATGTTGATATTGGAGTGAAGATCTGGGACAGACCGTCCGATGAAGATATCTTCAACGACCTTCTAGAAAGTCGCGGGATTCCAGCTGTACTTGGTTATAGTCAAACAAAAATTTAATAAACAATATTTATACTTTTGCATCTACAGAGAACGATGAAGACAATTTCTGTTAATAACGAGCAGTCAATAAAGATGTTTTACCTACATAGGACAAGTTTCTCCATCGTCATCATAGTTTCTATAGAGTGAAATAATTTTCACTACTACTCTGTTAACTATTATTACAATTCCCCTTTACCACTTTTCAACATTTTCTTTAAATAAAGATTACTTATTATACGTAAGAACATGATATAAGATTGAGATTTATGTTTCAAAAAATGCCATTTTAATGGTCATATACACTATATTGTTTTGCCAGTATCAGTAATAACTAAAGCTTTATTTGTTAACAAAATTACCTGATCTCGGAAGGAAAGACTCGCAAAACTTGGTAAATTTTTTGCCCACTTTACGGCCATAAAGAGGAGGCGAGCACTGGTTTCATAAACTGTCTCATGTGGCTGAACGTACAAGTTTTGTGGTACAAATGTCGGTATCGTGAAATGACAATCCAGTTTCTCGTTTCGCAGAGGCTCTTCATCATTGGTAACATCGATAGAGTCATCTTAAATACATAAATTTATAGAAATGATATTTTTTAAAACTATAATAAAATATTGTTTATAATATAATAAAGCACGTCAGAGCCATAAAAGTCTTAAATTTTCTGATGTGATTGTTTTTCAAAACAGAGCTTCTCGTAATACATGTACATAATTTCATACATATATAATTTTTTAGTTATATATTTATTAATTTTAATGTTCTAACCATCATTTTACTATAGAATTTTTTAAAAATAAATCAAAACTAGGAAAAAAGTGTTTAAGGGTATTTCTATTTATAAAAATAATGAAAACTTTGTACACTCGAAGTTCTGTGTGGCTGACGATATACATAAGTATATATTTATAACTTTATTTACCATCATTATCATTATCATGAACAGAACTGGTCGAACTTATGGACGAAACACTTCCTCCTACAGGATTTTTATCTAAAACTTAAATAAAGGTAAATTCGATAAGAAATAAATAATATTGCGAGCAAATATATATTTTTGGCGAGATAGTAAATACAGTGCGCCAAATAAATATATGGGACAATACTTAAATGCAATAGTAATATATATGCTGATTTTACCGCTATTTTGGTTTTTGTTGCTGGATACATTTAAAATGGCCTTTTGAACTTAACGGTATGAAAATGACAAGAAAATACTGTTGATGTGAAAATTTGACTATATTCTGTTTAGCTAGGCTTAGGTACTGCTCATTGATGGTGCGATTCTTTGCAAATCAGGTACAAATTAAACTCAATGTAAGGAGCAATTCCAAATACTGATATTCAAATAAACCAGAATGCTCTTACGAAAAATCGCAAAGAGGATGAAAATCAATGAGATCCGATTAAAACACCTCGAACAAGTCGATCACGTTTAATAAGAAATATCAGTCGTTTGGCAGTTACTAAGAACGTAAGCCACTTGCAAGTTCGGTGTCAATTATCTCTTTCATTCACTACCCAACGCGTCCAAGAAATCCTAGAAACAGGTAACCCATTTGATATGAATCTGTCATATTCCATGACGAGAAAAAGTTTAGTGTAGATGAGCCCGACGGTTTTCAGAATTACTATTGTAATATTCGCATATGTCATTTCGTATATCTTAAGTAATAAAAAGCAAGATAAATTACATTGTTTACTAAAGTCATATTTAAGTTTCAAAAATTACAAAAAAAAAAAAAAAACGTAGGGACTATCAAAACTGAACTACTTGTCCCATTTTATTACTTCACAAATTTTGTTTGGTTAATGATGTATTTGTGATAATAGTTAGAAATGAATAAAACAGTCATATATTATATATAGCGTGCGTTCTGAATCTTAAAAAACGGGTTGTATTTCTTAAAGATAAAGCAAAAAACGGTTGTCCCATGTAATTATCTCGCGCACTATACTTTAGAAACAATGTGAATATTTGTATGATACGGTTATTATTAAACTAGGTATTAATTTAAAATTCAATCGGAAAACCGTTTTAAAATTTATGTACCTGTGTATTTGAAAGTATATTAATATATTATAATATTAAAAACCAGGTCAAAAAAAAAATCTTTATTTTTGTATTTTGATCAAAAAAAAAGATTTATATATATATTATATATAAAAAATATGAAAAAGTATTATGTATAATATAATACGCAGTAAAACATGTACCTGTATCAGATATGGGGGAACTCGGATCTATTGAATTTGTACTACTTGAGTTTGTAGACACAGAGACTGTTCCATTGGAAAGATCCATTGAGGTCGTATAAGAATTGTCTTTTGAAAATTGTAGATTGTTGTTAAATACAGAGAAACCGCCTGCTTGTGATACATTTGAAGAAAGCTGTAAGGCCTTTGAAATGTGATTGTGATGTAATCGCCGATTTGTCGGAAGATTCGATAAAGCTGAAATACCAGATTAAATTCAACATATTCTAAAGGGTTGTGCATAAAAAATATCAATTTACAGGGAGGTGGTAGTAGGCCAGGCCCATAGCATGGAGGAGATAATAGAACTGGTGGTCTGAAATATAATGTATAGCAAAAATGTAATTGAACGATGAAATTGCTCAAATTGAAAATATTATATTGAATGTACGCTCATTTATATAGGTAAACATCTTACCCAAATACTCCAACGGCTACGGCCGCTTCCCGCAAAGCTCGCCCGTGTTCCATCTCCCGCAGAGTCTCAGGACGTATAGTGGCTGTGTTTCGCGGCTGTCGCTCATTTTGCACTGCTGTAATTGGAAAATAAATGAATTCGGAATGTGTTAACCACACACAGCACTTATAATGACTTGTCATCGAAGTTCCAAGTGAATACACCCTGTAATCTAAATGCACGGCATGATAGCAAATATTAAGCCTTAAAGGTGAAAAAATATACTCGTTACATATGCTATCTACTCCGTAATTTCAATATGCCCCGCTAGACATGCTGATTTTGAACGAGTTTGCATGAGGAGATGTGTAATTGTTTTAAGGTCACGTGCCACCGCCACTGGCCATTTAAATGTTTAAATAGGTTTAAGCATAGGAATGACATCCACTTTAGTTCTTTGTTATTTATATTATATATGTACATATGTACATATGTATATCCGCACATTCCTTGAGTTTTTAGACTAATGATAATTGACATTACAATGACATACTTATACTACATACATATGTTTAGCTTTATAAAGCCGACGTCGGTGGTTTGAGAGGACTTAATGGGAATATTTTTAAATTTTGCCTATATGTATAAAATTGAAATGAAATTATAGAGAAAATAATAGTATTTTTAACACCAAACGACATAACCATAGTTAAGAATATATGCCCTCTTCATGCTGACCGATATACTATATACGGTGTACCGTAAACTAGAGGGAATTTGGACTGGATGTATAGGTTTTATCCATTTTGCTCATTACCATACATTATTACTATAGAAAGTTGCTCTGAGGTGGTATATCTTAAAGCCATATTTTTCAAATTTGACAAAAAAATTATGAAATTAAAAGTAGATTTTTGGTAAACAGGCTTAGTTGTACTTCTAGTTAGATTTCGCCTATTTTCAACAAAAGAACAAACGAATTTCGAGGCAATATTACGCAACTAATATGATGAAATTGGTCAGGTAGTTACTGAATGAGGAATAGGAACTCATCCAAAGGTAAGCAGTAGCATTAATTTCCATTTTTTATACATGCTCCTATGGTGGTTTTCTGTATAATATAAAATGTGATATTTAATGCTACTGACGTATTGATTTAGTGAGTATATATGGCATTTTATAGGTTTTCGAGGCAAGGAGCACGTTGACCGGATCAATTCAAATTTTCATTTTTAAATTAGACTGATAGTTTTTATTATTCGATGTACAAGGTCTGTCGCAAAAGAAACAGAACTCTTTAAATATAACTGTTTCTGGTGGCAACACCAATTGGTGGGTATATGAAATAAAAAGTTTGATCTCTTGTTGACATTTCGTAAAAATGTTAAGATAATTGGATAACGACAACAACAATGTTATCGATCAAAAAGTGACAGCAGCTTTTGGTCAAAGGTCGTAAAATGAATTTTGAACAAAGAGCAAATATTAAATTTTGTTTTAAACTTGGGAAAACGTTTACTGAAACACTTCAAATGATGAAAAAAGTTTATGGTGATCAGTGCCTATCCCGTAGTAATGTGCATGAGTGGTTTAAGCGATTCCAAGAAGGTCGTGAGGACCTCTGTGACGATCAGAAGTCGGGCCGGCCAAAATCAGTGATTACCCAAAACAATATTGAAAAAGTTCAAGAATTTATTAAGAATGAGCCGAAATCTTCTTTGCGTTACATGGAAATGGAGTTAAATATCACCAAAGACTCCATTCATCGCATTTTGATAGATAAATTGGGTCTACGGCAGAGTTTGTTCCGCACAAATTGACTGAAGAGCAAAAATTGCTCAGAAGTCAACATTCGATCGACCGATTATTTGACCAAAAATCACATTTTAATCATTAACCACTCCCCGTAATCACCTGATCTGGTACCGTGTGATTTTTACCTATTTGGAAAACTTAATTTTCCCATGAAAGAACACTGGTTTCAGGACATTTCAGCTATCCAAAAGGCGACGACCGATATTCTCAAGAGCATTCCGAAAAATGACCTTAAAAACTCATTTGAAAGGCTAATTGACCGGGCTAAACGCTGTATCGAAGCACAAAGAAACTACTTTGAATAAAAATATATAACTTTTGAAAAATATTATTTTTTGTTGTTTTTTTAACAGTCCTGTTTCTTTTGCGACAGTCCTTGTATAATGCATATTTATTCTAGTTGCTGAAGGAAATTTCTTTTCAACCTCGTTTAGGCGCTTGACCATGTGGAAACCCAATTGACGATGATAGCCAAGTCTTAACTTCTTCTTTTTTCTTCCCTTCTATGGACCTTATGCCATTCATTATTGAACTCAAAAGCAAATATCTTTTAGCGTATTTTTTTTTAATTGAAAGTTGTCCTTAGAATAACCAGTACGTTTTTAGCTCTTTTTTTGGTTTTTTTCTTTCAACAGAAATTAATCGAAATATTGTACAAGCTAAGGTGAGTAAAAAAATATGACGTTTGAGCATGATCCTACAAAATTTAAACATATTATGAAGAATATTAAAACAAAACAAAATATATAAAATAGCAACAACAAAAAAATTAAAAGAAACTCCAACAATAGTAACAAAAATAATGAAAATAACAACGATAAAAAGGACAAAACATGATAACCAGCACAAGGGGCAGTCCAGAAGCATATTTGATGAATAAACTGCTTACGGAAGATTATTGCAATTTTTCAAAAATAATTGTTGTTAATTGAATCCGAATATTTTTTTATATCGAATTTTTAACTATTAAAAAATTTTAAAATTTAAAAAAATTGAAAAAAAAAAATAAAATTTATAAAAAAGTTAAAGGTTAATCAAGATTTTCTTTTCTTTTTTTAATTATTAAAAGGAACAAACCCAAGAGAGATTGTTCTATACGTTCTGATTAATAATTAATCCGTTTCAGATTGGTAACTTCGTGTACTGTCCATTGCTAAGTAACTTCGGGAAAATATCACAAAAAATATATTATTATTTTTTTGAAGACCCATAAGGATTATGGATTAATATCTTCGTTTCCAGTATGTATCTACGATGTTGTCTCTTTTCTGTCTACACAGCTCTTATGAATCAAATGTTCGCTACTAAATTTCACAATCAGTAACTTACAATTTATTTGCCAAATACATGTATCTATATAGTAAATGAGTTTATCTCCTATATGTATCTAATATATTATTAAGCGAATATTTAATACTAACCATCTTTATTCATCCCCATTTGAAGGCACTTCTTAAGGCGGCAAGCTTGACACTGATTTCTATGTGCTTTGTCCACAATACATCGACCTGTTCCGGCTTGACACCTGAAATATTAATTAATGAATTAAAATAAGCATTTTACAGATAACTAGATACTTTTTCTGATTTAAAAATAAAAGCTTATTGTAAAAATTCCCGCAATTTTAGTGGGTAGGCTAATTTTAAAGTGAAGCTTTTGATGAAACATAACTTCACCTGTGACCTGTGATAAATTAGAAGAAAATCAATATACATACATACATATGTATTCTCATTATTACAAAATTTTTAAAATAAAACTTATAATGATTACGGTCTCTGTATAATCATATTTGGTATTAACCATGAACTAGAAAAACAAAACAAAATATGTATATTTTTTGTCAGCATGTCGTTATATATATACTACTATAAGCAAAAAATACTCACGTCTAATGGCTTCAATTGATTCAATATAGTTTCCCCGAAGCGGTCGTTTGAGTTTGGTGAATAGCCAAAACTCAGACGCAGCTAAATCGGGCGAATACGGTAGTTGCGGTATTGTTGACAATTTGGCGAAAAACTCATGAAAAATCAATGCAATACGCTACGATGAATTATCGTAGTGCAAAATCCACTTAAAAAAGTCTTACTATATTTTGCTCACAGTAGTATGTAAGTATGAATACTCTGATGCGTATGTATGTAAATTCATATATATTTATATCGAAAATATCTTCACGTGTATTTGTGTATATATTTCTGGCATTTACAGATTGATATTGTCGATTATTTAAGAGTTCCATCGGGAATGCGATTTACATAAATATCAACGCTGTTAGTCAAGTAACTGCTTCGAAATCCGCTATGAGAGATTTTTATGCAGCTACCATATTTATTAATTTGAGGATAGCAGAAAATTTATATTAAGGAAAATCAAAAAATAAATGCTATCATCATAGTTCCATTTGCTTCATTTCCGCAAAAATTATGCATCCTCGACCAATATATTCGCAAAGGTTTTTATTTTGTCTGGCGATTTTAATAGAGATTTTATCTGGTCCACTTTAGAGAAATATTTAATCTCGAAATGACGAATTGTAGAAATATACTACCCACAAGATATGATATTTCGATCGATGTAGTAAGTACAAAATCAAAAATTTGAATGTAAGTCAACGTTTACTTATTATTGTTACCATTTATTAACTGTGGAACTCAAGGCGTAAATGAAGTCAGACAAACAAGTAAGGAAGCGTCAAGTTCGGGTATAATAATAATAATAATAATACCCAACGATTACCCTCCTCCCGCCCAACCGACGCGAGGGGCGCAATCCGCGAACGAGCGGAATTAGCCGAGTCATGAAAGGCAAGAGAGTTTTAAGCGTTGCGATCTTAAGCTGCTCAGCTACAGAAACAAAAACTTCAACAGCCAAAATTAAGAATTAAATTAAAGTTTATAATTTTTAAATGTTACTTGTTAAGAGTAGATAAGATAGTTTTTTAATGGCAAAGAGTGGGTCTGTTAGATCAAATGTGCTGGAATGAGAATTGAAATCATGACATATACGGCGGAATGGTTCGTTTAACTCAAAATTTGTTCTAGAAAATTTTAAAAGCAAGGGTCTAAACTGCCTGGTATTGCGAGCGGGAATGTTAAAATTAATATCAGATAAGAGATATGGGCTACAAACTGACCCATTCATGAGTTTTACAACAAATATTATACCAAGCATCTCTCTACGACTAGCGAGTGTCGGGAGATTTATAAGTTTTAAGCGGTTAGTGTAAGGGGGAAGATTTAAACTGGAATCCCAATGCAAATGATTTAAGGCAAAAAGTTAAAATTGTTTTTGAACGGACTCTAACTTATCTGAATGAACTTGGTAACTAGGGTTCCAAGCCACAGAAGCATACTCTAATATAGGCCTCACCAGAGATGTAAAAAGAATTTTTGTGGCAAGCGGATCTCTAAATTCTTTAGACCAACGTTTAACAAAACCAAGAGCGCCTTTAGCTTTAAAAATCGTGGAAGATGCGTGAAGATTAAAATTGAGTTTGGGGTCCATAGTTACACCCAGATCAACAAAACTGCATACTTGTTCCAACCTAAAGTTTTGTATTGCGTATGAAGTAGGGTCTACAGATCTACGTGAAAAGCACATCGTTTTACATTTTTTAAGGTTCAATGGCATGTCATTTCTATCACACCAAGAAACTAGGTTGTTTAATTCTGTTTGCAACTGACATCTTTCGCTGTTTGAAGTATACGTTTTAAAAAGTTTTACATCGTCAGCATATAATACAACTTTTGAAAACTTAACAACAGATGATATGTCATCAATAAATAACAAGAACAGAATTGGACCAAGATGGCTACCTTGTGGAACGCCTGAAGGAACATTGATTATGTCAGAAAAATTATCCTTAAATATGACTTGTTGAATTCTATTACCAAGATAAGAAGCAACTCATTTTAGAAATATTGGTTGAAAATCAAGAAGATAAAGTTTATGCAGAAGAATTGAATGGTTTACTTTATCAAAAGCTTTACTAAAATCTGTGTATTTGACAACAGTATTCTTATTCCCCCTAAAGCCCGTTGATACATGTGATATAAATTCAAGCAAATTAGTTATTGTAGATTTCCCTTTACAAAAACCGTGCTGAGAACAAGAAATTAGTGGAGAGATCCGGAAGGTTATGTCGTCTGTTATAATTGCTTCAAAAAGTTTAGGTATTGCAGACAACTTTGCTATTCCCCTATAGTTTTCAATAGATGACCTAAATCCACTCTTATGCAAAGGAATTATAAATGACTTTTTCCATATGGATGGAAATAAGCCTTGCATAAGAGATGAATTAAATAGTTTTGTTAGGGGTTGGTATATATACTTGGCACATTTCTTAAGAAAGCATGAGGGAATCATATCTGGGCCATAATTATATGATTGTTCTAACATATTTAACTGATACAAGACGTCTGCTTCGGAAATGGTAGGTGCATTAATGACAGAAATCGGACATAACTTGTGCTGATGCGGAACATTTTTTGGAGATTTTGGAGAGTAATTGGACTTAAAGAATTCAGCGAACATATTAGAAATGATATAATTGTCACTAGACATACTAGACTTATATTTCATAGCGGACGGAAAATTAGAAATTCTGCGTTTGGAGTTGACGAAACCATAGAATAATTTTGGATTACGTATAATATTATTTTTTACTTTATTTATATAATTATTATAACATATTTTGTTAAGTTCAGCAAATTGTCGACGCAATTTAGAATATTTTGAATAGTCACCAACTGAACCAGATTTTTTAAAAAGTTTAAAAGCACGAGATTTTCCATTTTTTAATTTACATAATTCTTTCAAAAACCATAAATTAGAACTTATTTTTTTTTTAGTAACAACATACTTTGGAACATATTTTTCGAATAAATTTAAAATAGTTTCATTAAAGTGGGAAGCACTAAATTCAATATTGCCACTGTAGTCTGGCCAAGTGACTTTAGAAAGTTCGTTATTAATCTTCTTAAAATTAGCTTTCGCAAATTTGAACCGAAAACAAAGGTCTTGTGTATTATTATTAGCAAAGTTAGCTATGATTTCGATGTTAATTTCCAAAGCAGGATGATACGGGTCCTCTGGCCGAACCAAAGTATCACATCGGACAACGGAGAACATTGAAGTGTTATCAAAGTGTTATCAACATAAACTAGATCTAAGATCTTACCAAACTCGTTTGAAATTAAATTAATTCGGTTAAGACCCAACTCCGACATTTCATCTAAGAACTCGTTAAAACATCACTAGAGTTCCATGATACGCACGGTAAATTGAAATCTCCAAAAACAATCATGGAATCAGTATTATTAGCCATCGAGAAAACATTATTTATTAATGAAGCATGCTGCATATATACAGATATGTCCGAGTGACCGAGTATAACCAAACATTTCATAGTCTTGCAACGTGCAACTCAGGGAAACAGTTTAAGAAGCAAAACACTGGTCGGTACATTTGACTTAAAGGTTGTTCGAATTATGAAAATTATTACATGTTGGTACATAATACAATATGGGAGTTTGAGTGATTCCAGACCAATTTCACATATTTTCCGCATAAAACTAAAGTTTTATATATCCAATATTAATATAATTTTGCCGGAAGTTTGAAGGTGTTATATTGGGTATATGGAGAAAAATTGTATCTATTTTTTGCAATTTTTTAGAAAAAGATACTCTCTGACTTTCATTAATGTCCACGATAAATAAGTGTCTGAAAATGCTGATATTAGTTGTATCCATATTAGTCAAAAGATAAAGAGTTCGCAATTGGAAGTGGGGTCCACATATCGGCTTGAATATTTGTAGTACGACTTTGACAATTTTTGGTTATTAAGCGGCACATCTTAAAGGCACAATTTGTGCAAAATTTAATTCCGGCACATTCATTGGTGCTTGATTTATTTGTATAGTAAAAAGAAATGCCTCCGAATTCACCAAAACTATTTGGCTTGAGCGAATTCATTTTGCATCCTGTTAAAGAAGGGATGTGTGTGATTAGTGCTGCTAATGCATATTTTTTTGTTTAATAAAGTTATTCATTGAATTAAATTTACTTTTCAACTGAAGAGAATTTTTCTCAAATACAAAAAGTGCTTATAAATCGGTAGCCTGTTTTCTGGGCTGCGAAGCCATCATATCAAAAATTTCCTAGCCGAAACATCAATATCTCTATGGATATTGAAAAGAGTAAGACCGTTTAATCTGTATTGATTTTTCACTGCATAGTTAAGTACAACTTTTTGTACCAAATATTTAAGATTACAATGAATGTTTTTGGCTCCTTCCCATCTAGTATCCTTGAGCTTAATTTTAAATTCAGAATGTTAGCAATAACATTAATTTAACTTTTAATTAATTTAAGAATATTTCGTAAGAAACTTAACCGCTTTTTTCAAATCGAAAATATGTTATTATATCTTATAGAACAACAAAAAACAATCACTGGTAAACAAAAATCCACTGGTTTTTTGTGGCATGAACAAAACAAAGTGTTTATTATCTAAAAATTTACACAAACGCAGAAAAAAGCAGATTTCTTCTTCTAAAAAAACAGCGATAAGTATATTATTGGTTTATTGCTTTATTAACCAAAGAGTACCTTACAATGTTACTGTCGATGTTTTTCAACGATATTTTGTTTTAGGGGGAATATCCTTTAACAATGTGCAGCAGTAATTGGCAAACTGGCACTCCACTTGCCTTGGTACCGTTTCGTCACTTACGGCCCTTAAATTTTCGGGAAAAAAATCCAGATGGGAGTCAAGAAAGTGAATTTTAAGAGACAACCCATTTTTTATAGGCAATGAGTAGTTCAGTCACAAAATCTTTGTAATTGTTAGCTTTCACATTTCCAAGAAAATTTTTAAGAATTCTTTTAAAGGCACTCCATGCTCGTATTTCAGTTTCATTGAGCATATCCTCAAATGTTTTCTTATCTACGGACTCACAAATATGCAATCCTTAATTTTTGCTTCACTGACTCTTGGAAATTTTTCCATTTCTGTCCATTGTCTTAACAAAAATTCTTCATTAAACCCAATTTAATATGCAAAAGTGGTAGTAACACCTTTTTGGGATCAACTAGAGGTTCACTGATAACGTTTTTTTGTCCCGGAGTGAGCGCCTGATGTACTTGTCACTGCTTCTGTACATAATGACAGTCTCTCGCACGGCTGTCCCATTCGTAAAGCAAGTAACAATGTTTCGTATATCCTGGTTGCAATCCAAGAAGAAGGGATATTACTTTACTTAAAATTAAATTACAGTACTTAACGGTACTTTTAGATTTCGGTCCAATACCTTTAATATTCGTGAGGCAAAAATAGCAGTATCTAACATGGTCTTTAGGTTCTCTACAAACCATTGGCACTGCAAGGGCATTTTACGATTTGAACCTTTTAACCAAGCTGTTAAAACTGTTGGCACTATTTACGCACTGCCTAGACATTGTACCTAAAAATCTTAAACACAGTAATTTCAGAAACGTAAAAGAATGTGAGTTCAAAAACGTTTTGCTATCCAAACATAGAACACGTAACCAATTCGGACACCGTTAGTCTACTGGTAAATTTTGTAAAATAAAATGATCACAAAATACGCTGTTTACTTCAATCAAGCAGGCAGAACCGGTCTTAACCGGATAAATGCCTGATCGTATGAAAATATGAAATGATGCAATATAATGAAATTGTATGATTTTTTAATCTAAAGCCGCAGGTTACAGAATATGGGTGTTTTCAGATTTGACTTCAGGGTATCAATCTGCATTAGAAACAGCTAAGAATTTTCATGTTACAAATTATGTGTCTACCAGTGAAATCAATACGTACTTTTTGCCATCAGAACAAATTCTTTCATAAGTTATGTTAGTCTTAAATTTTGCATTTGTAGCTTTTGTTCAAAACGCTTTGTTGACTTGCAATGCATACCAACAAAGTATAATATTCTGCATCATAGTCGATACAAAAAATATATATTCATGAAATTTGAGTCTGCTTTAATTTTCAATCATATTAATTTAATAATTTTATACACTCGCAAAAAGAAAAAAAAAACAGCTTGCAGCGAAAGTAAACTTTGCAGTGAGAGTCTTCTATAGGGTGAACCATTTCGAAGTTCCCTACTTTTTTAAAGAAAAACACAGAAATTTTAGAAATTTAGCGGGGAATGTTTATTGTCATTCGAAAGAACATTCTTTGGCATTTATTCTTTGAAGATTATCTTTTTAAAATGTTGGCCGTGACTACGTCCCGAATGGTCCATCCGTTGAGTTCAATTTTCGATGACTTGTTCGAGCATTTCGACTTGTAATTGACTAATGAGATGCGTGATGTTTTACTCTAAGGCCTGAATCGAAGCGGGATTGTTCACATAGATTTTAGACTTCACATAAGTATCTCACAGGAAAAAGTTTAACGGTGTGATATCGCTCGATCTTGGTGGCCACTCGACTTGTTGATACCAAATGTCGACGAGATCACAAGCTTCAATTTTAAGCATCAAATAGTCGGTCATCATGGCGCGATAACGGTCGCCATTGATGGTTACGTTCTCACCGGTATTATTTTTGAAGAAATATGGACGGATCATTCCAATTGCCTACAGACCACACCAAACCGTTTTTTTTTTAGATGAAATGGTAGCTCTTGAATCTCTTCAGGCTACTCTTAGTCACAAATGAGGCAATTTTTCTTATTTACATACCCAATGAACCAAAAATGGGCTTCATCGCTGAACAAAATGTGGTTCTAAAACGTCGGATCTTCTTGGAACTTTTTAACAACCCATATAGCGAAGCGATGTAACTTGAGAAGGTCGAACGCCTTCAGTTCTGGCACAATCTATTTTGTATTTAAGATCTCAAAGTAAAATGCGTCGTGTACACTATTAGCTACGGCTGCTATATATTCAGCAATGCATACTGGACATGGTCCATTTGGTAATATTATCTAATAATGAATAGTACGATCAGTAGGACGATTATTTTGACCATAAATTGAGCGAAGCGCGCGAAACACATCCTATATATAACGTAAATAGTACTGAACAAAAATACCATGACAGCTTGACATGACTCACACGTGATCTGTCAAAAAAAATGCCTCCACCAACTATATACGTTGTTTGACAACGAAGCATATGTAGGCTATATTTTATATTCTTTTGTCAACCCTAGTACTGCCACCCGTCAACTCCCAACTCTATCGTAAAGTTTGACAAATTGGCGCTATTCGTGTTGCTTACAGTTACTTAAAATAATATTGAAATAAAAATATATGTTAACTCAGTGACAGTGCATCGATGAACTTAATTCAATTTTTGACGATGAAGCTTAGTCTTGGTCTTAGATCACTCAATAAGCGTGTCAATTCGTCAAGTGAAATATAAAAAAAAAGACGACACCGGCGTTTTGAAACGCGACAATCATGATACTCGTGATTATCGTGGATAACTCGTAAAAAGCGGCCGATTGTATGGGTGTTTCAAAAAGAGTCGAATCCAACAAAACATTTTCGCGTATGAAGTACCTCCAAGCAAATGGTTACCTATTATTTTTGGAAAAACTAGATATGTCGCAACCATACCAATAGAACAACTCATAACAGTAAATTCTGAATGGTATGCAACCCATTGATTCTCGGTTGTCTTTTAAGAACTCATGAAAACCAACCACCGAAGTTGAATCACTCTTCACCACGAAAATGCGAGCTCGATCGATACTTCGGAGTAGTACGTTTTCGAAGTCAGCCGTACTGAGAAAAGTATAAAAAATATTTTTTTCATTCGCTATCAAAATAAAAAAATAAAAAATTTTAGTTAACTTTCTGATTTAATTTAATTAATTAAAGAGTACAAGCCTAAAATTTTTTCTAGAAAGGTAAACATCCTTAATGAACAGTTGAAGACCTTTTTCTACATTGTAACTCTACTTTCAAACTCTTCAGTAACTGTAACGTCAATTGGGCAGTGTTTTTCAAAACTTCGCACAGTATGTTGATAAGATATTACGATGTCGAAGATATCTATCATCCCATTCTTCAAAATAATGATCTAAGAAAGGAATCATATTGAATCGGCGATAATATTGTTCTGAAGATAAATACAATTTTCACTTTTTTTTGTCCTACACCAAGTAGAGGGGTGTTTATTGTAAACCCACCTTTGCAGCTGTTTTTATATCGGAACTCCTATGCATTTCTAGAACATCTTCATACAAATCATTTGCTTATTCAACTCATAGACTTAAGTTGAAGCCGTTTTCATCAAGCTAGCAATAGGCATTAAAACTGCCAAAGCGGTTGTGAAGTCAGAAGTTATGATTGAAACGAGCAATGCGTTTGAACGAACTTCTTCAAGTTTGGTCATAATTTGATCGCTCTCTTCAAAGGTTAAACAAATACTATCATTAGATGAAAAGATTTTTATATAATGAGATTCCCACTCCTGCAATAACGACTCTCTTCGAATGTCAAAAAGAACGTGTACGAAGTTTCATCAAAATATCTAAATTTTTACTTACGTTATCGCTTGCACAGGCTTACAGATAGTTACTCTAAACTCGACTCGACTCGACTAATCTCGTTATCATGATTATACTGCATACGTATTAAACTCTGTAGCAACATGTTGCAAGATTATTTTCGTATTCAGTACTTCGATACGAGGACTGAAAAAAAGGCTACAGTTGAATATATACTATAATTTCTCTTACTACAGCCGAATTACTTGAAATATAGCAGGAATATTTCTTAAATATTTCTCTATCACAGGACGCAACAAAAATGAAAAATTGAGATTTGTATTATTTAAAAAAAAAAACTCGGCAAAGTTAAAAATTGATGAAAAATTCTAACTATACAGGTATCTTTGAGTGGCTGCCATTTATAAAAAAAAATTCAGCTTTTCAGCTTCTTGAGAAAGCGATATTTGGAGTAGTCAGGAATCCATCATTATTTTATTTTAGATGACCACTAGGATAGAAATCATGGTAATGAGTACACAATGAACAATATTTTTATACTCTGTAACCAGTTGCTACAAAGTATTATAGTTTTTGTTTCACATAAAACTAAACGAGATAGATACATATATGGTATATGTATATATAAAAATTATTAAGATGACGAGAAAACTTGAAATTTGGTTGGCTGTCTGGCTGTCCATCCGTGCAAGCTGTAACTTGAGCAAAAATTGATATATTTAGTATCTCATCAAAATGGTATGAGCGAGCTTTATGGGAGCTGGTGTGAAAATTGGACGATGGGTGTGGCACCGGCCAATTTTTAGTGAATCCCATATTCCGGGACCTGACAAACTAATTTCGACAAAATTTAGTTCATACACATTCTTATGTCACATTCTGAAAATGGACGAAATCGGACAACAGCCACGCCTACTTACAATATAGCATAATTTTAAATTCCACTTGATTCGTTAAGTTTCGAGTATACAAATCAAGAAGCATTTAATATAACGGGATAAAACTTTTTACGAATAATGTGTTTAGTGTGTGCCATCTTATGACCAAAAATTATCTAAATCTAATAAAAACTGTTCAAGCCCCAAGGTACCAAATATTTAGACCACGGTACCTATAGTTGACTTTTGATCGAAAATGTCGGTCAATATGTGACATATATAACTGAAATTAACGGTTAATCATTTTCTTATGGTATTTGTATGTCAAAGATGGGTCAATCAGACCAATACTTCCCTTAGCCTCCTAATCTTAATATAAAGAATTTAGAGCTTACGGGACCCCAATGAAACTAAAAGAGTGTGAATCTAGCGCCACTTGGTGGCGCCATCTATTTTTCTGGTGCGTTGGAATCTGCTATCTTTATCGATTGTCCATTGAGAATTTCCTGACATTTCATTGATTGGAAGTTGAAGTTATTGCGTTTTAAGTGTTGGTATGTTTGTGTTATCGGTGTGGAAATGAGCTTCGAACAAAGAGCTAATATTAAATTTTGTTTTAAAATGTTTAAAACTTTTACCGAAACGTTTCAATTGATCAAACAAGTTTATGGCGATGATTTCAACGTTTTCAAAGTGGTCGTGAGGACATATGTACATGACGATCAACATGTGGGCCTATCAAAATCCGTGATCACCGGAAATTCCATAGAAACTGTGCGTGAATTCATCAAAAATCAGCCGAAATCATCATTGAAATTCATGGAAATGGAATTGAACATCTCCAAAACATTGATTTATCGCATTTTGGCCGAACATTTGGGCTTACGAAAGGTGTGTGCACGGTTTGTTCCGCATAAATTAAACTGACAACTTTAAATTGCTCTCATGGATCGACTCTTGTGACCGATTATTTGACCAAAAATCACATTTTAACCATTAAGCACTCGTGATACATGTTTTAAATTAGTTTTGTTTACTCTTCAAATATAAATAAACAATTGATAAAAATTGTATAGTAAAAATAGCAAATAGTTTTTTAATAGTAGCCAAAAAACACTCTCTAGACTAGAATACCACCTTAAATAAACCCGGTTTACTGGTTTCTCCCGAGAATTGATTAAGAATATGTATGTACATATATGTTAATGAAAAAACTATACTTTAATTTTCCCGATTAACTGCACAAAAAAACTTTTGTTAGAAAAATAATTCATGCATAATGCTCCAAAAATTTGGTAAATTCCGAATGTATTAAAACACATATGTAAGCACATGAACATATTTTTTATTCAAAACTAAAATCCAACCAAAAATTATGCTTTGAAGTGCAATTATTCGCAAGCAGAAAGAAGAGTTCGAATGATTTGTCGGTAGTTATCAGCTTTTGTGTTCATACATTTGTATGACATACATTTTCAAAACTTCAAAATTTCTTTTTTCTGCTATGTTCAACTTGAATTAAGAGCTAAGCACATTAAGAGCTCGCATATCTGCGGTGTCAAACCTTTTCTTAGTGACAAAATTTTCACTTTACAATGTTTTTTTCTTGCGTTACTATTCCACTAGCATGCAAAACACCAAAAGAGATTCAACCATGCAATCCAACAAGTATAGCAACGGGCTTTAAATCAACACAAATATTCCATTGACAATGAGAAATTTTTCAAGAAATATTTCAAGAATTCTGCCATATTATTCATGTATTTTGAAAGAAAGAAATATGTATTTACTGCCAATATGCGCTGAAAGGGCTTTTAAACTTATCATTGAGGCATCAATGAAAAGTTTCTATTCGTCAGAACTTGATCTGAAAAACTCAACTTTTTATGAAACTCTGTATCATTATTTCATAATTCCAAATTATCTTCTTTAGTGAAGTAATCCTTAAAATCATCTTGCCTTGTAGATCTGAGGAACTGTGCACTAGATTTTGAAAGCGTAAAACTATACCAGACGAATTTTTATTTTTCACCTCATTATTTTTAGGTGGAACTGTAGATAAAGTGGAATCGCCAAGAGTGATTTTGTCTTTTTATAAAAGTGATGTTCAGATATATAATTTTATTTTTTTCTAAAATTATCATGTTGATGTCATGGGGAAATAACAATATTATTCATAATCCTGAAGTTCACTCTAAAACATTGGCATTAAAAAGGCAAAGACTTGTGACTTCCTTCAAGCTAAATTTTTTATGTTTTGATCAACTATTACAGCATATTTTTGGCAGCAAACTTTTATAGCTCTCATCGGTAGAAAATACAAAATATAGCTGAAAAGCTTTTTTATTAAGATCTGTTTTGGCATTTCACAGATTTTTCAGAGTAAACTCACTTAAAATTAAATAAAATGTCTATTGTATTCTTACAGGTTCAAGACAATGTATAACCTTGAATTATATAAAAATATTAGTAAGTAAGATTTTTAAGACACTTTCCATGGTTCTTTTAAATCTGTTCCAAATTTATTTGTATAAGATTTTGTCAAGTCTGTAATAAGGTGCATTTTAAGATTTTTAGTAATTGAATCTAACATCCCATTTTACGCAATGGGTTCCAGTACATAGTGATATTCCTGGGGACTGTGAAGCAGATAAACTGGCCAGATCAGGCACCACTCTACAAATTAAGAGAGATATATGCCTCTGACTCCTTGTAGATACATGTATTTAATCGACAAACATGTTGTAGAATTATTGACGATGTCTGTGCGGTTGCGCAAACAAAACTTTTTGTTTTGATGAATGTTACCAAAAACACAGAGAAGTTAATCGAGGATGTTTCACATAGATTTAGGTACCTACTGTGCTTTTTCCTTATTTATTTTTCAAATATCTATGCTTGTTATTTTCATTATAGTTGTCAATCTAATTCAAGTAGAAGCCAAACCGATATCACCCTGACTTCGGAGGTTTTTTTAAATACATACATATATCAGCAGTCCTAATTATACCTGCATTTCTTAATTATACATACATACATACATCGGTGCAGCACCAATAGGTGCTTATCTTCGTCGTGCATATTTAGTAAATATTTTCAAAAATAAAGTCAAACCATAATTCTGTAATACTAGAATTGATTTTTTAATTCAATAATATCTTCCTTTAGTCATCGCAAATGTCAGCTTACTTTATCCCATCCCCAGGGAATGATATGGAGCTTAAGATGTATACACTAAACCAAATGTGACCGCATAACGTAGAGTGTGTGAATACAGTATTCGAGCCATTTAAAAGGGGATGAAGGTAAGTGCAATGTATAGAAGCCATGGATTATCGGAATTCGTAGAGTAAATATACATATATAAGTATCTTATACATACATCTATAAAGTACATATGGGGCACAGTGAATATGTGAAGCCAGTTTTTCATCCCTTTTTATTAAGATTGGTTTATCAATCATTTGAGAGTATATGCAGAATAACCAAGTACCTAATGCGGATATTATTAAAAAAACTAAGTTTTTCTTATACTCTTGTAACATTCCGCTTCAGAGTATAATTGTTTGTATCACCTAAAACTAATCTAGATACATAGATATAGGGATATACATATATAACTAAATAAAAGAAGACAAGACGAGTTGAAATTCTGAAGTCCGTCGAACCGTCCATCTGTCTGTGCAAGCTGTGACGTGAGTAAAAATTGAGATATCGTAATAAAAAAACGAAGGTGTTCGTAGATAAACATTATTGGACCGCTGCCACGCCCACAAAACGCAGTTAACCGAAAACGTATGAAGTGCCATAACTAAGCACTAAATTAAGATATAGAAATTTGGCACAAGAGATCGCAGAAGCAACGGACATGTGTGAGCTAGAATTAAAAAGGGCGTGGCTTAGCCTCTAATTGGCTTAATATAGCAAATATCCTTAACCACTTAACCTACAATAACTAATTCGCTCAGGAAAAATCTCTTAAGCAGGTTTACCGATACTGTAAAAATCAACGAAATCGGAGCCGATGGGCGAAACAGCGCCCACTTTTTGCTGAAATAACACATCCTGGGACCCTTCCGATCAATTCGGTACAAAACATTATTCTAATATTCCTATCTTACAGTGCAAATATAACATATAACAAAATTTTAATTCCATTTGATTCTTTCACTCTCCAGCGTGCAAATCAAAAAGCAATAAACATAACGGTGTAAAACTTTACGCGAATAGTGCATTTGAAATATGCCACCTTATGATCAAAAATTATCTAAATCCAATGAAAAATATTCAAGCCGCCAAGTACCGCATATTTGTACCCCAGTACTTTAGTTGACCATAACCACAAATATCGGTCATTGTGTGAAATATATAATTGAAATTAGGATAATCCTTTTCTATACCTTATAAAAATATTTTCGAACTTCCGGATGACTTTATGCCGCATATATCGATTTAACTCAATGAAAATGAGATAGAGTGCTTTCATTATAACAGTGTATCTTTGTGTAAAATTGATGAAACCTTAAACATATGTACATATGTGAGGTACCTTAATGAAACCCACCGAACGTTTTATTTGTTGTGGTATGTTAATAGTATGTGGCATTGGCAAAACACGATACAGTCGTAATATTAAATAACCTCAAGCAGAAACAAAATTTGATTTTAACTTATTCACGACATAAATTTTTGCCAGAACCTAAAATAATTTTTTCTGTACAATATACACCCAACTCTTTTTTTACAGAATTTTTTTTTTTTACACGGATTTGAAATTACACGGTTGAAAAACATTTTTTTTTTTTGTAAAAAAGTTTTAATCTACTAGGGTTTCAAAATCACTGTTTTGTAATTATGTTTGTTTTTACCACACTTAGCACCATTGCTGAAATGAACATGCATAATAGTAACTGGGAAATCACCTTTTTCCATAACTATTACCTACACATTTTGTTCGCAAGATATTTACATTGCTGAAATGGATATCTCCAGCGATGATACCGACTTTAGTCCACTTCGTCGCAAACAATTGCGCTTGTTATTAAGTAGCGACGAATAATTATGTAGCTATGTAAATATTTTCTTATTTCTATTCAAAGTTTTCTGTTCTTAGTTCTGGGTTAACAGATTTCTTTTGTTTTTTTGCTTAATCTATCAATTTTTACCTGTATGAATTATGTATTTTAAGTTTTAATGCTCAATAAAATGCCATATGAACATACAATTTGTATGCATATCTGAAATTTTATAGTTTTCAAAATCACGTTTTTTCGATGTAAATATAGTTCTTTATTTCATCTTACACGGTTTTCAGATGACATGGAACGTATCCCTCATTTTACTATAGGAAACGCCTCTTTTATTACACGGTTTTTTGTACGCGGATTTCTGAAGAACGTATCTACCGTGTAAAAAAAGAATTGGGTGTACATACAAAAACAATGAATTCATAGCACTGTATCAAACTAACCTGTAAATGAGTTTTCGCCGAACACTTCGTTTGAAAAATCCCGAGCAGCCATTGCAAGCTAAAATTCCATAGTGTTTCCCAGAGCTGGTATCTCCACAAACTACACAAATTAAACCTAAGTTTTGACTTTTTGAACGCGCAGCAGCTATAGATCCGGTAGACTCAACATTTGCCGCCGAATTCACTACTGAATGCTGACTCCAAGGGACCAATCGATTCTGTGGTGAATAGCAAACCCGGTTTGTGTGCGAGTTAAGTATTTCTGCAATAAATAAATACACTTGCTAAGTTGGTTTCAATTAAATTTCTTTTCATTGAATTGCAAATGTTCAAATGCATATCAGACTCTTCTCTAATCCGGCCCACAACTGATGTATTCTTTGTTGACTTTGCGTGCAGCATGCCTTTGAATATTTACATCCACTATTTTGTTTCATTTTGCTTGTCCATGAGTGAAGTGTAGCTGTCGACCCTATGAGTAATCTACAAATTTATTTACACATTCAATTAGGGTGCCATTAAAGCTTCGCGTCAATCTGTGCACAAATTTTTCTCTGGGGACAATTGTTTCGCCATCACACCCTAATTTAATTGTAGTGATTTTTTGATGCACTTAACCCCTGAAAGGAGCAGTTCTGAAGCATTGGCGGTCTCATTTGTTACGGACGACTGGTAATTGTATCAAATATATTCAACCATACAACCAGCAAGTGTTAGCCACAGTCGGTGGGATTAACGTCATATGCTTGAATTTTGTGCTGTTAATATTATAAAGATGATGTCGTTATACGACTTGCACTGCACAGCCAAATAAAAGTGTTAAAGTTTTTAAAACCCAACATTAATGCAAACATCTCATATCAAAACATTCATATAGCGGTATGTTTGTATGAATGTAAGGCACTTAAGTGGATAACTATACGGCATTAGAAGAAAGTAAGTGTACATTAACACACACTTACTTTCAGAATACATACAATTATGTATCCTATAGTCACACACTGATACAATGCACATAACGAATAACTGGGAATAGTTATATGAATTATATTGGATTAATAGAAATTTTGTTGTTTGTATAACCTGTTATTATTGTATTATTTTTAACCATTTGATTCGCATTAACTCCACCAGTATCGAATGGAATGAATCGTAGAAGTTTATCACGATAGCAATATCAAAATGTATACTTATTTTTAATATACTTAGGTTATTTGCACAAAAAATTTAATTGTTGAATTAGTTAAGAAATATACCGAAAGTTAGGGAATGAAATGTGCATTTTTTCAAAACTGTTTGAATTGTTTTTTTTTAATTTTTGAACTGAATTTCGTAATTTGATTAAAGTAAACGTAAACTTTATACTAACTTGCTTGCGTTTAGAAGTATTACAATAAAAACTTCATCGAAGTATGATTTATTTTATATCTACTTAAATGTTTTAAATATTCTGTGGGTGCATTTCTCGGTTCACTCAAAAATAATCCTTATAATAGTCTCTATGTATATGAATGTATATGAATATCTGCTATCCCTATCGTTAACGTTACAATTTTGCGTATGTACTGAGCCCACTGTGCGGATACTTCGTGTACTATTTCATAATTTTTATGAGGGAAGGGTTTAGTTAATTTGCTTATAAATGTATGTATGTATACTAGAGCGGGTGGATTTTTTCTTTAGAATCGCGTTGGTGGAAAATGTTTTACGGGTCAAACTAAAACCGGTTTCGAGCCAGCGATTTTTAAGGTGAAAATTACACAGAATCGAATCATCTTAGCAAATAGTAAAATATGTTTAAAATATTGTTTTAAAATTTCAAATCGATCAAAAAAAAATTCTGAGAGATAGAGCCTTCGTAAGTTTTGCACACCATGCCACGTCAATGCAGCGCTTTACACTTAAACAGGTTACTCAAAATTTTATTTTAATTTAAATTGATTTTAGTGAGTTTTGCGTTATGCTGTAGATAACATAAGAATTTTTTTAAAGTCAATGGAGATGAGATACAAACGCAATTATGTTTTTACTTTTTAGTTTGAAGGGCTTTAAAACTTTTTTTTTTTTAGTTTTTAGATCCGGAACAGGTTATGTTAAGTATTTCATGATGTTTGTAACACCCTGATTAGCCATATCCTTCTGTTTGTCTGTATATACATGCGAATTAGTCCCTCAATTATTGAGATATTAATTTGAAATTTTGCACACGTTATTTTCTCTTCTAAAAACTGATCATTTGTTGGAACCGCCGATATTGGACCACTACAGCGTATGGCTACCTAGCAAGCGGAACAAAAAAAATCATGTCCTTCTATGGAAAACTTTTTTTCTTTGACTAGACATCTTTACGAAATTTGGCATGGATTATTATCCAAGACAATGTTTTAACCTCAGATAAATATGTTCAGATCACTACTATAGTACTTATAAGCTTCCATACAGTAGGGGGATTTACACTAAGGGGGGTAAAGGTTTACGAATTCAATTGGAGCGTCTTGAAACAGCATTTATGCAGATACTTTGGCATTTTTTACTCTCACAATTCAATGCTGTTAGTCAAAGATTGCAGAAAGTTGATTGTAGCATTGCTGATGTGATCGACGATTATCGTGGTTGGATCAAAGTTGTTGCTGATACGAGAAAGGAATTCAAAATCTATGAAAAAACTGCTTAAAATATTTCAAAGATAAAAGAATATAAAACGACAGTTTCTAGAAAAAGAAAGAGAAAATTACATGCTGATGAATCACGGGATAGAGATGTATAACTGTCAGGTCGAGACCACTTTAGAGTCAACACCTTTAATGTCATTCTTGACAATCTAGATTCTGAATTGCGAAAAAGATGTATTGCATATGAAAAGATTAATGAAAAGTTATCGTCTCAGTTATTATTGTTTATTCTTCAGATCTTGAGTCCTCATTGGAGGACTTATTGCACTGAAAAAAGATGGAACAAAATTCACCTTCCGATATTCTGAAACTTTTGCGAGTAAACGACCTTTATACAGAGTTTCCGAACGTAGAAATTGCATATCCAATATTTATTACTTAGCTATAACAAACTTAACTATAACAAACTGTAGCGCAGAACGATCGTTTTCTTTTTTAAGAGTTAAAAACTACTTACGTTCTACAATGAGTGCAAATAGACTCAATAGCTTAGCTATTCTATGCATCGAATGAGATTTCAACGTTTAGATTGCAATTCAAAAAGTCAGGCATGTTTGCCTGTGAAAATAATTATTTTAATACAATTATTAGTCAAGCTCAGTGAAAAATTTGTGATTTTAAGAACAAGAACCTATATTTTTTATATATATTTGTAATAAATTATTTGCTATATGTTAAATATTTTAATTTTTAAATACATAATATCAAATCTAAATAATTTTGAGTGAAATTTCAGTGACGGGCGGCATTTTTTCCAGTGCCCAAGGGCGGCAAAAATTTAAATCCGGCTCTGCTTCCATATAAAGTGATATCTCAAAATAATTGCCTGCGTAGGACCTTTTGTATTTGTGAAGGGTATTGTAGCTTCGGTGCAACCAAAGTTAGTGATTTATCTTGCTCATACTATATTTACTTTTCAATTTTTTAGTTCAATGTCCTTCAAATAATGTCTTTTAGTTTTTTAATTGATTTTTAATATTTAGCCACACGTGGTTATTTCAAGTTGAAACTTGTTACACATACTTGTATTCCTTGGAACACTGGAGTGGTCGATGGACGTAATCGGCCCGCAAAACACTTCATTAAACGAAAATGTTTAAAGTGCCGTTCCTGAAAATTAGTATAGGGGGTCGCGATATTAAGGGAAACCTTTTGGCTGATTTTTTTTTTTTAAACAGCGTGTAGCCCCGTTCTCAAAATGGTAGTTTCCAAACCGTTAAAGCTCACTCAACCAAACTTGCTGAGGATAATTTTTTGGCACTTCTTCGTGTGCTGTGCGATAACTAACTGAATAAATGCGCAACTAGCAGTAAACTTCACAATCAGGACGTTGGGAAAGAGCTTTATAGGATCAGGTATAAAAATTGAACAATGGGTGTGGCACATCACATCCTTAAGTGAAACCCCTTATGTGAGGAACTATCTGATGAATTTCAACCAAATTTGGTGTGTGAGGCTGGGTACCATTTCTATCATATATTGTGAATATAACACCACTTTAAATTAGACGTCATTTCACTACCGGTATACAATTCAAACACAATTCAGTATATCGGAACAAAACTTTGCAAAAGTATTGCCCTTAAGGTATTTAATGTTCTGCCCAAAACTTTTCAAAATGGAACCATACATTTTCAAGGACCCAGACAACAAAATACATTTGGCTGGTTTTGTAATGCTGTTATTAACTTCATCTGTGTGCTTGTATATTTGTAACTTCTTTTCAGTAGTACTGAAACTGAATGGCACTGAGAAAAGAATGAACAGTTTGACAGTACTGCAACACTAGATATTTTTGCAGTACTGTCAAACTGTTCATTCTTTTCTCAGTGCCATTCAGTTTCAGTACTACTGAAACTAAGGAAGCGCTAAGGTCAGGTTATAGTCATATTCTTGCAACTTGCATAAGCCTTGCTAGTTTTATGAAGTCTGGGGCAAGTTTTCATCCGAATTTATTCATTCTAACACGCTGTCTGAATTTTATTAGGACAACTCACATATTGGCCGATATATGCGTTATAAAGTCAAACGAAAGTTCGAAAATCTTTATATTAGGAAGAAAGGTATCGACCCGATTTAATATATTTTTGACACACAGACATACT
This sequence comes from Bactrocera correcta, assembly GCA_027475135.1. NCBI lineage: Eukaryota > Metazoa > Arthropoda > Insecta > Diptera > Tephritidae > Bactrocera > Bactrocera correcta. The sequence goes on along the minus strand of CM050325.1, from coordinate 125,946,815 downwards.
ATTACACAAAGTATCACCTCTGGATTTCAATTATTTATCATACATTGACCCATATTTCGCTCAAACCTCAGCCATAAGCGCTGAGTCCTTATATTCGTTACCTAGGATTTGCTTCGATTTGGGAAATTTTTGGTTACAAGGTGAACTACTTCAAAGGCACTATTCGTTCAAAGTTTTATTTCGTTATATTAATTGTTTCTTCAAATGAAATTTAAAATTGTTTTGTATATGAAGTAGGAGTGGTTGTAGCCCCATTTTCATACCATACCGTACATACCGAACTATGTTAAAATTGGTGGGTCAAATCCCTAGATTTGTGATTTCCCTTAAATGAGGGTGGTGCCATGCCCATCGTCAAATTTTGACACTAGCACTTTCAAAGCCCGGGGTATTTTATGTCTCTGGCGTATTTGGTTATTGATTAATCGCGCTTTTAGTAGTTTTGAAGGAGTGGGCGGATTTATCATTCGATTTCATCCATTTTCACACTGTCGGTTCTTATAAGATTTGTGCTCAGCAAATTTAGTTGTTGTAGCTTAAGTAGTTTAGAAGATATATACATTAAACTAGCGGAGCCACGCTCACTTTTTAAAAAAATTGTGTCCACAGATGTCCCTTGCTACTGCGATCCCTTGTGACAAATTACAGCTCTATATCTTAACATAGCTAAGCTATTAAATTTCGTTCAATGTAGTTTTGTGGGCGTGATCTCGCCGCCGTCGTCATCCACTTTGCCGAGAAACATGCGTACTATGTTTCATTACAATATATCAAATTTTACTGAAGTTACAGCTTGAACCGGCAGCCCGACGGACCGTCAGACAGACACACAACTGAATTTCAACTCGTCTCATCGTCTTCATCATAGTAAAAAATAGTAAGGCTTTATACTTAAATTTCGCAGGAAATCCCATTCGTCGAAATATGTTTTGGCACGATTCCGATTAATTTGGCGGTCGGGTAAAAAACATGAATTTCGGCATGAATTCGGGATGTGCTGATAGCGAAGCTTTTCCAGAGGAAGAATATGCTAAAATAATGTTGCTAACACTTATATTTTTTAAAATACTCCGCTTAAAAATTTGTATCAATAACACATAGTATTTCTCAATGTTTCACTAAAGTTTTTCACATCTTTAACTTGGTATATTTAAATATACACTTTAAACATTAAAATAAGTTCACAGTTCACTTTTATTTTGTTAGTTTTCAGCTAAATTTATTAATTTAAAAATCACTTAGCACACTCATCGTTGAAAAGGTTAGATTGTTTACAATTATGAGGAAAACGAGCGTTGCCACATCTTAGACACCATATATGAAGGATTGTTTAACGACAGTGTTTGCTATGTTTGTATTTTCGCGTGATTCTCTTTTCTTTATAACCTATAAAAAATTATTTTCAAAAATTTTTAAGTTAAGTTTAATTTAGTTTGTAAAGTACTCCTTTCAGCGTTGGCGGCCTTCGTCCGCGCTCTAAAAAAATAACCTTGATCGAGCCAATACCCGAGGTAACCTAAGTATTTTATTATGTAATATTAATATTTTATTTTCTTATTAAATTTAAATATGAAAATATCCATATGCATGGAAAGATTGCTTATACTCATTTTAATTTGAAATATACTTTATAGATATATGTACTTGTTTTTATTAGAACTAAGATGAGTTATGGTAAACTTACATGATTCAGGGGATCGCAGTGGCAAGAAACACGTGTGCTCAAAATTTTTTGAAAAAGTGGGCTTGTTCCAGCCTTATAATAAGGTTAATGTACGTATCTCCTAAACCACTAAAGCTACAAAACCCAAATTAAATCGGATGATAACCACGAATAGTGTATTTAAGATATGCCTTATGACTAAAAATTGCACGAACCGAACCAAAACTGCTCATCCAGTGCTCATAGTTGACTTTTTATCGAAAATATCGATCCGTGTGTGGGATATATAATTGAAATTAAGACAATCCTTTTCAGTATGTCTGTTTGTGAAAAATGTGTTGAATCGGATCAATACTTACTTCCCTTAGCCCTCATATACCAAACACAAATGTTTTCGAACTTCCCAGTCACTTTATATCGCATATATCGGTGAAAATGTGAGTTATCTTCATAAAACTGATACAGCGTGTTCTTCTAATAACGGTGCATATTTGTGCTTAGAATGAATAAAATCGGGTGAAAACTCGCTCTTGATTATAGGATAACTAATAAGCCATATATCTATACCTGAAAGTATTTCCCTGGCTTTAATTCTTACAACTTGCAAGAGTTTGAAATGTTCGGTTACATCCAAACATAGCACTTCTTTACTTATAAAACCTTATTTTTATAGCTCAGTTTAGGAACTACGTACCAGATACATATGATCTGTAGTGGTCCAATGTGAACAATTTTTTAGGAGTTTTGATAGCGCGTTATTGTCTTTGCCGATTTCAACAAATGAGCAGCTTCTTGTGGGAGAAAAGGATGTGAGCAAAATTTAACCCTTAAGATAATGACCAACTTTTCCGACGACTTCTAGCGACCGGGTATCTACGGTCTTAATATTTTTAATACTTTTCCTGGTTGCTAAATATAAGCACATGTGAATATTTACGAAAACAACCAAAAAAAAAATCTGTAGAATTGTTTGAATTTTATACAGATCAGACGCGTTTTATTTGTGATGTTTTCTATGCAATGAAAACACAATTATGGAACAACCGTCGAGAGCTCAATTTGCTGAGAAAATATATTATATATAATTTTGTTTGTTAAAATTATTAATAAATTATATTATTGACATAACAGTTAGTTCTTTAGAATTATAAATTAGTACCCACATTATTCAAATCACAACTACCGCCCGTTGAGGTAAAAAATTCTTCTGATGGGCACACCCTCGAATTTACATTGAGTGGCGACTTCCCATTAACATTAAGTGAAACATTCATTAAAAATAATTAAATTTGAAGCTGTACAACAAAAATACGAATTGGACTTCAGACTAAAATAAACTGTCCACAAATCACAACAATCGAGCAACTAGAGAAGTTCCAAAAGAATTTCAACATCTAGCAACTAGAAGTAGAAGTAGAAAAATTTAGAAAAGAAATTCAACGGAAAAATATAGGTTGAAATTGTACCTAAAGAAATCAAAGTCTTTCTAATTAGGAAAAGAAAATTTGGAAATGGCAACAAACATCCTCCCCACTTGCAAAAACCGTCCTCAATAGAGCAGCAGCTGAATTAAAACGAAAAATCAATCATATGAAGATTCGTGAGCTTAAAAATGAAAAAAAGGCTCATAGTTAAAAAAGAAGATTTGACCTAATAACGGTAGAAGTATTAAACACTTACCGCAAAAAAGTTTACTACAGCTTACCTATCTTTTAAATAATTCAATTCGTCTGACATATATCATCGATGAAAAGATGGCGTAGCCTAGGGGCTAGGCGGGGTAGTGTTCCGGGACTCTCAAGCTCAGGGGGTCCTTGAATCCTTACCAAAAATCTTGATCGGGCTGAACTTTTGGAAATTTATCTCATTTTCAAAATAAATACGACAGGTTGCCACACCACCTTAATCATGACAACTCAGTTGAGAGAAATTAAAAAATTATGCCTATAGAATTCCCCTAAATTTTTTCTGTAGGTTGGCAATGTTTTCAATTTGACGGATAACGATATGTGCCTTTTATTATTTGTCGATGTGCGTTTTATTGTGAATTCGAGTTAATATTTTTTTCGAGAACTATTAAAAGGTTAATGCTGTATCAGGAGTAAGTAAACTAATGTCAATCAATATTTTGTACTGGGCAATATAGTGATTCAAATTTATTTGATTTTACCTCTATTAGGTCGATAAATCGTGCCAAATCTATAGATTTCGGCTACAGCTCATTGTATAACGCGAAATATCGTGAAAAAGCGGAAGTCACCTGCAATAGGTATTTGAAGTCAGGTCTGCAATAAAACTTCGTTATTTTGATATTATCAAAGCATTATCAGAAATAATTCTAAACAGTATTAAAACAAAAATTCTAAATTTCGAGTTCGTGTTGATTTGCAAATTCATGCATAGTGCATTGAACAACGTCAATAATGCAGTCAAAACTTTACAAAAATGCGACCTTCAATTTGGGCGAGGCAAATAAAGTTTTATCATAGGCCAAAGCAAAGTTTTGAACAATTCAAGATCAAAGCCAGGGAAATTCAAAAAAATATGGTATTGATACTCATTTTCAAGAAATAAGGCAAAGAAAAGTTAAAAAACATTTTGATGAATTAGTAGCTGATTACCGATTTCCAAGTCAAGGAAAAATATTTAATTGATTTTCTAACACCAACATTTTTATTAAAACTAAAGCAACTCCATTATTCAGAAATATTCAGATATAATAGGCCCTAATTTTTCACTTCAATTTATTAATATGTATTTACCATCTAGTTTTACATTAACTAACACAATCATTATGTAAAGAAATAGTAAACAAAGTATATAGCGGAAACTTTTACATCTTCTACAGCAGCTAAAAGGTCTTTATATGACAAACCCTTGAATCTTCTCTATTTCGTTTTATTAGTCAAACCTACACCAAGTATTAATTGTAATTTATGTTGTTACTGTTTAATACCTACCCTGCAGTGCACAAAAAAAAAGCTAAGGGTAATATTTTTTAAAATTTTCTTTTGCATTTTCTGTTCCTTTATACCCTTAGGATTAATGTGGAGACCCACTTTACCATTGGAAGGTTCAAAAAAAGTCCCAAAAATAACAATATCGACATTCGGAGCGCTCGGAGTGTACAACTCAAACTTAAAACGTGTTTTTCTCAAAACACACTTTTTTAAACTGGCTCAACCGATTTGATTAATTTTTTTTTTAATGTTCACAAAACGCCTGGCTATCGCCCTTATATTTTTTATAATTTATTGACAATGTTGTGACAAAATTTATGTAAAAAAGCATGGGGAAAAATTAGAAAAAAAAGTTAATTACTTTTTTGTTTATCAACAATTTTTTAATTTTCCCTAGGACCCTACCCTACCTAGCTACGTCACTGCGTAGCACCAAGAAGGATGACTGCCACTTTTTCAGATAAGAAAAAATCACAGGTGCACTACATTTCTTTTAAGCAGTCACTCTAGTCATTTGGACGAAGTAATGGAAAATATAAATATGCGGTGGTAAGTCAGTTCATGTGAATTTTATATACAAAAGAATCAGTTATCACCCTTGGGGATGTTTGTATATCATATACCAATACAGCCAAATATGTTGGTATTACGCTCGATGCTAAATTACTATAGAAAGATAACATTGAGACGAAGAGAATTTAACTTAGTCTGAAATTGTCAAAAATGGAAAGGCTAATGGACGAAGGTCACAACTGTCCACAAATAACAAATTATTCTTATAGAAACAAATTATCAAGGTCATTATAATAGAAGCAAAAATGATATTCAATGTCTCCAAAATAATGTGTTAAGAGGTATTTTTGAGACTCCCGCGTGCATCAGAAATGTTCATATTCATCGTGACCTAATGATAAATACGGTCGTCGAAGAACGTTCGCAGAGACCCACTAGAGAAAACTTAATGAATATGTGAATGAGGACGCGAGAATTACAAACATATTTTAGTTGGTAATTAGAATCAGTCTCACCTCGCGAAGACCAGTACGGTGAACTATGCAATTTTTAATAGTGCATTATTAATATCACTGCTTTAGAACGAGCTCAGAGCCAATCTCGGAGTTTTATTGCGAAGAATAAAACAATGTCAAACGATCTGTTTTCTTTAGTTATATTATATCTTTTCAAAAAGCGACGATTGACACATTCTTTGCTCGGCCAATCAAGAAAACTGAATGCAGTCGGACTGATCTCTTTTACTTTCGTTTCTGAGTCAAACCACGTCAAGTGAAAATTCCGAAAAATCTCTGATTTTGGAAATGAGCAGTTCATTCGAATGATGACCAGACGCATATCCCGTTATATAAATATTTCGTCAAAATTCTTTTTTTTGTTAAAGTTATTGAAGGTTGAAATTTAGAGCATGATAAAATTGTAAAATTATTTTCTAATAAGCCGCTAGAGATAAATCGATGAAATTTTGTGAAGACAAATAAAAATATTCGTGCTATATTATAAATATTTTTTCATAATTCTTTTGTTTAAATAATAATCTTTCTCATAATTTTTTTTAACAATTGAAAATTTTAAAGTGTTCTTCACGGCTTATGCTTTTCTTGCGGCACAGATGTTCTGCTCTCTTTTCCCCTATCTTTCCTACATTCACTCAACGGTTCTGGTTGTCTGATGTTTGATTAACAGAAATTTGCAACGTGCAAAATTAAAAATCGTTAATTCGACTAATTTTGAAAAACAGTCAGAACTTAGGAAGCGGTAAGTATCCTAATTTTTTATGCTAAGTACATACTATATACATATGTACATATGTATATTATAGGTGAATGGAAGACGTGTTCAAAAAAGTAACTTCCTGGTATTTAAAAAGATTATGCAAAAGATTCGATGCGGAGTTTAACAAAATGACAAAATAAGGATGTTAGGCAAAAAGTAACTGTAGAATTAAAGTGTCTTGTAACATATCCCAATATTAATATGACAAATGAAGAGATCGATTCCGTCTGTGAAAAATACCAAAATGCAATTTTACATAACTTTGGCTACAGAAATCTCCAAGCCTTTCCCATTTTCTGAAAAGATGCCGCATGCCTTACTTTTTAAATCGAAGTAATTTTCCGCAAATTTGCAGATTTTCTGACTTTTACGGACTCGATCTTGAGGAAACTCACTATGAATTCAGAGTAGTAAAAAAATTGTTTCAGAAAGGCGTAAACCCTCTGAACTTCTAGGAGAACGTCGCTGATAGAACACTGCCACGATTTTACAACAGAGACAATTTTAGCAATTCTTCAAAATAAAGCTGTGCAAAGAGTATTATTAGAATTTCGATGTGGAATACCAATATAAAATTCCACCAAGCCATGAACAAAGACATCTAAAAACAAGTAAAGAAGGGCTAAGTTCGGATGCAGCCGAACATTTTATACTCTTGCAATTTGCAAAAATCAAAACCAGGGAAATACTTTAAGGCGTAAAACCAGTCATAAAGAGTAAAGTCAGACGAATGTTCGAAAATCCGGATATTAGTTGTATTAGGTAGCGCGTAGTTCTAGTTTTATTCGTAGCATCGGGTCATGCTATACCTTTTTGGAAAGCTCATTTCACGCGCTAACACGTGTTCGATTGATTGTCGTTTCTTTTAAGTCGTTCGTGAGTTATAGCGTCGCAAATATGTAGCAAAATAAAGAGGAAATACGGCATAGAAAGACAAAAATGCATCTCAAGCCGCCAACAAAATTTGTGTAGTTTATGGACCCGAGACAGTTTCCATTTCCACCGCACAACGATGGTTTCAACGTTTTCGTTCTGGTGTAGAGGTGTTCGAAGATGCGCCACGCTCCGGAAGGCCTGTCGTCGAAAATTGCGATAAAATGTCTGAATTGGTCGAAAAAGACCGGCATAGTAGTCATCAAACAGTTATAAACCATTTGAAGAAGCTTGGAGTCACTAAGAAGCTCGATAAATGGGTGCCACACTAATTGATTCAATAAAAATACCGCAAGACTTTTTTGACAACATTATAAGGACTAGGCCAAGTTTTCAAATTTATCTATTTTCGGCACAAAGAACACTGTTATAAGTAAAATACGAGCTCTTATTTTCTTTGGGATAATTCTCTTATTGGCCGGTATATGCGGCACAAAGTCCGACACGTAATAAGTATAAGTACATAAGGCTAAGGAAAGTATTGGTCCGATTCAACCTGTTTTTGACATACTGACATACCATTATAAGGGAAGGATTACCCCTTAATTTTAGTTATATATAATACGACTGTGATCGAATTGAAAGGTAAATTTTTAATTCATACTTCGCATGTTTTTCGATTCGAAGTTTTTTTTCTGTAAGTTGGTAGTACCGTTAGGCTTTTAAAGTGAATTCTTCGATTTTTACTATGTCTGAATTTATTGAACAAAGAAGTGGGATTAAATATTGTTTGCGGAATGAGATTGCGCCTGCAGAAACGTTGAGGATGTTGTAAAAAGCCTTTGGGGATGAACTCTGTCTTCTAAAAATGTTTACATGTGGTATAACGAGAAGAGAGGGAAAAGAGAAAAATGTGATGTCAAATCGGCCAAAAATATCGACTGATGAACATCACGTCAAACAAGACAAAGAAATGGTGCTTGAAAATCGTCTATTAAGAAATTGCAGATAGTTTAGGCATATTATTTGGATCGGTGCAGACGATTTTGAGAGACGAATTGGGCTTGAGAAGAGTCAAATCTCAAATAGTTCTAAAAACTCAATATTTTTCACATCTGTGAAGTAATGGTTTCTGACTATCAATACGTAATGAAATGCACCATAACTGGAGATGAGACTTGGATCTATGCTTACGATCCCGAAACAACCGATTAATCGAGCGAATATCGTGCTAAATTCGAGCCGAAACCGAAAGACCACGTCAAGATCGCTCAAAAATCAAGGTTATGTTGACAGATTTCCTTGATTATCGTGGTGTTATTATTTGAGCTATGACCCGTTTACGTGAAGCTATTCGCTTCAAGAGGCAACAATTGTGGGCCGAAAACTCTTGGTTTTTGCATTACTCATACTGCATTGGTTATTCGTGATAATTTCACCAAAAATTCAACAAATATCGTTCCGCAAACACCGCATTCGACTGATTTGGCCCCGTGTGACTTCTTTAACATTTTTTGATCACAAGGTTGCATACACTAAAGACGTAGTTCGTAAAATGTTCTATCCCTTTATATTAATTGCTTCTTGATTTGTGTACTGGAGACTGAACGAATTAAGTGCAAGTTAAAATTGTGCTACGTTGGAAGTGGGGTGGTTGTTGAACGATTTCGTCCATTTTCACAATGGCTCATAAGATTTCAGCGTACCCGTTGTCTTTTAATTCGCTGAACTATTTCAATGTCGTCGTTTATCTCATGCAGCTCATCGTTCCATCGAAAAATTCTGCGAAAGATTTACAGTCCTTTGCGCGTTTGCCAATTCGCCGCAGAATTTTTCTCTCGAAAACTATATAGCAGGACGGGAATAATGAGTGACTTATAGAGTTTTGTTTTTGTTCGTCGAAGAAGAAAACTTTACTTCTCAATTGCCTACTTAGTCCGAAGTAGCCCCTGTTGGCAAGGGATATTCTGCGTTGGATTTCGGGTATGATTGAATTCATACCATCGATAAAAACTGATCCTTGATGGAGTCTCATGGCCAAAAATTTAAATGAGTTCATCGATGTACTGTTTCTGAAATAATTAACGTCAAAACTTTTAAGACATATTGCTGCGAAAATTTTTAGGATTTAATTCCATTTTTTGGCCGAGATGAATATTTCATGTTATTATAAACAACACAAGTAACGGCCGGTAAAAACGTTCGAAATAAGTATATATAGCATCAGAAATATCAAACTTTACAATAAAGTTGTCAACTGCCCGATTGAACACCAAGGTTGCCAATTCCCGAAATATTAAAGGTGTTATACGTAATATTATATTACAAATTACCAAGAAAAGGTGTTAACGTCAGCTGCACCGAATATAAAATATCCTTCACAAATAAGAAATGTTTCGATCGTTCAGTTTGTATGGCAGCCATATGCCACAGTGATCCGATTTGAACAATTTTTTCGAAGATTGTATTATTGCCTTAGGTAATAAACTACGGCAAGGTTCGTGAAGACATTTCGTAATATTAAAACATTTTCCATATAAGCACTTGATCCCAGCCGCCCACATCCCAAAAAGGTTACAAGTTATACTTTATTTCCAGTGAGCCACAAAAGTCCTAATAAAATGGGCGATGTTTATTGATTTTATACTGTAAAATAAATGTTGAAATATGTATGTATCAAAAATATAATTATAGCTTACAGTTACGCATTTTTCAAATGAAGTACAAAATTATATAGTTCCCCACCTACTACTCCGCCCTTGGATAGTACATTACTAATTTAGGCTATGACTCCTGCTAAATTTTGTGAAGATATCTCGTTAAATTAAAAAGTTTTCCATACAACACTTGATTCCGAACGTTCAGATTGTATGGCAGCTATATTCGATAATGGTCCGATAACGGCAGTTTCGACAAATCTAAATTATGGGGGATTAGTTCGCTTATATACAGGCGGACATGGCTAAATCAACTCAGCTCAGTTGTATTCGACGTTTTCTTCGGGATGTTACAAAATTCGTGGTATACAAATATTATATCCTGTCAAAATACATTCACAATCATAAACTATGTTATATTAATATCAAAACTTTGGGAGGCAGCTTCTCAACTACCGAAAAAGAATAAATCTTTAGCATACTTATTTTTCCCAACTTTTATTTAATGAAACTTATATTTTATCTTTTAAGGCAATCTGTTTTTAGAAAGGACTGGGTTCACATTCACATCTTGGTTTTATTAACCATTTCATGTAATCGAGAATATTTTCTCCAATATTATTTGCAAAAGTTTAAATTATTATTGGTTTTTTCCATAACCGAACATTTATTGAGTACATTCTACACATACTAATTTGTTTAGTATACCTTGCGGTGCAGTGCATCTTCCGGGAGAATGCTCATTTTTATTCATTTTAACTTCACTGCTTAACTTATTAAAATAGTTGGTAAAACTTTTTTATTCACTTATATAATATTTAATTTATTGTATTTATATTTAACAAATTTTGATTAATATTATTAAACTCCTTTTGAATTCATTGCAACGTTTACATTAATTGCACAGCTTTCACTTTTCTATGGCGTTAAACGACTACGACCACAGATTATTTGATTTCCTTTAGTCAATAGTCTTCCGATGTTTAGGACCAGAATCATGAGTAATGACACAGTGGACACAATTTCACGATGTTCGCTTTTCGGCTTGCTGTTTGAGATTTATCATAAAACCATGACAGAAGCAGAACGGACATGTGTCTGCAACCCCGAAAAACCGTAACACGCAATCACCAGTAATACAGCAGAAATTATGTATACCTACGTTATACGCCATTGCCACCACCTCCGCCAACAGGAACATGCAAAAGGGGGCTGAGCATCACTCCTTTTGTTGGTATTAGTGTTTACAGCCCATTTTTAATGTATGCATATATGTATATGTCCATGCCCTTAAACGAGGCATCATAATCACAAGATATACAAGATTTCTAGGCAAATATCCTGTTGAAATTGAACTAATCACAAAAGCATCTCCTTTATTCCAATTGAAGTAAATCCGTTTATTAAAATTTTAGTGGATTCTTCGATTCAAAGAAAATATATGGTATTTATTATATTTAGGATGCAATTTGGTTTGATGGATTAATTAATATAAGTTTTTAAATATTTATGAAGTTATTATTTGAAAAATATTAATAAAGATTGGAAAATCTGGGGTTGGGAAAATCTAAGTTAGATTAAAAATAATATTATATTAATAGAATTTTTATATTTTTATTATTTTTATTCTGTAAACACAAATAGGGGATTAAAAACAGAAAACAATTATTCCATGAGTAATGACATACCGGATTGGAAAAAAGTCAAGCGCCTAAATACTTAGGCTAATTCTACTTCTAAAGTAGTTCGTAACTGGTTGATTTCACAGCAATGTCAAGAGTACATTTACAGACATGGAATTCTATGCATACCACATATCTGTGAATATATGTACATATATAGGTGTGACCAGAATACTTAGAAATTCCTAAAGTGCCACCCACTGATGTCAGTAATTGTCAACTATGCGTATTGCATCTAGTATCGTGCTTGCTTTGATTCGTTCTTCTTGACGTCGAGTTTTGTATCTTTACTTTTTGGTGTATGTTGTAAGCCAAGCCACAATCTCCAATAAACACCCATCATTCTTTAACAATGGGTTTGTAGATATGCGTACAAAGATACTTACATATATTAATTTAAATAGAATAATATACATACATATGTAAGTGTGTATATAAATTTATTCACGTAGCATTTATACAAACAGAAGTGCGAACTCAACTGATTTTCGTCCTATTTTGGATACATACAGTACAAATGTATATACCAACGTTTTAAATTCAATACGGAATAATGTAACTATAACTTGATTATATCAATCTATTTTCGTTCTGGTTTATTTATTTGTACAATACACGTGGACAAACGTTGCATGTATGTATGTATGTAGGTGGTTCTTTATTGGAATAACAAAATTTTATAACTTCGAAACGACGAAAGACAATATAAATATTTGAAACAGCAGCATGTTTTTTTGAACTTTTATTTTATACATTTACATTATGTATTTAATTCATACACATATAAAATTCAGATAATTAATAAGGTTTCATAGTAAGTTTATGAAGTTATGTACATACATCCATAGATATACATATAACAAAAAAACATTGTGAGTGTGTGTTTTTTTATAAGTCAAGTGTTGAACACACACTCGTAAAGAGCGATAGACATCTAGCGACATCTCTCAAATATTAAAATACACACGTTCTTAAGGACGCAGTTATTTAGACAGCTGCACGACTACACGACAGAAGGCTCTCATTTGTCGCTATCGCTAATTTAAAAATATTTCTAAGTTTTCACACGATAGCAGAGAGGAGAGGAGAGAATGCCACTAATATGGAAAATGTAAAATTATTCAAAGCACTAACAAAAGTGACGTTAATTTACTAAGAGAAACATAAAATAGCTCTGTTATGTGTATCATTTGTAATAACAATTGATAATTTAAATGAAACAAATTGACCTATTTACTTATTTTCACTTTGAAAAAAAAAATTTAAATTTCATTGAAGTAAAAGGTTCAGTTTGGCACAACGAAATTGTGTACATACAAAGGACAGCTGTGTTGTTTTGTTTACATGTTGGCAATTATTATGTCGCTGCTTTCTTACAACTGTTCACGTTGCAGGCTTCACGACACAATTTACAGTTCTTTGTCGTGCAGTCATGTCGTGTCGCTCTCTATGTGTTCAGCTCATGAAAGTGAATTGCCTATTGATGTGTTATATGATAAAACTGAGAGAACGATTTCCCTTTACTATAGGCTAAGATCAATGATGAAGAGATTTACATACATATGTATGTATATGGTAAATTTATACTATTTTTTTCTTAAAACAAAACCAAATATAATATAAATAAATTGATCGATACGAGGGTCAATTTTCTTACTACGGCCCAGGCTAAGATATGAAGAAATATTTCCATATACACACATACATATAATCGGCTAATGGGGCGAATGATGTACGTAGATATGTATGTACGTATGTTTCAGGAAGTCATAGTACCCTTTGGGGGGAGTTACCATATAATTTTGTACTTGATTTGAGAAATGTGTAACTGCGACTATAATTTTAATTTTGATACATATTCACACATATATTTTACGGCATAAAATCGATACGGTGTTTTTTTATTTTACCAAAACTGAATTCAATAAATCTAAAACTCACTGGAAATAATGTATAACACTTAACTCTTGTTAACTCTACCGCAGTTAAACCCCCACCCCCCATGGACCCGCGCCTTAATGATAGAATCACATTTTGTAGATGCCAAAAAATTGGAAGACCAAAATCCGTGTCATATGATCAAACTGGTATGAAACGGATGTAGATCAACATCTTCTGTTCTACTTTTGGATCAGACAGTTTTATACTACGCTACAAATCTAACTTTAGTAGAAGAACGGCTGCTTTAAGAATTTTGTAGTAAAAGTAATTGTCCTTAAAATAAGTTAATTTATTTTGTACGTATTATTGTATTATGTATGTCTGTACGCACGTGTATGTATGTGTAAGTACCAAATCGACTTTTGCTTTTATATATTATGCTATTGAACCCAAACCTCATTGAAAGATGTACAACTATTAATCTTAAACAAAGAGCAGCTCTCAGAGTTAGGCCACGCCCATAAAGGAGGAGCGAGCGTGGGATTAAAATGTATACACCATTTTATTTTGCCTCCCTTTTCACACAAAGCCGAAAAGGGAGAGAGAGAAAGCACACATACGTTTATAGTATATCCAGCCGCTTAACAAATGCTCTTATGACAGAGAGAGGTGGTTGTTGACATTTGAACAAATGATAATGCTTATCCACTGCACATACTTTATATATTTACTTGCACGCAGTCTATGCACAGTCACATTTGTTGAAGTATGCTCTTTCACATTGCAGTATACTATATGTACATATATGTAAATTTAATCTACACTTAAGTATACTTGCAAAACATGCCTTTGTACAAACTGCTTTTAACAATGCTTTTCTATTATCTTTTTCTTTTGGGCCCATCGATTTAAAACTAAGCAAATCGTATATTTTTTATACTATTGCAACTGTGGTTCACCTAAGCATGGTTTGTAAAAACTAATGGATTTAATTTAACCCAAATTTGGTGCAAAGCATAACTTTGTCATTCTTATGTTACGTTGTGAAAATATATACACATCAAATTTTTAAATTCAATATTATTATACAATGAAGTTATTGGAATAAAACATTGCACAAAAGATGCCATCTCATGTCCGAAACAGTCTACTGATATCAAATTTGTACCCCTCAGTTCAAATAGCTATTTTTTGTGAAATATATCGGCAATATGCGAGAAATATACATACGCATATTGAAATTTGGAGCTAGAAATGGGCAAAATAGAGTCAATACTTCTCCTAGGCCACATGTACCTAACATAAAGATTTTCGAATTTCCGGTTGATTTTATATTTATGTATGTATGTCTCCAGGGTTTTTTTCAGTGTATCATTGTGTTCAAAAATGGGTCACAAACACTCCTAAACCGTCATACGCCTAATACCGTGGTTGGTAGGCATTTAATAGCAATTGTGCAAGCTAACTTCACTCGTACGTCTACGCTCTGTTGTTCAGTCGTTGTCGAGATAGCGACGAAACAATGTCATGTGTGGTCCTATCGCTAAGGGAAATACACCCTGCACGAATTTTTTTGTCTTTATGCATACTTTATGATAATACGAATTACATTTTCTGTTTTACGTTACTTAATGACAATAAAATTAAAGTTTTTAGGGTCTAATATAAGTTCTTGTTTGAACAAAGAATTAAACGTATTCACAAAATTTAAGGTAACAGAGTTCTTATGGATGTCTTTAGTTTCGTGCTCACCTACACGGAAACAGTTTCTCACATGCCGACCACTGTTCTTTTACTAGGTCCCGTGTTCCGACGAATATTTAATTGGCCATCCTACCCGGAGTTAAAAAAAACCTCTGGTAGACCAATAAAATAAAAGAACACTCCTTAAAAACTTTAGTATACCAAACCCGTTAATATATCCTTAAAGTAAAACAAACAAGTATCGCAAAAAGAGCGAAAAAAGTAAAAGTGTGTTTGCATTCAAAGCGTTTTACAACTTGTGCTCAAAGGAATAGCGATTCCTGCTAAATGCATCCCAATCATCCAGACCCAATGTACGCAAATAATAAATGAACCCAGGGCTGTCAAAGAACCCAACCACAAATAGGCAGAACCATTATACCAAAGAGAATGAAAGTGCACAAATAAGTCAACCAAATATACAAAAAATCAATGATATTGAAGAGAATCATTTTTAGGGTAAACTCCAATTTACCCTATATTATTAAAAAAGGCACAAGCTCTAATAAATACGGGGGCATATACATATAAAATGCGGAGTTTACAACCATCATTAAATATTTTCAAAATTTGGTATTTTATGAAATTGACAATTTAGAGAGCGACAAGTTAATTGGAAGTAATTTCCTAAATAAAATCGGTGCTACAATTGATATCCCAAATGGAAAACAGATTCTACAATTGTCATAGTATGGAGTATATAGTCTGCTGACATGTATGCCAATTAGATAAGTGACATATTAGCACCCCTACTAGAGTTCTTATAACATTTATATGAATTTATTAGTCGGTACATATGTATGTATGTATGTATGTATAAATATATAGTAATATGTAGTATGTGTAAATATATTCCTTGATGTGAGCATGCTCCTTGTCAAACAAAAAGACATTCGATTCTTTTAATCTCCGCTTGGAGATCACTGCAGTGGTCTAGTAAACCGAAGCCGACTGGTATCTAATCCCTACTGTCTACCTCGCCCTTTTCCCACTCTTCTCTGGAAAGAAAGGCCACATTGGGGTTAGTTGTTGAGGTAGTTTCAATTCTATAGGATTTCGAAAATCAGTGGGAGTAGATAGAAACGGGAAGTTATTAAATATTATATAATATCCCTTATTTCAGGCGACTAATTGGGAGGATTCCCTCAGTCTAAGAGCTAACTTCGTTACTTACGAAACTAGCTGCTAAGTTGGCAGACGGTGTAAAATTACGTTTAGTGACTGACCTGGCGGTGTTCTTAGAACTCCTCCAATACATATACATACTAGCTGCTCTTTGTGTGATTTATATACGCTGTATCGCGTATTTCTTTTCCATTATTGATCACCATACCAATGTACCATATGTCATAATCGGTTTAACCATTACTTTTTAAAGCCAATTAGCTACTGGAGGAGTTAATACCCCTTTGGGCTCCACCATTCTTTTGCAAATGTAAAGTGCTGTAGTTGTTTTCTTCACCCAAGCGACTAAGTTTGATTTCCATAATAGCTTCCTGTTTAAAATTAGTACTAAGTAGCTAGCCTTATCTCCGATCCTGGTACCATTTAATAATGGTGGTATGACTTCTGAAGTACTTCGTTTTCTAGTAAACAATACCATCTCTGTCTTGCTAGCATTTAAATTTAGTCCCTACGATACGGCCCCACGATTTATGTCATTTAGTATTGTTGGCATAAGGTTAACCACCAACATTTAATCATTGTTAAGATCCAGAGAACCGAAGATAACACGTGTTCCTTTGGAACGATATGCTGGAGCAGTTGATGTCCCCGCCGTTGAAATTATTGACATACTTGTTTGTGCGCTTTTGCTTTGACTTTCTTCGATAACAAAGGAATTAGTTTAATTACAGCGCCCCTTAGAATGGACTATTGTGTAGTTTTGGGACTGCTGTAATTGAGCTTGAAGCTTCTTATTGCCCAATATATATTGCTTCTGATACTATTATATATCTGTAGGAATTGAATCTATCTCGACACCACTGTCTTGTGTATGCTCAAAAGTATGGTTTTCAGAGCTACCTGGGAGGTGGTTATCCATTAGTAAGCCTAAAGATTCCGATGATTTTTGAATCCATACTTTCTTCAATTATACGAAAAATTTTAAAGTTTAGTTGTATTTATTTAAGTTAACATTCTAAAATGTTAAATGTCAGTTATCGAATAAATACAAATTATATTTCCAATCCAGGAAAAAACATACATCAAACAATTTTGATACTATTTACTTCCAAAATATTACTCGTAATTTATAAGAATGTAGGTATGTAGATAAAAATGTGAGATTTATATTCAAAATACTTTTGCTAATTTGCAAGAATATACTCCTGAACATCGTTTAAAGATTTTATAAATTTTATTTACTTGTAAAACTCACGGTCGGCTGCACTTCGCACACATTAGCGAACAGGCATTTGACTTAAAGCTTAATTACATAAGCTAAAATACAGCATTTGCAAACAATTAAAAAACTTGTTCAGGTTTACTGTTGGATTGGCAGTATTAAAAAATATTGGTTCACCTAACAATTGTTTGTAACATCTAAAAATCGAGATAAATAAAGAGTCTGTCCGTGCAAGCGATAACTTGAGAAAAAGTTGATGAAAATTGGCACACGAACACTCCGGCACTTTGCAACAATGGCAAACTTTTGTATAGAGAATCTTTATAAAGATGGCTATATAAATCTTATTTAAGAGTCTTTGAAAAGTTGGCAGGATTCATATCTAGCTTCTTTTTATTTACCGAAATCATATTATTGATCAGATCAACAAATGCTACAATGCTTTGAAAACAAATCGACCAACTTTATTGACATTGTTTTATCATCAATATTAATCCCTTAGACACATGTATAATACATTTATTATCTGGGTAACTCCTCATAATATTGGAGCATATGTATGTACATATGTACATAAAAATGGGTCTAAAAGTTTAATATAAAGCAGTAAAATGGTATTTTATAAATACATTGTAGGAAGTTAGAAATGTTATTAAGTTTTACAAATGATAACTTTTATTACTGTTTTTATATCTGCATAACATCTTAAATCTACAGTTGTTTTAATGCCACTCTTCATACTCCAAGACCCCGTCTACTCGTTGCTGTGGCTGAGGTACACATTCATTATAAACTACGAGGTATGACAATTAAGTAATGAGACTGATTCCATAAAAACCGTGTATTTGAAAATTATTCTACAACTCTGCCATCCCCTTCAAAGTAGTTCCCTTGGGCAGCTATACAGGGATTCCAGCGCGTTTTCCATGCTTCGTAACATTTCTGGAACGCTTCGACTGGGATATCCGCGAGTACCCTGGTCACGGCCGCCTGGATGTCCATAATAGACTCAAAATGGGTTCCTTTGACCACCGATTTTGTTTTAGGAAAAGTCACACGGTGACATGTCGGGCGAATAAGGCGGCTGTTGCAACACGGCGATCCCTTTAGAGGCCAAATACGGGGCGGTGTGGCACGGCGCGTTGTCGTGATGAAGGATCCAGTTACGAGCGATGTCTGGGCGCACCCTGATGACTCGTTTTCGTAATCTTTCGAGTACTTGGCAATAGTAGACTCGATTCACACTTTTCCCCGGTGGAACGAATTTTTTGTGAACGACTCCACGGCTATCAAAAAAGGCAATAATCATCGTTTTCACCTTCGACTGGTCTCCCACTCCGAGCCTCGTCTTTCACGACCCTCCCTAAACTCTTTGTGCCATCGAAACAGCTGGGCACGACTAAGAGCACTATCACCATACACTCTTACATTTTAGCGTACGTTTCCGAAGCTGTTTCGACCAATCTGGCGCAAAATATTATCGGGACGCGTTGCTCTAGATTTCGTTTTTGCATTTTCGTGACGAGAACTACAAACACACGTCTACTTGACGCAGCAATCGAACTAAACAAGCTAGAGCGATGATACATATAGTATATCAAAAGAAAGGGAATTTCAAGGTCACAGGTTTACCACAAGCGCGGCAATAAAATCAGTCTCTTTACTTAATTGTCAAACCTCGTATTCTATACAGTAAAATCACACTGGGTTAAAATGTGAACATTAATGCCAAATTCAAAAATGATTTTAGAAATTATTAGATTATGTTCCCATTTGAGATACTGAAACAGGGTAGATCATTCTTCATTTTTAACAAAAACATTTATAGTTGTTAATTCTAAACATTTTAAAATTCAATTAAATTCAGCTCTATTCGTAAGTACATTCTAACGTGGCAAGAATATAATTTCTCCAAAAAAATTTCCAGTGAAAATGGTTGCTACAATAAGTTTTCCTGTAATATTTTTGATTACCAAACATCTACCGTTGCATAATTGAGGTAGATTGAAATCACGCAGAAAAATTATAGGTGAACGAATTTTCAACCGATGATTATGTGATGTCATTTCGGGTATTTTCAGATAATTACGTTTTTATTTTTATCAACAACAGAAGCTAATGATTAAAAATACATCAGTTAGCCTGGCAGCTATTTGGAAATTAGTTTCGTCAACATTTACATTTTTGGCCGCTAATGGGGCCTGATTACAGAGCAAGTTATGATCCATCCAATTAATTAAAGAACCCGACTGGAGCAATAGTAATAATATTAAGCAATAAAATATTCAAATTAGTTTTACACATATTTGAATTATTATTTGAAATATAATTTTTGCATTTATAAATTATATTGGCTTCTCCCATTTTTTTACTGAGTGAGACCTTGTGTTTGATTTTTATAAAATGCGTTTAATCTTTCTATCTTTTTAGTACTCGTTGTTAGTCTATATTGTTATAGAGTGCATTTTTCCGTTTTTTTCAATCTTGCTAAAAGAACATTTCTTATTGAAGCAAAAAAGTCATAAAACATAAGATATTTTCTGAGTATTCTTTTATAATTTAAGGTGCTCCATTAACTTTTGAATGAGTCGACTGAACAAAAAATCATCTTAGACCTTTGTTGTTGATCTTTGAATACAAATTCTGTCCACAGTTTAATTATAAATTTTTCCCACAAATGGTTATCTTTAGCTCCTATGCTTTGGAGCGTCTTCTCCTTTTTAGCCAAAAAATTCCACGGTAAGTTAATATTGACAAGCTAACGATAAAACGCGGCATACTATACATCTTGTAAGAAACTGGAGAGAATATCCATCATCAGCGATAAAAGAAAATAACTCACGCACACTCTATTAATTATTTTATGTTATCATGTTATATGTATATATAATTTAGTATCCATGAGTTGAAATCGTATTTGATCAATAGTATAATTTTTGTGTAACAAGGTATTAAAAAAAAAAACGTAGCAATCTTCAAACTCGGAAATAAATAAATGTAAGGTAGCACCCTTCATTTACATATATCGGCCGGCTTTTGACATGTATTCATTTAATGTTAAATTGTTTTAATATTTCATCAGGCGTAATGGACTTTAAAGAACACTTTGTTCTATCAATCAACATTTGATGAACTAAAATCAACATTTCAGATTCACCGACAAATCATGTCAAACACATAACCAGCAATGTGTTTACGGATGAATAACTTAAATAGCGAGGTACCGGAACAAATTCACATTCACAATACTTACTTACCAAGTAAAGCACACTCCAATGAATACACTCGATGTGTTTCGACACTCAAAAGGGGCATGCAAAGTGAATCAAAACCTCGGATGTGCATTGTTTTCACAACAGGTAACGAAAAGACACGTGAGTAGCATTAAATGATGTTCGGAAATGGCATACATATAAAAGTATACTCTGTTGTATGGTGGTGGACACTTGCACTATAAAATAATTAAGTAAGGGCTAAGTTTAAAGGGATAAAATTATTTATAAAATAATAATAATAATTGGAATGTCATTCTGGTGATTTCGACCAATATACATATATACGTAATGTGTATGTGTCCAGCTTAATACCACACAAGGTGGAATTTATTTCTACAAATTCATTAAAAATTTAAAATATTAGATCTATATAAGAAAATATGTTTTATTTATGCAGTATAGTTGTTTCAATTCTTTCACTTTAGCGGCTTTCGCTGGTAGTACTGAATTGCCAAAGCCAATATCCTATAATGTTGTACCAATAAAAAGGACGAAATGGGACGAGAGATGGACACTATTTATGCAAAATTTATTTTGATAACGTCATTGAGTATACTATTATTATAGTATATACTGAAATATAAAACAATCAGATGGAATGTAACATTTTTATATACAGGAAGTAGGCGTCATTACATTGAGATTTTTTAGTAGCTTTCAACAAATCCATTGGAATGGAAATGAGTCCGATTTTACCCATATTCACAGCTTTCCAGAGGTGAGTTTTGTTGCTTTAGCAGAATTTATGCCGTATCTTCATAAAATAAAGATGGATAATATATCCAATATACTCGTAGTACTTGACTTTAAAACATTTATGGTGGTCAATATTTTATATATCTTTAAAGAATTCACATTTTTTTATACATATATAAACATTTTTTTTATGTATATATTTATATATATATATATACATATATATATATGTATATATTTTTTTTTATATATTTACGAAAGGTTATGTATCAACTCGAAAAACTTAGTAATTTATGACGTAGAAATTAAGTAATTTCACTACGTACATACAAATTAATTCAAATGTCGCAGGCAATTCTAAATTCAAATTAATATGATTTTTCATAACTTTATTTTATACATACAGCCATTACGATTGATTGTCAAAAATTTGAGCAATACTGTAAAATAATATTAGGCCATTCACTAAATAGTTTCATTTTTAGTGCAATTTAAATACGTTTTTTTATTGTGTAACTTATTTTATGGAATTTTATATTTTGCATTTTGATTAAATACTTTTTACCATCTTTCGGGCAAGAGATTGATTCCACGCTCATAAAACTCTTGATCCTTGCAGCAAAAAATTAGTCCAAGTAGTTTTCGACGTCCTGATTTGAGGTGAAGATACTCCCATCCAAAAATTTTCAGAGATTGATAAGATCAGTTCTGTTCTGTTTAAATGCATTACTCAATTTGTCCAGCTGATCACAGTACCAGAGAACGAAGATTTATAGACAATATTCAATTGCGGACTAGCGCAAATGTAATAGAAGATGAGTTAGTTTCCCTACTGTTAGCTCGGAAGGGGGAAATTTTAACAGTGGCGCGTGAACAGAGCTGAGCATTGAATGAAACACATGCTCAGAAATATATGCTGCTATTACAGACTAAATAAGGTGAGTTCTGCCGTAACCGGACGTTCCTTCTAGTAAACTCTGAATTGTATTTAAATAGCATTGTAATTTGGCTAAAGCCCCACATTTCTGATAATGAGATATTCAATAGCGAATTTGAAATCTTTAGATATTACCGGCTGAGCAGAATATGAAGTCGTGTCCTGTTTGCTGTACATTCTTCAGCTGCATCTAAAGAAGTTGATGTTCCTCATGTAGACTTCATTGATTTTAAGTGCATTCGCATTTGCGTTAATAGATATTGTTTAAACGAGTTAAGCATCCACCGACTCTACCCGAAAAAAACTGGCGCACCCTAATAAGACAGCTTAGTTCACCACAACTGAGAACACCACAACATAACTTACCATGCCCATACACCAACAAACTCATCAAAAAGGATGGAAGTTGGGAAACATTCATTTTATCACTTTCGTTTTGCGACTCATCCCGTCCGTTTGCAATAACATCGTTTGGACAGCTGATTCGGTTCCACTGCTTCGCACATCTGTTTATTCGCATGTGCATGTTTTCATTATACTCGATCAGCTGGAGGAAAATCGGGATATTGGGGAAATTTAAATTGATATACCGACAATTCGCACGTCAACATTCGTCACAGGAACCCCCTTTTTTCATTTCCCAATCCGCGCGCTGCAATTAACTCTCGCTTATACATCGTATATACTAAATCGGATCAATCCTGCATTCGTCATTCAACAACTAATTCGGCCGAGATCCTGCACATATCGTCTAATTTTCATCTGGATACGCTTCATTTATAAGATCGTATCTTGGCATGTAGCGAATGCCTTTATATACTTATCATAAATTTTTAATGTTAAATGTGAAGTGTCAAAATTCATCTTTTTAATTAAAGGAAATTTTATTGAAAAACATACAAGTATTTTTCTTGACCCATTCAATTTTCATATTTACTTAACTTTATAATATACTATATACCGCATCAATCGGACATATGTATATGTGCTGTATGCTTTTCAATTTACCATGTGTATCATGGATATCTATTGAGGATTACATCATACCTGTTAGTACTTGCTGTCTTTCTCCAGACTGGACAAGGGAGCAAGGCAAATGGGTCTGGCAGTGAACGAGGGCAAGACGAAATATCTCCTGTCATCAAACAAACAGTCATCGTACTCGCGACTTGGCTCTCATGTCACTGTTGACAGTCATAACTTTGAAGTCACAGATAATTTCGTCTATCTTGGAACCAGCGTAAACACCACCAACAATGTCAGCCTGGAAATCCAACGCAGGATAACTCTTGCCAACAGGTGCTACTTTGGAATAAGTAGGCAATTGAGAAGTAAAGTCCTCTCTCGACGAACAAAAGCCAAACTCTATAAGTCGCTCATAATTCCCATCCTGCTATATGGTGCAGAGGCCTGGACGATGACAACAACTGATGAGTCGACGTTACGAGTTTTCGAGAGGAAAGTTCTGCGAAAGATTTATGGTCCTTTGCGCGTTGGTCACGGCGAATATAGCATCCGATAGAACGATGAGTTGTATGAAATATACAACGTCATTGACATAGTTCAGGGAATTAAAAGACAGCGGCTGAGCTAGCTAGGTCATGTTGTCCGAATGGACGAAAACACTCCAGCTCTGAAAATATTCGACGCTGTACCAGCCGGGGGAAGCAGAGGAAGAGGAAGACCTCCACTCTGTTGGAAGGACCAAAGGGAGAAGGACCTGGCTTCCCTTGGAATATCCAATTGGCGCCACGTAGCGAAAAGAACAAACGACTGGTAAAATTTTAACCGTGCAATTTATCTCACAACCATGAAATTCACCCCATGTAATGTTAATTTTTAATTTTAGCAGAAGAGAATCTGTAGAATTACAGCTTTGTTAATATGATCAACTAGGGAATATTATAGACCAACCGAGGAATGAGTTCTATTTATGCCATGCGATTTCTAAATTTCTTATAATTTTTTGTTTTTTACTTTTTATTAATTTATCTTCATCTTATTTTATATAAATTTAGCCTAATTAACAAGTTTCGATGATTACGAAAATATCAAAACTTTTTATGAATATTATACCTAACAAATAAAATAACTTTCTAGTTTTATTTTTTATTTTTAAATAATAATTTCAAAAATTAATTAATCATTTAAATATCTTAAGAGTATATACATAGAATCTTATTTTCAATAAAATTGTTAAAATTTACTTTTTTGCGCATAGACCGACATCCATATAAGCAAATGCTTACACAGTACAACTAATGACCGAAGATCACAACAATGTATTGTTGGTATAACCCTGCCAACCACGGCTACCCACTTTTGTCAAATATTTTAGTACAGCTACACTCCTGCCCCTATGTTGGTGAGCACGAAAAAAAATAGCCCAGTGAGAAATTGGAATTAAAATTAAGCATATAATCTAAATAATTAATAGTATAATGAAAATTAACAAAATGTTTTTTAAGGATATATTCCCTATTATCTTTTAAAGACTTGGGACATAAAAAGCATTGCATGGCACCAAAGGCATTCCGAATCATAAAATATTTCTCGCAGGGCATATTTGGTTTTGCGCTATAATCTTGCGTGATGTTAATTCGTTGATGGCTCGACAACGACTGAACGATAGAGCGTTAGCGTACGTGTGAAGTTAGTTTGCAAAATTTTGCTATGAAATGCCGACCACTGATGTATTTTTTTTTTGTATTAAAATTGAAAAAGGTAATTAATTACAATTGCAATTTTATATATTTAACACTAGCGGTTAAGCCATCAGCTTTACGTTATTATGAGTTTGATGTTAGTAAAACATTTACATTTCAAAGTACAATCTAATTTTGCTTATAATGTATATAAATCTCTTTATGTTTTCTTCGTTTACTTCTGTTTGAAGTTCTTCTATTGTGCGGTTTGTTGTAGATTGTCTTATTGAGTTTACTGCAGTACAGCTTTTGACGATATATTTAATAGTAAGTATCTCATCGTTGCAGAATTGACAAGTTTGTGGGCTGCCTCTTTGAAAAAGATACTTGTGCGTTATCCGTGTGTGCCCTAGGCGAAAGCGAGTGTATATTATGATGTTTCGTCTTGAGATTGTTGTTGGGAAGATTGGAGGAACCAAGTTTGGGTTTATGCATTTGTAGTCGTGGTTTTTGTTTTGCCAATGTTCAACCATAAGTTTCCGACTTACTTTATTGACTGTGTTTTTTAGGTCTTTCTTGTTAAAGCTGATTGTTATGTGTAACGGTGAGTTGGTGGCAAGTTTTGCTGCTGCGTCTGCCAAGGTGTTGCTCTTTATACCGATGTGGCTGGGAATCCATATCAACTTAATTTTTGTAGCATTGGAAGTTAATATATCTCTGATTTGGGATACCACGGTATCGTTATTGTTAATGTTTTTTACCGATAGCAGAGTTGAGAGTGAGTCGCTAAAGATAAGCCATTTTCCTTTGCTTTTCTTTGCTATTTTACAAGCGTGGTAGATTGCGGTTGCTTCTGCAGTATATACAGATGCGTACGGTGGCAGGATAGTGTTTCGTTCTCGTTAACGACGCTATATGCGGTTATGTCCTTATATTTGGAGCCGTCAGTATATAAGGTAGACCAGTCGTGGTATTTGCTGCGTATATAATGAAAGTGCTCGAGATACATTGAAATTGGAGTGATTTCTTTTTTGAATTTTGTTAACTGCAGTAATATGCAGTTTGTAATGAGTGCCCATGGTGGGTTTTGAATATTTATGGTAGCATTATGATCCAGTGGCATGTCATGCGACCACTGATGTAAATTCATACGACATAAATAAAGAGAACTTCTTTGAGGAAAAATATGCAAAGTCACACAAAGAATGTAAAAAAGCATTATCTAAGTGACATACATATGCATGCTTATTTTGTGTTATAAGAACCATTGTTTTCCGAAAAATGGTAAAAATTTTATGTTATAAAATTAAATAAAAAATAATTTTAAATAAATTATTATTTAAAAATTATATTAATTTCGACTATTATAAAGTAGACTTAAATGTGCTCATATAAACACTTATATTCATTCCTTTCATTTCTTCAAAAAAAAATTAATGACCTTCATGAAATATGCATATTCGCATTATTTTGTTATCATTCGAATATTTGTACCAATAGAATATACATATACATATACATATTTATGTATATTATTTCTTTCGCACATTCGTGTGTATGTTTACGAAAGCAACATTCATAATAACAAGTGTCGCACGCATCTTTCGCATCTCCATTGCCACGGACAATCAATGGCCGAAACTCACGTTTTGTCAAAGAGTCATGCCCGGAACACATAGAGCGGGGCAGACTGCAAGCGACATCTGAATCTGATTTCAAAATACACACGTTCTTATGGAAACAGTTATGTAGTTGTGCAGCTGTCTAAATAAATGTGTCCATAAGAATGTGTGTATTTTAATTTCAGATTCAGATGTCGCATGGAGTCTGTCGCGCTCTATGTGTTCAGCACATCA
This sequence comes from Bactrocera correcta, assembly GCA_027475135.1. Taxonomy (NCBI): domain Eukaryota; kingdom Metazoa; phylum Arthropoda; class Insecta; order Diptera; family Tephritidae; genus Bactrocera; species Bactrocera correcta. The sequence continues at coordinate 125,919,812 of CM050325.1, read as the reverse complement.
ATCTGTCGAAGCACTGACGCGACTACAAAGCTCCACAACATTGTGTTGGTAGAAAATCCGAGCTGTGCCGAAAGAAACTAACAAACTATCGCCGATTGTTACCGCTTCCCTTCCTGCTGGAACAGCTTCGCCAACAAACTAGCGTATATACATATATATCTATGTTTTTGTATGAATTTGCATACATATCGACAACAGCTATGTTGCCACTTTTTCACTTCTTCCTTAGAACAAACAGCAGAAGATGTTCAATTTATGATTTTTAGCTTTTGCCATCGTCGCGAAGACGCTTGTTGGCAAAGGCATGCTCGGGGCGAGTTACAGCGTTTGTTTTTATGAATGAAGCGAGGTCACTTGTGGAATATGCGCCTGCGTTTATGAATGAAATCGTTTTTGTTGTAAAATTTACTACATTTGGGCTTCGCCAATTCGGCTGCCATACTGACTTGTGATGCTTATGCTATTTAGAAAATTTTTGTTTTTGTAGAGCAATGCTTCCATTTTTTGTTGGCGACATATTTACATGTATACGCATATGTGAATGCTTGTGCATTATTTGTTCGGCAATGTATACAAATAAATGTACATACATACAAGTATATATGAATGTATGAACATGCAGATCAATGCGCGCACATATAGTACATATGTACATATGTTGATAAGTGATAAAATCAGGATTTGATTTTCTGAATGCGCACATGCATACATTTATATGAGCAGATAATAAGATTATGATATGAGCATGTGCAAAGACATAAGATTTATATGATAGAATATGTACACATATAGGTACACATACATATGTACATATATTGTTGTGATTAATTTAATTTCTATTAGTAAGAAATATAATACAAAAATATTTATAGTATAGTATATTATTGTATATAATATAGTATATTATTGACTATAAATATGATTATGCATGCATTCATAAAAAATATCATCTCATATATAATTATTTTTACATGTCAATATGGAATTTCTGAGTGCAAAACACAAAAGCATACAAACATACATACATATGTATCACATACAAGCGATCCTCTGATTGAAAGCTAACATAAAGCATGAAAATATCACAATGCTGTTGTTGGGAGTTTCATAAGGAGCATGCATACATATATTTACGTCAGAGAACATAAAAAAATGTCTTTATGTTCTCTAGTGAGAGAGGTTTACTTTGTACACATTTTTCGCTGTTAAAAATTGAATAAAATATAAACAAGCAAAACGAAATTCTTCGTGGGCATGCATACATATATTTATCTCTGTTCATATTCTCTGCTTTGGCATATACATATGCCATGTCATCATATGTCGTAAATACATATATTTATTTTTCTTCATCATATTCTCTGTTGAGTATGTGGAGAACTGTTAAAAATGTTAGCATTTCACAGCGCGATTTCTGTGCTTGTGAGGTGAATTCCTTACTTTAAATCTAACCAGAGAACTTAAAACATAGAGAAGGTGCAAATCGAAATCTGTATGCTGTTCGATTGGACGGCTAACAGAATTTATAAGATTGTGACACGAAATTTCACCATTCTCGCTGCTATTTAGCAGAATTGAGCACGTGCAGTGGCAGAAATATACATATGTAAAATGACTAAGAATAAATAAAGAGAATTGCTTTGTCACATATGCGTGATTTTCACATACATATGCATGCTTATTTTGTATTATATGACCCATTGTCACATATGTATGCGTGATTATTTTGTGTAATAAAAACCATTGCTCTCCGAAAAATGGTAAAAATTTTATGTGATAAAATTAAATAAAAAATAACTTTAAATAAATTATTATTTAAAAATTATATTAATTTCGACTATTATAAAATGAACTTAAATGTGCTCATTTATATGATATTTCTATTCATTAATTTCATTTCTTCAAAAAAAAAATTACTGAGCTTCATGAAATATGCATTTTCGCATTATTTCGTCATCATTTCCATATTTATACCAATAGAATTTCTGTGGCATATATGTACATATGTACATATATTATTTCTTTGGTACATTTGTCTGTATGTTTATGAAAGCAAATGCGAGCCACATACATATGTACATACATTCATAATAACAAGTGTCGCACGCATCTTTCCCATCTCCGTTGTCACGATCAACCAATGGCCGAAACTGGCGTTTTGTCGAAGAGTCAAGTGCTGAACACATTGAGCGCGACAGACTGTTCTGTCAGATATTAAAATACACACGTTCTTAAGGACACGGTTATGTAGTTATGCAGCTGCCTCAATAACTGTGTCCCTAAGAACGTGTGTATTCTAATATTTGACAGATGTCGTTTACAGTCTGTCGCGCTCATTGTGTTCAGCACTTGTGTGATGATAGAAATTCCAAGCTGTGCCGAAAAAAATAAACGAATGGCTTCGATTGTCACCGTTTCCCTTGCCCTTGTAACAGCTTCACCATCCAACGTGAGTAAATATTATGTATGTATACGTATGAGCATGAATACATATCGACGCAGATTTTTGCGAGCCACGGAAAAATACTAATTTTAGAATTGACAAATATTGTATATCGACAAGAGCTATATTGCCACTTTTCTCACTTCTTTCTGTGAAGAAGCATCAGAATATTGTTCAATTTATGATTTTTAGCTTTTGCCATCGTCGCGAAAAGACGCTTGTAGGCAAAGGCATGCTCGGGGAGATGCTACGGCGTCTGTTTTTATGAATGAAGCGAGGTCGCTTGTGGAATTTGCGCCTTGCGTTTATGAATGAAATCGTTTTTGTTGTAAAATTTACTACATTTGGACTTGGCCTATTCGGCTGCCATATTGACTTGTGATGCTTCTGCTATTTTGTTAATTGTTGTTTTTGTAGAACAATGCTTCAATGTTGTTTGGTGACATATTCACATGTGTACGCATATGTTTGTATGCTTGTGCATTATTTGTTCGGCAATGTATAGAAATATATGTACATATAAGTATATATGAATGCATGAACATGAGATCAATGCGCGCACATGTAATATATTGATAAGTGATAAAATCATGATTTGAATTTCTGAACGCGCACATGCGTATACATGCATTCATGTGAGCATGGGCAGATACATACATATGTAAGATTAATATGATAGAAGATGTACATACATAAATACATACATATGTATATATTGTTGTAATAAATTTAACTTCTATTAGTAAGAAATATAATACAAAAATATTTATAGTATAGTATATTATGTAAAAATCAAATAAAATTATTAAATATGCAAGTCCAAATTGACTATAAATATTATTATACATGCATTCATACCTCATTTCATAATTATTTTTACATGCCAATATGGAAATACCTACGGCAAAATGCAAAAGCATATGTACATACATATTTACATATTTGCATACATTGCGATTCCCAAGTTGAAAGCAAAAATTGAAGCATGAAAATATCACAATGCTGTGGCTAGGAGTATCATAAGGAGCATGTATACATACATTCATATGTACATATATATATTTATGTCTCTTAATATTCATGAGTATGTGAGAGAGCTGTATTTGTACACTATTTTAGCTGTTAAAAATTAAATATCAAAGAACTTATTTTTCTTCAATATTCCCTGATTGTCCATACATGCTATGGCATCATATGCCGTACATACTTATATTATTTCTCTTCATACTCACTGGTGGAGTATGTGAGAGAACTGTTAAAAATATTAAAATTGCACATCATGAATTCTGAGGTTGTGAGGTGAAATTCCGTATCACAATTTTATAAAATGTTCGCAGTCGAACCTGCACCTTCTCTATGTTTTTAGTTTCTCTCCCCAAAAACCAACTAGCAAGATCGCTATTGCGTGTGAACAGGAACTCAAGATTACGTAGAAACGACTTACCAGCCCTGACGTGATATATCTTAGGCCCAGTTTAAAAAAAAATAATCACCCATGTAGGGTGTAAATTAAGTGACTAGTTTAAGATTCGAAAACTTATTGTTAGGCTCTTAAGTAGGGTAGATTCAATAAATAATAGGAAAGTTAATACAAAAAAAAAACAAAATTTTAAATTTTCTTGAACAATAATTTATTTTATAATTTTTCTTATAAAATTTTAATTCCAATTTCTCACTGAACTACTTTTTTTTCGTGCTCACCAACACAGTGACAGATCCTCTCATGCCGACCACTGTTTTACATATATTTCTGCCATAATCGAACATCATACAAAATTCAATTTGTTTTATGTCCTCTGATTTATCTCTCTAACGGCTCTCAATTGCTTACGAACAATTCGTCCATACTTATGTACAAAGCATATTGATCTCTTCGACGGGCTCTCAATTGCACAAAAACAGTACATACAAGCCAATTATTAGGGTGTGCCGATATACCTATATAGAAAATACTTAAAATTAATGTTGCGGTTTGAAAACAAAGCATAAAAAATAAAAATAAAATGAAAATAACAAAAAAAAAAAATAAAAATAAATTTAAAAAGCAAATAAATAAGTTACGGTATTAATAAAAAAATAACACGCCTTTTACGAAAATACATACCACCAAAATAATGAACAATAACAAAAATCAAAGTACACCTGGAGCTACACGCTCAAAACAGGTTGCTAGATTTATTTCAGAAATCGACAGTTTAACAAGATACTGCACTAGATTTGCCTCCTCACTCGGATTCGTTATTAGAAGTAAAAGGCCAAAATCTTAAAAATTTTTGGACTCGCCCTCATGACGCCATTGCAGATTTTGACTATTCAGGTCTAGGACAAAATTTTAAATTATCTGCTACCGCAATATACGAAAATTGCTTGACCAGTACGAAAAAACAAAAGCTATGATTTCCGATCAACTAAAGCTAATAATAGCAATTGCATCTACTCCCCACAGTAGAGTAGAGCTGCCACAAATATAAAGTCAAAAGGAAAGTTCAGGCATCCACCTCGAGGTGCCCGCATGGGACACAGAAATATTTTATGTAGGTTATGAAGAATGACCGTCCTTCCGCGACATGTTTACAGCCGTTTACATCAACCAACCAAAATTATAACAAGCGCAAAAATTGTACAACCTCCGATACAAAACAAGAGGTCAAGCAGGCGTCATTGTAAAACAGTTCGCATTAAATGACGATAATTTCAATTTGGCTTGGGAACTTGAACTTTGCCAGATCATAAAGACTCTGTACAAACTGCTTGTCCCATGAACACAATCTTAAAAATTACAAAAGCAAATTTAATTGCTTATATTGTCACAAAAGACACAATTCAATGCTTCATTACAGCAGATATCCAATCTCACTCCAAAGAAGCGCTTTCACAAAAAGAACCACGGGTTTAATTGCAACAGCAAATCCCGAAGTCCACAATTTTAAAAATTGCCAAGAGACACCATGTTGCTCAAAGGCCCAAAAAATTCAAACGATGCACAGCGAAACACAAAGTGGACTAATTGTAGAACCATTTTCCACCATACCAACTCAAGTTGGGGACAAATACCTTAATTCACAATTAAGGAAATTGCAAAAGTTAAGGAAACTTCCAATAACAAACAAAACTATAAAAGGTCAATATTGGAGCACTTCTCTAAAAACAAACTCGATCAAATAATGGCCGGTACGTCGTACGACTACTTGTCTTGTAAGAAAAAACAGAGTCAGAATTCTAACAAATTTAAAAACTCAAGTACATATTACTTTTCCACCCCACAGGATGGCCGATGCCAAATTAATGCACTGGCGCTTAATATTACAAATAATAAAATGGTTCAAAAAGTCGGAAATAGGCACCTGTCATAAACTAGTGCCAAATAATTTTCAAATAAAATATAATTTTATTTATATAGACTTACCAAAAGCAAAGATAGCTCTTATCGCACCTACATAAGCGCTTCTCATAAGGGAAATAATAATACATATCTGGAAATTACCAAATTATAATTCCAATAGAAGCCGTTCTCCATTCACGGCTACACTCTCGCAAGATCCCTCATAATCATTTCATAGTCCTAAATCCAGGGCTAAGGAGTACCCATTCTGGCCACATCTGAGCCAGACGTGGAGTTACTATCCTTTATAAGCTAGTTTAATAAACCGAAGTTAAAGAAATTTTGAATAAAATCACAAATAATAAACCTATCAAGGAAACAAAGGCAAATGCATACCAAATATGTTTAATATCTACCAGAAGTTTGCCTAGGGGGCCCAGGTTGTTTAAATGAGTTAAGCATCCACCCACTCTACCGGTAAAACTGGCGCATCCTAATACAACAGCGCAATTCACCACAACCAATGACACCACTCAACACAACTCACTACACATCTACATTATTCAACCCACTCAACAAAGAGGATGGGCAAAAGGGAAAGCGGACAAAAATTCGATTCCCACTGCACCGCGTAAACATTACTTTCGTTTTGATACATACCGCTCCATCCTGCGCTGTTAGCAACTTTCGACACTCACAATTCGATTCCACATGGCGTCGCGTCGACACCAACATTCGCTTATACTTTCGATAACGACAACGGTCCTGCGCGCTACTTAATTCTTCAATCCTCCCGAACGTCAAGCAACAAAATATTATAATATAATATATATTAACTGTTGTTAGTTATATTAAGTATAATAACGAAATAATAAACCAAACATACATGCGTATACTAAACCTATCGGACTCGGCGAAAAAGCCTCTATGTTGTTGCAACACCGTTCCCCCACGTCGTCAATATCAAGAAGAGACAACCGGTTCCATCCATACAGCTTTTATAGCGAAGCAAATACAAGCACTAACGTACCATTTTTATTTTTGTTTTGCTTTGTTACCCTTTCGAGTTTGAAATCAAATGGTCCTCATAATTCTACAACCATAACGATGGAGAGAAAATTGTAACTACTCTATTCAACTATATATAGTAAATGCTGATACTTAGTTGAGGGGCTTGCTTGTTGCCCACCGCCAGATAACAGTTTTTTATACCCTGTTTGTAACGCCCAGAAAGAAGCGTCGGAGACCCTATAAAGTATATATTATAAATAATCAGTATGTTGAGATGAGTCGATTTAGCCATGTCCGTCTGTCTGTCTGTCCGTCTGTATATATACGAACTACTCCCTCTGTTTTTAAGATAACGATTTGAATTTTTACAAACGTAGTTTTTTCTTCAAGAAGCTGCTCATTTGTCGGAGCAGCCGATTTTGGACCACTATAACATATAGCTGCCATATAAATTGAACGATCGGAATCAAGTTCTTGCATGGAAAACTTTCACATTTGACAAATTTGGTATAGATTATTTTCTAAAACAACAATGTAATCTCCGAAGAAATTGTTCAGCTCGGTTAACTATAGCATATAGCTGCCATACAAACTGAATGATCGGAATCAAATGCTTGCATGGGAAACTTCCTCATTTGATGATATATCTTCACGAATTTGGTATGAGTTATTGTTCATAGAAATAGTGTAATATCAGAAGAAAATTGTTTAGATCGGCTCACTATAGCATATACTTAGCTGCCATACAAACCGAACGGTCGGAATCAAGGGCTTGTATGGAAAACTTTTGCATTTGAAGTGGTATCTTTACGAAATTTGATATGGATTACTGCTTAAGGTAATAATATAATCTCCGAAAATATTGTTCAGATCGGATTACCATAGCGTATAGCTTCCATACAAGCTGAACACATAGTTACTAAAAGAAATGCACCTGTGAAGGGTATATTAGCTTCGGTGTAGCCGAAGTTAACGTTTTTTCTTGTTTTTTTTTTTTTCTGAAGAGCTGCCAAACACAATGAAATCAAATAAATGTCCTACTCTCATTAGCATATTGATACGTTATGGTATGTGGAAGGCAGTATGAGCTAGTTGAGTATTCGAAGCAACGTTCCAATCTCGGTGATGTCTGAAACTCCAGGTGATTGACTCTGGAACGAACTTGACTAAATATACATACTTTGGGAAACTTGCATCTTTAATTCCTAAAACAAAAGATTTATTAAGTTGAATTTGGTTTGTGAAACGACTTGTGACGAAGTAGATCTGTGAGCCAGAGTCCAAAATTATTTCTGGCAGGTTTCTTTTCTAAAGTGATCGTAGAAGCTAAGAACACAGCATCAAAAGTAGATTGATAGCCTGAAAAGTCAGGCTGTGCTAGGTAGTGCTTGACTATCAGCTAGTGCTGATTGTAAACAATTAAAATATACAGTGCTTACTTGAATTAATGACCCATGCCATTTTTTTTTTTTAATTTGTCTGTTCTTAGTAACATTTCTTAAAACTTTTGTGATAACGTATAACATACTTGTCAAACAAAATGCGCTCTATCTATCTCTAATATATAAACGTGCTGCAAAATGTTTAACACCTTATATTGACTCCTTCGAATATTCCAGAAAGAAATATATCTTCAAGTTGGTACTCCTTGCCATACATCGAAAGCAAGTATGAATGTTCGCAATACCTTAAATTTACAAGTGTTGGCATGGCCTGGCAATAACCCAGATCTTAATCCAATAGCAAACTGCTGGGCATACCTAAAATGCAAATTATATAAGCTCAAAAACTCCACCATAGTATAGCTGGATAATTGATACAATGACGTTCCTTTAAAGACAACAATATGCAATTGCATTGCCAGTTTTCCACAACGAATAGAGGTAGCTCTGAAATCTAAAGACGATTAGACCAAATACTAGATAAACCCAATTTTTTTTTTCATGCCAATATTGAAACTAATAAAATGATGTCTCAATTATTCTTCGAATTTAATTCGTTTTTTATATGAGTAACCAAAGTCGTATTTATTAATTCGCTTCCAATGGCCTTTCTTTAAAGTTCTCTGAACTAATTCTGACGAAGGTTGGGGGAAAATTTGCAAACCGCTGGTGATTATGAATCAATGACCATCTGACGCTAAATAAACAACTACTTACGACAGGGCGTAGCTACAACTTCAGGCGCCCGGGGCCAAGGATGTTCTGCCGCCCCCCTTTATCTACCAACCTACAAGTTTCATACGGTTTTGAGGAAATTGATAGTAAATTTACTAGACATTTTATTAAAAGCCCTAGAAAAAACGCATTTTCGCCCTATATCTTGTACACTTTTGACACAATTTGCAAAATAAATTTTGTAAAAAAAAATTAGTTAAGTATTTTTCTAAATACTAAAAAACAGCGAAGATCGTTTTGCTGCCCCCAAGAAGTTGCGCCCGGGGCGACCGCCTAGTTAATGCATCAGCTTTTGTTGGCATTGTATGTTCCCCGTTCTCGAGGGAATGACATCGGTTCCGATTTCGCATAGTACAGTAGCTTTCAAATTAAATCACTGTCAGAATTAAAATTATGCTCTTCCCAACTTGAACGGACAGCTAGGAGGATTGAATGAATAGTATATGACTGCCGTTGATTCTTCTGACGAATAATTTGATTTTATTTTCTTAACTAAAAAGCTCTTCACAGCCTGTAAATTTTAAGTTGTTATGTTTTTTCATATTTAAATTTATTTAAACATATATTTACAAATTATATGTATTATGTAACTTATATTTTTAACGTATATATAATCAAACAAACTTCCTTCTAATTAGTTATTAAATATAATTTACAAAATTTTCTTATTGCTACTGTTGTTGTTCGTTTGCTAAAAAGCATGGTAAGCATGTGTATCTTATATAGAATTATCTAATTAATGTTTAAGATATTTCATAATTTATGATTGGAAGTAAGCCATGTTAAACCTTCATAAAGCCCATCTCCTGTGGTTGCACACGATGGTTGAACATACCAATTCCGATCCCTTATTCTAGTTAAGCCTAGTTTCTCCTGAATTTCATGTGGTTTCATTGCTGTAATAGAAAAAAATATTTAAAATTTGTAAAATTTGAGGGTACTAATCTTGAAATTAAGATATGCAAATAAGTTTGAATGAATTATATTCGGTAAAAAAATGAGGAATAAAACACACAGCCACAGCAAATCTGTGGGATTTTCTTGCTGCATAAAAAGTAGATGAATACAATGAATATTTATAATATTAAAGATAAATATATATATTCCACTTTCAGTTAAAAAATTTAGTAATGATGGTTTTGGCTTGTAAAAGGCATACATTTTTTCTGACCAACCGTTATAATAGCCGTTCTATTTATTCTTTGCAAAACGAAAACGAACATGAAAATCAGTTTTACGTTTAGTATTTAGCAACAGAAATAAGTTTTTCCACAATATTATAGATAATCGTATTGTAAAGGGTGATTTTTTAAGAGCTTGATAACTTTTTTTAAAAAAAAAACGCAAAAAATTTGCAAAATCTCATCGGTTCTTTATTTGAAACGTTAGATTGGTTCATGACATTTACTTTTTGAAGATAATTTCATTTAAATGTTGACCGCGGCTGCGTCTTAGGTGGTCCATTCGGAAAGTCCAATTTTGGGCAACTTTTTCGAGCATTTCGGCCGGAATAGCCCGAATTTCTTCGGAAATGTTGTCTTCCAAAGCTGGAATAGTTGCTGGCTTATTTCTGTAGACTTTAGACTTGACGTAGCCCCACAAAAAATAGTCTAAAGGCGTTAAATCGCATGATCTTGGTGGCCAACTTACGGGTCCATTTCTTGAGATGAATTGTTGTCCGAAGTTTTCCCTCAAAATGGCCATAGAATCGCGAGCTGTGTGGCATGTAGCGCCATCTTGTTGAAACCACATGTCAACCAAGTTCAGTTCTTCCATTTTTGGCAACAAAAAGTTTGTTAGCATCGAACGATAGCGATCGCCATTCACCGTAACGTTGCGTCCAACAGCATCTTTGAAAAAATACGGTCCAATGATTCCACCAGCGTACAAACCACACCAAACAGTGCATTTTTCGGGATGCATGGGCAGTTCTTGAACGGCTTCTGGTTGCTCTTCACCCCAAATGCGGCAATTTTGCTTATTTACGTAGCCATTCAACCAGAAATGAGCCTCATCGCTCATCGGACACGGACGCGAAACACATTTCGAACCGAACACTGATTTTGGTAATAAAATTCAATGATTTGCAAGCGTTGCTCGTTAGTAAGTCTATTCATGATGAAATGTCAAAGCATACTGAGCATCTTTCTCTTTGACACCATGTCTGACATCCCACGTGATCTGTCAAATACTACTGCATGAAAATCCTAACCTCAAAAAAATCACCCGTTATATAAGGATGTGGATGTTTATACATTACGCTATAAAGTGTACATAAACGCAAATGTTTCGCTGTCTATTAATTGTTTGCAAACTGTAAATATATTTTTTGGATAAAGCTATAACTAATAATAAAAAAAACAACACAGTACACAATATAAGAATTACTTTATACTTGAAATGCCTTTAGTGGTTTGTGAAATATGCATAGCTTTATATAGGAAGGGCCTTATATAGGAAGGGCCTTAATTTGGCGCTTAGTCTACTACTTACTACTTTAAAGCAATTTCGAGGGCGTGGCAAAGGTGCGATTGCGCCCATATGAAATACCAACTTTTTTACAGTACCAAATAAAATGTGTTTATATCTCAATTTGTACTAAAGTTATCGCTTGAACATTCGTATGGACTAATAGTAACCTAGAATTCAAATCGTCTCATCATCCTGATTATTATCATTAAAATTTACGTTCCTATCCTGAAAATCATGAAGGTTAGGTTAGGTTAGATGGCTGATCAGAAAGATCGCACCTGGACTGCTATGTGTAGTCCTTTGTGAACTATGTGTAGAAAGGAAGAACTCCTCTGTTCCAGCTATATACACCCAATTCTTTTTTTACACAGTTTCTTTTTACACGGATTCGAAGTTACACCGTTGAAAAAAAAATAATTCTTTAATCTAGTATGTTTTTAAAATCACTGTCTTGTAACTATGTTTGTTTTTACCACAGTTAGCACCATTGTTGGAATGAACATACATAGTAGTAACTGGGAAATCCCCTTACTCGATATCTCTTACCTAAACATGTTGTTTGTAGTTAATTTTGTAATAAGTATATTTTTATTTACACTTTCACTATGTACATATGTATAAGTTGAAATCGTTTAGATACAATATAATAACAATATTCGTGTCTCTTCAATTTTTAATAACAATTTAATTTATTATAGAGGCCTTTAACTTTATATAATGTTAATTTAAAGCTAAATGATAGATATACCGAAAAAAGATTAGTGTTCCATTTACTAAATCGTGGGGGTCACCGTGCTAACTGCAGCGTGCGGGATTGTGGTCGAGAACGAAATTTGTTGGGCGCAGTGTATCGAACGAATTGCTTAGAACGAATGAATCCGCCATCCTTTTGCCCACCCCTTTTTTTAAGTGGGATGTAGAAGTGTGGTGAGTTGTGTTGCTTGGTGAGGAATGAGTATGCTGTCATCGGAAGTGTTGTATTAGTGTGTGCCAGTTTTTTCCGGTAGAGGGGCAGATGCTTAACTCATTTAAACATCCTGGGCCCCCTAGGCAAACGTTTTGCCTAGTATTACCCGTATGTGCGATATATGCGACTGCATGTATAGCCGAGTACTTTTGGTAGTGTACCCGAGTGCGCAGAATACCTGTAAATGCTAAAAACGGCTTTGATTTGAAACATATTTGGTATGCATTTGCTTTTATTTCCTTGAGAGGTTTACTATTTGTGGTTTTATTCAAAATTTTTTTATCATCGGTTTGCTCAACTGGCTGTTTATTATTTGCCTTTTCTGTGTTATCGGCTTATAAGGGATAGTAACTCCACGCCTGGCTCAGATGTGGCCAGAATGGGTACTCCTTAGCCCTGGAGTTAGGACTATGAAATGACTATGAGGGATCTTGCGAGAGAGTGGCCGGTAATTGCGAACGGCTTCATTATAATTATAATTTTTGAAGTGGGATGTTCAAGATGTACAGCAGATTCTCACCAACTACCATTATGAGGAGCGCTAATGTAGGTGCGATAAGAGTTACCTTTGCTTTTGTTAAGTCTAGGTGCGTCACTGTATCGCTTTGGGAGTATGGTGATCCCTTGACCTCCTTTTGATATTGTATATATTTAGAAAATTTATGAAAATGTCGATTTTTCGACTTTTTGATATTATTGCGTATATTTTATGTTTTAGTACACATGCACTAATTTGGCGTTTAGTAGCCCGCCATCGCTCTAGGATTTGTTCAGAATTTTCCGATTTTTCATTATTGGCTAAAGCCATCCTGGGGCCGAAAAGTTAGGAGCATATATGTGTTTTTTTGTATGAGGTTGTCAGAGGGAATCTGACCTTGTTTTTCCAACTTTTATATGGGGTATTAGAAAATTGTGGCTCTAGTGGTTGTCGTACGACGTTCCGGCCATTATTTGATCGAGTAGTTGTGGCTTCAGAGAAGTGCTCACAATACCAATCTTTGATAGTTTTGTTTGTTATTGGAGGAAGTTTCCTTAACATTCGAAATTTCCTTAATTGTGAATTAATGTATTTGTTTGTTTTATACTCAACTTTAGTTGGCATGATGGTAACTAGTTCTGTAACTAGTCCACTTTGTGTGTCGCTGTGCAGCGTTTGAACTTTTTGTGCCTTTGAGCAACATGGTGTCTCTTGGCAATTTTTCGAATTTTGGTTTTCGGGATTTGCTTTTGCAATTATACCCGTGGTTCTTTGTGAATAAGCGCTTCTTTGGGGTGAGATGGGATATCTGCCGTAATGAAGCATTGAATTGTGTCTTTTGTGACAATATAAGTAATTAAATTTGCTTTTGCAATTATTAATATTGTGTGAGTGGGACAAGCAGTTTGTACAGAGTCTTTTTGACCTGACAAAGTTGTTCCTTTCGTTAATGTTTAATTTTTTAAACTTTTCGCAAGTTTTAAGCTTATGCCCTCTTGTGCATAGTTCGCATGACGTATGTATTCTTTGTTCGGATGTGAACGATTGTGTTTTGTTGAAAATTATGTTTGATTTGTTTTTGCTTCTAACTTGGGGTCTATTTAAGCTTCTATTTTGATCATGTTTAATGTTCTTAGTTTTGATTATTTTTTCTTCTAACCCTTCCGCAATTTCATATTGGGTGGTGAGAAAATCTTTCATTTGTTGCCACGTTGGGCACTTTTTCCGTGATGAGAGCGATTGCTCCCATAGAAGTAACGACTTTTCTGGTAATGCGGCGGTGAAAATGTTTACCAGAATTGAGTCCCAGCTGACTGTGGGAATATTTAGTGTCGATAGAATCGACAAACAATTTGAAACAGTGGATTCTAGGTTGATGAATTCTACACTTGTTCCTTTCTTAATTTTTGGCAAGTTCATTAGTGTCGTTACTTGCTTATCGACCAGTATTCTTTCGTTTTCAAATCTAGCTTTTAGAGCTTCCCAAGCCAAATTGAAATTGTCGTCATTTAATGCGAACTGCTTAACTATTTCGCCTGCTTGACCTTTTGTTTTGTATCGGAGGTGATACAGTTTTTGTGTCTTTGATAGTTGTGGATGGTTGATGTAAACGGCTGTGAACATGTTCCGGAAGGACGGCCATTCTTCATAACCTCCGTAAAACGTTTCTGTATCACATGCAGGCACCTCGAGTTGGATGCCTGAACTTGCCTCTTGATTGTCTATTTGTGGCAGCTCTACTCTACTGTGGGGAGTAGGTACAATTGCTTTAATAAGTTTTAATTGATCGGAGATCATAGCTTTTGTTTCTTCATATTGGTCTAAGCAGTTTTCATATATTGCGGAAGCCGATTGCTTCAAATTTTGTGGTAGGTCTGAATCGTCAGATTCTACTATGGCGTCATGAGCCGTTTGGAGACGAGCCCAGAAATTTTCAAGATTTTGGCTTTTTATTTCTGACAACGATTCAGAGTTTTCGTGAATCGGTGAAGAGGCAAATCTAGTGCAGTATCTTGTTAAACGTCACCTCTAAAAAATTTAGATACTTTATGGGCGTCAAAATTACTTGTTTTTAATTTTAATAGGTATTAGAAAATTGTGCCATATTTATTACACGTTGGCCTTATTTGTAGTATCTTCAGAAAACTCCAATACCAATCTTTGATGTTTGTTTGTTATTGGAGGAAGTTTCTTTAACGTAAATTTTTTAAATTTGTAATTAATATTTGTTTGTTTTATAAACTTTAGTGGCATTTATCTATTCTGAAATAGTCCACTTTTGTTCGCTTGCCTTGAATTTTTGTGTTTGGAACAGGGTGTCCTTAATTTTTCAATTTTTGTTTTCTGCGATTTGCTTTTGTTTAGGGGTTCTTTTGAAAATTTTAGATGGGATATCTGGTAATAAACTTAATTGGTCTTTTGTAAATATAATGTAATTAAAGCTTTTGCAATTATTAAAAATTTGTGAGGGGACAAGATTTGTACAACTTTTGATAAAAGTTGTTCTTTCAATGTTTAATTTTTTAATTTCGCAATTTTAAGGGCTTAGCCCTCGTGCATAGCGATGAGTATGTATTACTTTTTCATGTAATGATTGTGTTTTTTGAAATTAGTTTGATTTGTTTTTGCTTTAAATTGGGGTTTTTAAGTTCTATTTTGATATGTTTAATGTTCTAAAGTTTTGATTATTTTTTTTTAACCCTTCCGCAATTTCCAAAATTGGGTGGTGAAAAATTTTATTTGTTGCATTGGGCTTTTTCCGTGATGAGAGCATTGTCCATAGAAGTAACGACTTTTCTGGTAATGCAGCGGTGAAAATGTTTCCAAATTGATAGCGACTTAATATTTATGTCGATAGAATCGCAAAAATTTGAAAACAGTGGATTCTAGGTTGAGAATTTACATTGTTCCATTCAATTTTGGGAAGTTAAATTTGTCGTTACTTGTTTTGACCGTATTCTTTCGTTTCAAATTAGCTTTTAGAGTTCCCAAGAAAAAGTCGCATTTAATGCGGAACTGCTTAACATTTGGGCCGCTTGACCTTTGTTTTTATCGGAAACATTTTTGTGCCCAAATTGATAGTTGTGGATGTTGTTTGTAAACGGTTGACTTCCCGGAACGGACGCCCCAAAACCCTCCGTAAAACGTCTGTACCACAGGCCCCCGGGTTGGATGCCTGACTTGCCTCTTGGTTTTGGGCGCCACACTGTGGGGATGGTCCAATTCTTTAATAGAATTGATCAGATCCATAGTTTTTTCTCGTCTAAGATTTTCAATAGGTAAGCGATTGCTTCAATGTGGTATTGAATCGTCAGTTTCTAATGGCGTCTGAGCCTTAGCGAGCCCAAAATTTTCAAGATTTTGGCTTTTTTTCTGACAACGATTAAAAAAGTTTTGTGAATGGGAAGAAAATTTAGTGCAGATCGAAACTTCACCCGAATTTGAACGTTTTGGCGTGCGAAAAATATTATTTAAAAGTTTTAAGTTGAAATTTCCTTTTACTTATTCCACCTTAGTCTTATGTTAGTATTTAAGTACACCCAATACTTGGATTGTGTCATTATTATTCCGTGATTGCTTATGGTGCAATTACTCTTGAAGGATCATGCGCTATTTACATAAGTATCCAATTTGTTTGTGAATAATTTGTTTTTTTCTTAGCAATTGAACTCGTAGAAATCAATTTTTTTTGTATGCTCTTCTTGTTTTTTCAAAACGGGGAATTGGAAATCATTAATAGTGAATAATTGTGCACAATTTTTGTTAACTGGATTTGTTTGTTTGTACTTTAAAATTAAAAATAGATTTTCACTATAATTTTTGTTTATGTATTTTCATTATGTATAATATACATACATAGAGAAATATGTTTGCATATATGGATGTTTGCTTTTGTATTTTCTCGTTTTTTGTTTTATTTTAGATGTTACAATTTTGATTATTATATGTGCCTTTGCTTACTTAATTTATGCAATCCTGCTTATTGTTTTATTAAACATAAGAGGTATGCCGGAAGATATGGGAAGTAAATTGAATTTTGTTTTTTTTTTTTTTGTTTTGGTAATATGTAAGTATGTATATGTATTTGAATACTCGAACGTAAGCTAGTACATAGGCATCGAAAAATTTAATATTTGTATTTATGTATGTATGCACATGTGTATATATATTGTACTGAACAGTTTTCGGGTTTCCCGGTAAATTAAACCCAAAAATTAGCACCGTTTGGTAACCGCTTGCTAAATTGTTAAATGGAATTAGCCAGAGGTTTTATATTCCTATATATACATACATATGTGCGTATAATATATTAAAGGACTTGATACGCTCACTTGGTATTTTGGTATGATATGCTTTGCTGGGTACATGTACATATGTTGCGCTAATGCGTTTTGTTCCTCTTTCTCTAGTCCTGTAGCTTACTGCTGCCTGCGGCCATTCCTTGTAGTTTTGTTGTTTTGTATTTTTGTGTGTTACTCGCGCCCGATTATTTGTTTTGTTTTAAGGTGCTTTAGTTTTTCGCGCCCGATTTGTGTTTTTGCTTTGTTTTATTTCTGTTTTTTCACAGCACTGTTTTTGTTTTTGCACTGCACACTTTTTTGGTTGTTTTTTTGTTCGTTATATACGTATGTACATATTGTTTTTGTTTTGTTCGCCACTGCACTTTACTGCACTGCACTGTTTTTTATTTATTTTTTGTGGTTTTTTAGTCTGCACTTTTTTATAGTTTCTATACGTATATTTGTATGCATTAACATATATTTAGTGTTATAGAAGCACTGTTTTTGTCACCACACTTTTATTTTGTTTGTATTTTCTTTTCCAGATTTTATATTTATTTAAAATCCATTAGTGCCTTTCCGTAAGGCTCGAAGGACCATAGTTAACTTTGTAACAAGTATATTTTTATTTACACTTTCACTATGTACATATGTATAAGTTGAAATCGTTTAGATACAATATAATAACAATATTCGTGTCTCTTCAATTTTTAATAACAATTTAATTTATTATAGAGGCCTTTAACTTTATATACAGGGGTGTTGTGGAATCCAAGACAGAATTGCTTAGCTGTCAGAATTGCAAACCAATTCTGATTTTAAATGGTGTCACAGAATCTGATTGGATTTTCGTCTTTTCGAACATACGCAAAACCAATATTCGAACCAGCTGTTTAGTATTGTGACAAAACTTGCAAATGAATACATACAAGCAACCCTATTAAAGTTTGTAATGAGTTCCGAATTAAAGAAAGATTTTAAAAGATAATATTTATTCAATGAATAAAGACGCATTTCGGTGTTAAATTTCGTTTTTTTTTTTTCATTTTTACAATTTTTCTTAATTGGCGGACAGGATAGAAAAAAAACTGAACGTCATATGGGATTGGGGCAAAGTTTATTATTTTTGGCTTTAAGTTATCTTCTATTTAAACTAAAAAAACTAAGAAAAGTTAAGTTTGAACATACTTATATTTATAGTAAAATTTTTTTAGACCAAATTTTTTTTTTTAATTTTAAAAAATTTTACACTTTTTATTTTATATTTTTCCAGTTTAACTTGAACATAAGTTATTAAAAAATATGAATCTCTTAGAATTTTTTGTTTCCGATAGAAATCGGGACCTGCATCTTGCCCGCCGTCTGGCATATGCATGTGCGATAAGCATCTGGCAATTGCTTTTCAAAGGCAAATGTAAAATATTTCGTATCAAAACAATTTGCGGATGATGTTTAAATATATAATTATAAATCCTAGAAATTTCGCTTCAATCAATTATTTCTTTCCTTCCCAAAAAAAACGATTTTTTTAAGCCTCTAGAAAGGCTCCCCTCTAAATATCGGCATTTTTTTCAAAAACTCAATAATTAATACATTTCGTGTTTTATTTTTATGTTTTCTCCTATAGAAATAAAGATAAAAAGCTTAATTCGTAACAATAAAATAACTTGATTTCTTAACTGGCATTTCAAATCTGTGTGCGACTATCTTCTTGATTTGTTTCTGACAGCAAAACCGATAAAATTGGTTTCCGTGACACCCAAAACCGATACAAATTCTGTTTCGAATATCAAACCAATAATATCTGAATTCATGACACCTACTGCTTTTTTTGATCGGTTTCAATTCTGATTCCGACAACTATCAGATTCCACAACACCCCTGATAATGTTAATTTAAAGCTAAATGGTAGATATACCGAGAAAAGATGAGTGTTCCAATTACTAAATCGTGGGGGTCACCGTGCTAACTGCAGCGTGCGGGATTGTGGTCGAGAACGAAATTTGTTGGGCGCAGTGTATCGAACGAATTGCTTAGAACGAATGAATCCGCCATCCTTTTGCCCAGCCTTTTTGTTAAGTGGGATGTAAAAGTGTGGTGAGTTGTGTTGCGTGGTGATGAATGAGTATGCTGTCATCGAAAGTGTTGCATTAGTGTGTGCCAGTTTTTTCCGGTAGAGGGGCAGATGCTTAACTCATTTAAACAGTTTGCATGATATTTACATTGCCGAAATGGATATCTCCAGTGATGATACTGACTTTAGTCCAGTTCGTCGCAAATAATTGCGCTTGTTATCAAGTAGCGACGAATAATTACGTAGCTATGTAAATAATGTTCTTTATTCCTATTCTAATGTTTCTCTTCTGAATTCTGGATTAACAGATTTATTTTGTTTTTTGCTTAATCTACCAATTTTTCACTAGTATGAATTATGTATTTTAAGTTTTAATGCTTAATAAAATGCCATATGAACATACTACAATTTGTATGCATATCTGAAATTTTATTTTTAAACATTTTTTACACGGTTTTACTGTGCCCAAAAAATAAGGTGACATTTGAATTTAAACTGTAATAACATGTAAAAATATTTAGAGAATTATTTTTTTTTTTTTAGGTTGCTAGTACTGTCAGTCACATTTATGTCAAATTTCATGTCAAAATATTTATTAGTGTTTGAGATACGTGTCGTTTTGTGAGCTGCTAAAAGTGAGTTTTTCGTTTTTTGCGATGTCGAAATTTGTTGAGCAAAGAATTTGCATTAAATTTTGTTTACGGAATCAATTTTCTGCTGCGGATACGGATGTTTTGGGCCTCAAGCGCGTCAAATCTCGACTGGTACATTGAATTTTTTGGAAAAAGGCGTCGCGTTGAAGTGTGTGAAACGATACTTTCCGACTACCAGGGTGTCATGAAATGCATTATAACTGGCGATGAGACTTGGATCTATGCTTACGACCCCGAAACAACCGATCAATCGAGCGAATATCGTGCCAGAAGAGAGCCGAGACCAAAAAACTCGCGGCAAAGTCCCTCAAAAATCAGAGTGATGTTGACTGCTTTCTTCGATTATCGTGGCGTTGTGCATTATGAATTCCTTCCAACCGGTCAAACAGTCAACAAGGAATATTATTTGAACGTTATGCGTCGTTTGCGTAACGCTATCCGCATAAAAAGGCCGGAATTGTGGAAAGACAATTCTTGGTTTTTACACCACGATAATGCACCATCCCATGCTGCCCTCGTAATTCGTGATCATTTCGCCAAAAACTCAACTCATATCGTTCTGCAACCACCGTATTCACCTGATCTGGCGCCGTGCGACTTCTGGCTGTTCACCAAGCTCAAAAGACCGCTCCGGGGACAGCGTTTTTATACGATAGAGGAGATTCAAGCCGCAGCGAAGACGGAACTGAAGGCCATCCCGGAAAGTGACTACAACCAGTGTTTCAAAGATTGGAAAATCCGTTGGCATAAGTGCTTTGCATCGGGAGGGGATTACTTTGAAGGGGATGAAATTGATTTGGAAGAATAAATAAAGAATTTTCAAAATAAATACAATGTCACCTTATTTTTTGGGCTTTACTTCATCTTACACGGTTTTCAGATGAAATGGAACGTATCCCCCATTTTACTATAGGAAACGCTTTTTTACACGGATTTCTGAGGAACGTATCTACCATGTAAAAAAAAAGTTGGGTGTATTTGCAAAACGCTTAGTGGCCAATACAAACTTGCACAGGCGCTTAATTTCCACTTAATTTCCGCTTAAACGCGGGACAGTCAAGAAGGAAGTGTTGAGTTGTTTCCACCTCATCTTAGGATTGCCAGCCTAACTGCGTGGACACCAAAAGGGCAATGGCCCGTTAAAATAGTAGATCGCAAGAGGATAAGGGAGCACCGATCCGCTCCCATTCTACCGATAACGGCTCTAGTGTACCTCTCTTTACTAGCTCATCAGCTTTAAAGGTTCCTGCGATTCCGCTGGTCACCTCTCTGAAGGCGGCTGCACTTCGAAGCAGCAAATCTACTGCTACCTTAATGGCTGCAACCTCGGCCATGAAAGACACTACGATAGTCAGAAAGTCTGAAACTGTGGTTGACGGAGAGCTCTCCCCAGTAGACCCCTCTACCAACCTTCCCCCCAAGATTTGATCCATCTGTTAAGAAGCTCACTGCCCTTCTCCTCCAACGGCTTCTTACCACCCACACCTCCCTCGCCGGTATGTGGGTAGAGAGAGTTCGACTGCATTATCCAAGTGATCCGGCAAAAAGTCAAAAGCATGAATCTTAAACTTAATTTCTTTTTTTTTGGCTCGAAATCGGTTCTAGACCCATTGTCTTTAGGTAAAATTGTTCAAAAAGATCTCTAGAATATATCTCGCAACGCGATTATAGAAAAAAATCCATCTGCAATTTCCAGAATATTAACATGCCAATTGGTTATTTGAAACAAGTAAACGACGATAGCTGTTTGAGTTTACACATTGGACTGTTCAATTTGAATATTATCTCTGATGTCATTATTGTAATTTAGCATCATATACTTTGACTAAGTTCAAATCCTATCATTTCATAAACCTTTTTATTAAATTTCTATCAAATTAATTTTAATTATTCCCTCAGTATATACAACTTCTTCAATCACTTTTATTTATTTTTGCTATTCCAATTTCCTTTAGCGCAGACCAAATTCGCTTATAGGGTGGTGAAATTTTTTTGGTTTTTTATTAGAGTGTTGAAAGTTTGAGTTTGTTTTGTTGAGTTCCCTTACAAAGCGGGGAACGTTCCTTTATGACGTGGTGTAATTTCTTTTTCGATGCTTCCTTATAATAATTTAGAAAGAGCTAACATTGGCGCCTTCCCTATTTATTAACATTCTCTGGTAGAACGTTCACATCATATACTTAGATAGACAAATAACATTTTAATGGTTATGTTATTAATTATCACTCAAAGAAATTTAACAGAAAGTGGTCCACCTAAAATTTAATTTTTGAGGCTTAGTTTTGTTTTTGGTACTTAAGGTACGAAAAATTGCAATCAGAAATTTTACAATTGAAGAATAATACCAGAAGGAAAAACTCGAAAAACATTGGAGTAATAATGCGGTATGAGTTCATTTTTATGCGCGTATGAGTTTAATTCCAAATTTATAATTTTTTCATTTTCTGTTAACAACGTAAAAGATTCCTTTGCCGTCATTAATTGTTAGATCTTTGTTTGGGGTTATATGGCACAATAAAGTAAGTTGTAGTGGCATTGTAGTAAATGTGTATATGTGACCTGGTCTACGGAAAGGGGGCTTAGGTGTCAAAAAAGGAGAACAATTAATGAGATAACGACGAAACGAGTTGTTTATTTTTAACACTGATTCCCAGAAACATATACTGATTTAAATATAAATTCATGTATTTACACCCTCCCACGCGTTGCAGGGGCTAAATACCATTATAATGCACTATTCAATTTAGTGAAACTATTAGTCGTACTCATTAAATGTCTCAAACTTTAGCAATAAATGGCAATATTGCAAAACAGCTGTTCACTTTATTTATATACATACCAGATGAGTAGATTTATTATTTGCGAATAAAGCGGAAACGTTATGGCCGGTAAAAATACCCGATTGTAATTGAGGTTTAATTTTATAAATGATTGAACAAATAGCAGTTGTACAGTTACGAGCGTTTTTTTTTTTTTGTGAAAGTAAATATTAATTTTGAATGGAAAAGTAAAAAAAAAAAATATTCAAAGTGTTGACCATTGCTTTTTACACATTTTGATCACCTTTTTGACAATTAATGGATACTATGTCAATAGAAATCGTTTGAAGCAAACCAATCAAGCGCCCACTTTTCGACTTCTGCGTAGGAATCAGCCAATGCATGTCCCATCGATGAAAACAAATGGTAATCAGAAGGCGTCAAATACTTTGATTGTATCCTGAATGCAGGTGCATTGTCGTGTAACAAAATTACTTTGGCGTGTCTTCTGGCCCATTTTGGTCGTTTTTCGATCAGTAGATGATTCAAATTGCTCATTTGTTGCCTGTAGCGATTAGAATTAACAGTTTTTAAAATAAATCCATTTTACATCGCCAGTGACAATTCGATGAAAACTGATTTTCTTTCGTGTCTTTCAAACAAAATTTCACAAGTGTTTTTTCGGTTGTTTGTATTATTATATTATACAACCTGATCTACTTGAATTATTTTTAAGCTACGAGGCTGAGAGATCCGTTTCAGCTTGGTTTTATTGACGTATCTATTACGAAGAAATATTGTGAAAATAAAAAATATACCTTTCATTTGTGTCATTTTGTTCATTTGCGACGTTTTAACGAGTAACTCAAAAAATGTGCTTTTAAATTTACGTTGAGTTCACACAGTAGTCACAAGACAAGAATTTATTTATATTAACTAGCATTTAAAAAACTACGCTACTCCCGTAGCATTTCATTTTGCTATTGCTACCGCTCTCATTTTGTCGAGTCATAGCATAACAATGTAAAAGTGTGTGCCCTGCTCTGCGCCGAGTTTTGTTAGGCAAAAAACTATAGCTGTAGCGAGAGCAAAAAATTAAGTGTTGTGCTCTGCTCTGGCGTAGCGGTAGCAAAAAATTGGGAGTGGTAGATTTTCCGGAAAACTCGGAGCAGATCAGAGCACATTGTTTTACATTGTTATGCTATTTCTCTAGACGACGCTTTGGGATCTTTTTTAGAAGACTGAAGTATGTGTCGATTGATTTGTTTAGTAGTTTTGTGTTTTCGTCCACGTGTTTCGGCTTTATTTTTGTAGGACAGGGCATTTAATATCATTTGATCAGAGCACTCGAGTATTTGTTTAATTTTTTTATAAGTTTTCCCATTTTTTCTAAGATTTTTATTGATTTCACGCTTTTTGTCGCTGGAATGTTTTCCTCTACCCACTAATTAAAATAAATGACTTATCCTTTAAAAAATCCCATCGTTTTTATTTTTAATACTTACTTTTTAGTTTTTTACAATTTTTGTTTAAATAAAATTTTTTTATAACAATTGGTAGCTCATACTCCTATTTTTGTGAACAGCGCAATTCAGTAACTGACACAGATTTGAACTCACAACAACATTGCAAATAGTGTAAACAGATGAAGTTTATGCTTTGTGTTTTACTCGCGAAATACCGTTAGAAATATTTCTTGAAGAGTGCTTGACGTTCATGTTCTGACATGAAAAAATTTTTGGGTTAATTATTTTTATCAGGGGCACTCCTATTATTTTGAACACAGTTGTACTTATATCAGTCTTTAAAACCAAGATAAAACGGAGCTTTTGCGATGTCTAAATAAAGAGATATAAGCTTGAATCTTAAAAATAAAATATGTACTTTTTCAAGTAAATCAAAGTGTACATCATAGACTGTTTTATTTTACTTCGCGTCAACAAAAACTATATTAAACTCATCTTTAAAAGAATTATATAATATGTATATGACACAAACTAAACCGAGGGGGCTAAAATTAATTGAGTGATGCGAAAAAGTCAACCCGAGGATTGGAATTCATTATAATAAAAATGTTAAGTTTAGACTAAAGTCTAGACCAACTCCCTATATATTCACCGCCAAACCACAATATTTAAAAAAAAACTGGTCACTTTAATTTAATTAAAACATTACATATTTTGACCAACTTAAACGGGTTTACGTACCCTACACAGACGTTTCATTAGAAACGGTATAAAGCTAATCGGGTGTTTAGAAATCTTTATATTACGTATATGAGGACTTAGAGAAATATTCAACTCATTTTTGAGGTACTGAAGAAAATTCTCCTGAAATTTCAAATATATCTTATAAATTAGCAGATATTTTCAGTAAAAAGTCAGCCACACAGTGTGGTACAACTTTCGCATTATTATAAAATTGGTCCGAATTTTGAATAGAACACATTTTCGAATCGAGTTACGGAATAGAGCAGCAGATTAGAAGGAATCAAATGGAATTCAAAGTTGTGTTATATGCGAAGTAGGCGTGGTTGTAGTTTGGGTTTGTCCATTTTCGTACTTTAACAGAGAAATGTCAGGATAATGTAACTGTATTTAGTTAGTGAGTAAGTCCGCAGATATGTAATTTCCCTTTACTGTAGGCGGTGTCACGCTATTGTTCAATAGCGACAATATTATCAATTGACGTAGCCATTAAAATAGAAATGGGCCTCTTCTTAGAAGACCATGTTTTGCACGAGGAGCTCTTACAGTAGTCAGTTCCAAGCGTTGTACCAAATATGGCAAATGGCAAATCTTACTGAACAAAATTTTACCCAAATCCGCAAACTTGGCCAGGCAAACGCCTAACAGTGATCTTCCCTTAACCGCTTCTACAAAACCAAACTTATAGTGCCAAGTAATACCTGTACCAAGCTTTATGAGATATCTGAATTTTTACTTAAGTTATCGCTCGCACAGACAGACGGACGGACGTACAGACAGTCCCAGATTGCAATTTGTTTTGTCATCTTTATATGTATATGTATATATATATATATGTACTATATATATATATTCGTATTGTATTGTGACATTGTGACAAAAAAACACCCGGATATTGTATTGTAAATGATATTATATTTCAAAAAAAATTATTTTCCAAGTTAGTAGAACTGTCCTTAATTGTTATGCTAAATATGGTGAGGATACATCAAACAGGTGGGGATCTATCAACCAGTTTGTTTACAGTAGCTGCTTAAGTCTGTACACCTCAGTAGCGCGTTTCGATTTTTACAATGGATAAGAATATCGAACGAGTTTGTCTCAAATTTTGTATTTTTAACGGAATCGTTGCGAATGTTGGAATAAGCTAACGGTTACAGTCTTATCAAAAATACAAGCCTACGACTGGTAAAAAGCCTTCAAAGACGGTTGAGAAATCGTTGAAGACATGGCTCGCTCTGGACGACCTTCAAGAGCGTTCAAGAGATGTCAAGAGAGCTTGCGAGTGCGTTCGAATGATTTTGGTGCATGATGAATTTGTTCCGGAGGGACAGACGTTTGCGTGAGAGCATCCGTCAAAAACGGCCGGAATTGTGGATGAACAATTGGGGTTTATACGATGATAATGCACCATGGCATCGAGCCACAATTGTGACCTTATTTAAAGCCAAAAACGCAATGAATACCATTGATTAACCACCATTTTCACCAGAAATAAAAATTGCCACTCCATGGAACCCGTTTTCAGTCGATCGAAGAGATAAAACAAAATTCACCGAAGGAGCTGAAAGCCATTTCAAGAAATCCTTATGTTTAGAGGACCGGAAATATCGTTGACAAGAGTATTACATTTGGTGGAGATTACTTTGAAGGCGGCAAAATAAAAATGGATGCATAAATCGTTTTATTTAAAATTTCATGCTACTTTTTTGTCACAATTTATAAGTCTATACATATATATCTCGATTAGTTTTTGGTGACACAAACTACTGTTAAATGAACAAAACTGTTATGCTCTGTAGCAACGTGTTTCAAGAGTATAAAAAACGATATCCTTACTCCGTATAGGTGAAGGCGATGTAGAAGTATTCCGACCCCAATTCATGAAAAGGTGAAATCGCTTTCATTGTTTGTGACACAGTGCATTACGTTATGAAATAGCCAGGGGTGTTGTGGAATCCAAGACAGAATTGCTTAGCTGACAGAATTGCAAACCAATTCTGATTTTAAATGGTGTCACAGAATCTGATTGGATTTTCGTCTTTTCGAACATACGCAAAACCAATATTCGAACCAGCTGTTTACTAATGCGACAAAACTTGCAAATGAATACATTCATGCAATCCTATTAAAGTTTTTAATGAGTTTTTAAGAAAGATTTTAAGAGATAACATTTATTGAATGAATAAAGACGCATTTGGGTGTTAAATTTCGTTTTTTCATTTTTACTATTTTTCTTAATTGGCAGGCAGGATAGAAAAAAAACTGAACGTTATATGGAATTTGGGCAAAGTTTATTATCTTTGGCGTTAAATTATCTTCTATTTAAACTAAAAAAACTAAGAAAAGTTAAGCTTGAACATAAGTATATTTAAAGTAAAATTTTTTTAAACCAAAATCTGTTTTTTTTTCTTATTTTAAATAATTTTACACTTTTTATTTTATATTTTCCCAGTTTAACTTGAACATAAGTTATTGAAAAATATGAATCTCTTTGAATTTTTTGTTTCCGATAGAAATAGCGACTTGCAACCTGCAAAGGCAAATGTAAAAGATTTCGTATCAAAGAAATTTGCGGATGATGTTTAAATATATAACTATAAATCTTAGAAATTTCGCTTCAATCAATTCTTCTTCTTTCCTTCCCAAAAAAAAAAAAAAAACCGATTTTTTTAAGCCTCTAAAAAAGGCTCCCCTAAATATCGGCATTTTTTTTTTTCAAAAACTCAATAATTAAGACATTTCGTGTTTTATTCTTATGTTTTCTCCTATAGAAATAAAGATAAATTAATTCGTAACAATAAAATAACTTGATTTCTTAGCTGGCATTTCAAATATGTGCGCGACTATTTTCTTGATTTGTTTCTGACAGCAAAACTGATAAAATTGGTTTCCGTGACACCCAAAACCGATACAAATTCTGTTTCGAATATCAAACCAATAATATCTGAATTCATGACACCTACTGCTTTTTTTGATCGGTTTCAATTCTGATTCCGACAACTATCAGATTCCACAACACCCCTGAGCGCTTTATTTTTTTTAAGCGTAGTCTTTATTGTCCTTTCCCATACTTATCGCGTCTAGTCCATGCACTTTATTTCGATTGAACAAAGTGCTAAATTCGTTGTAGTTTTTGGTCGATTGAGTCTCTTTCCACAGATTTTGGAATAGTTGAAACATAAATTAAATTAGTTTAGCATAACTCTCAATATTTTATCGAAATTCTTCTTAAGCAGTATTAATTTGGTATTAACAAGATTTTTTTGATCAACGGTAATTCTACTGTTTTATATTTTTAAATTTTATTCAAATTTAAATGTAATAGTAAAGTAAAGTAATATGATTGTGTGAATTATTTATTATCTGCAATATCTACATCATGCCGAAGATAAACGACCCAAATATATATTAAAATTAAATAATTAGCTGTTTTTGGATTTAAAAATATTGAAAAAAAAACATAAAATAATTAAGATAGGTTGATAGGAATAGAGAAAACATATCTATGTAAACTATCTTTGTCGCTTGATAGCTATGAGTTCATAGTGAAGTGAATGTTGAGAAAACAGTTTCTTACCGTCTGCTAGATCCTGCTTATTTGCAAATATCAGAATAATGGCGTCTCTCATTTCTCTATCATTAATTATTCTGTGAAGTTCCGTTCGTGCTTCATCTATCCGATCCCGATCAGCGCAATCAACAACAAATATCAACCCCTGTGTACCTAAAACCGAAAGAATATTTTTTCCTATAGAAACCATAAAACTTAAAACCAAAATACCTGTATAGTAATGTCGCCAAAGAGGTCGAATTTTATCCTGGCCACCCACATCCCAAACATTGAATTTAACATTTTTGTAGGTTACAGTCTCAACGTTAAATCCTACTGTTGGAATCGTCGTAACGGATTGCCCCAACTTCAGCTTATAAAGAATTGCTATATAAATTATTTCGCTTAGGAAACCATTTCATAAATTAATGGAACCATTAATAGAAATTAAAAACATATTCCACCATATTAAATCAGTTATTCCCCTCTACCAAGTGATTATTATGGTAAATTAAAAAGTCCGCGCCACCACAGAGAATTTTCATCACCTCATATGCTGATGATTATACTATATTGATTGATCTTAACATTTCAGCTAATGGCAATTGCAACTGTGTGCAACCTTAGATGTTACACATACAGAGCCGCAATAAAATCATCAAGTTGCTAGCCAGGGAAAGATTGTTGTTGTTTGCAATTTAAAAGACCATAGGCAGGCCAGTCGTTGACAAGAAAGCACCAGTATGTCGACTGAATGCTGTATGATTCTACATACGAAGAAGCAATATAGTCGTCAGAGTACAGCTTTATATACAATAACAGAATGCCTTTTGCTGTCTCTCAACGAACACTTACAGAGTGAGGGCGTTTAAGGAAGATAACGATCTCCTCTCCAGGCACTTCCTGCTGGACTACTTTCGCAGAAATTATACTTACACTTTGAAGCGCTGACAAATAACTTCTTGCAGACCAGACTAAGAAGGCAACTGACATCAGATAAGCACTAAACACCGTTCGCAGTGCGGCTATTAACATTTCTATTGACTTTCTTTCAAAGACTGGCGTCTTTGAAGTTCACCCAATACCAAAATATAAAACGATCCGCATGACTCAACCATTATTTTTGGATGCCTCATAAAACCTATTCATCTAGCACCCCTACTATGCTGTGACCCCTTAGAAATAGTCCGTTTTCTGATCCTCCCAAGCAGAGGCTACAATTTAGATTTTTTTAAAGGATACTTGTTTTCCCCGCCGCATCTAGGCCAAGCATCAGTATCCGCATTTCCTTGTTGCCAAAAATTTTAGAAAGTAGTTTCCCCATAGTAGAATGTCATCAATTGCCACAATATATCTGAAAATATTATTATATTATAACATAATTATATATTTTTTTATATTATAAAAGCAGCCAAATACCATATATATTATAATTAATAGGGTTGTAGCAAATGCTTTTTCGGTGATCATTCAAGTGTGTAGTAAATAGTTACAGTTATAGTAGTAATAGTTTCACATAATTATGTGATGATCTATCTGAATTTTTTAGGGTAATTTTATTTAGCATTATAGCATTATACACTCATTGACAAAGAAATAGCACACTTTGACTGTCAACTCCACTGTTTTCTGCTATTATAATAGCAAGATATTGGAATTTGCAGGAAAATATAAAATTAAGAACAAAACGTTCTGCAATAATGTGGGTTTTTCTAAAGAAATCATGTTCGAAGTTTCGGAAAGAAAATCGCACTATATACAGAAAATATGCGTGGCGGAAATTGGAGAAGCAGCTTTATCTGAATAGTTGCAAAATTTTTTAATTTTTGTAGCTACTAGTAAAGAAAAGAGTGAGAGAACGAGAAAATCAAACTAAAACGGTCGGCCAAGCCAAGATTTAATGTTAGGAAACTTTCAGAGCTGCATTGTCAACAATTAGACCGTCAGAACGAAGCAGTCGTCCAGATGCGACCAGGAGAGAAATTGTGATCCATCAGCACATTTCCAAGTCACACCCAAAGAGAGTTACTTGTCTATACCTCTGGGTAATTAACCTCCTAAAGATTGTTATGCACCCAGTTTATAGTCCAGACGCACGAAGTGATTATTTCTAATTCCTCTCTATAACGATTGATTTTGCTTATGAAATAATCGCCTGAAGGGAAGTTTATAAAATCAACTATTCCAAGTTTATGGAATAAAGAGTAGTGCAGCTATCATAGTGGCATTATGGCATTATCATCAAAATGGTTATAAGTATCGAATTAAAGTGGGCATATTTAAGTATATTGTTTCTTTTTATCAAAAATAAAGTATGTTAATCTCAGACTTTTATTACAGATTTTGCGATTATTTATATGTAGTTTGTAATCATTCGCATAAAATTTTTATTAACTCTTTATTGTGGTTACATGTATTTATACATAAATTTTCTTAATTTCCTCTCTAATTATTTACTCCTCAAGAATTCATAAAAGGATGTATGATGTCTGGAGTATGACAACAAAATAAGTAGTATGAACTTAATTTTGATGTACTAATTTGACTAGCCCATAAGGATCCAATTGGTCAAGAATAAGAATACCAACTTCAATAGAAAAATTTAAAATATCTAATATTGCATTTCGCACGTCAATTAAATTTGTTTTTTTCGACCAAACAAATTCCTAAGTAGTGTCGTATATATGCAATATGGCCACGCACCTGATAAACAATGTCTTAAAATCAATTTTTAATGCCCTGTTTAGAGCCACTGACGCTATTGCTTTACACGTCACTTCTAAAACCAATAAGCGATCTGGAACTATGTCAATATTTACTACGATCCATCTTTTCAGAACAGTCTTAACGTATAAACAATATTTTTTTATCAACAAATAATATACATATTTTAGCACTAGCAAATATTTTCCTATATTGCAATTTTTACATTTTAAACACACGCCTTAGTAAAAGTTTGTATAATTCAACATTAACTGATTTAGTAGTCAACATGCGGAACAATGGAGAATCGAAAACCAAACAGGTGACCAATATTATTCATATTATATATAATGCATCACTTGCACGTACTTATACCACATTCAGACTGACACTTAATCACGCGATTTCGGCTGTTGAGTGGTTTATCCCACTAATCTTATAAATTTATCAAGATTTCGCCATACAAAAATGACAGTTCTAAATCATTTCATTGAAATGATTTGATTCCACTCGTAGCATTGGAAATCTGTTACATAACCACAGCTGATTTAGACACTACAAAGAGAAAAAAATGTGAACAAACAATTTTTTTTTTAAAGCAATGAATCTAATTTCACTTCGACTTAACAAATGAAAAAATGCATCCACTATTTCTATTATATGGAAAATATTTGAAAAAAGACGGCTTTTATTTCAAAATACTATATGACAATCTTTTCTTTTGATAAATATTAAGCGATGTGACTTTATTAATGACAACAACAGCTGTTTTTTGATCTTTCTAACAGCAGTGAGAACACTGTTGGGTTATGAAATGATTAAATGTAATCTAATCTTTCAAATTTTCGGTCTGAACATGGTATTAAATTTAAACATTGTACCAAAATTGTCTTACTTATAATATAACCAAAGACGTAATTTA
Source organism: Bactrocera correcta (assembly GCA_027475135.1). Taxonomy (NCBI): domain Eukaryota; kingdom Metazoa; phylum Arthropoda; class Insecta; order Diptera; family Tephritidae; genus Bactrocera; species Bactrocera correcta. The sequence continues at coordinate 125,887,791 of CM050325.1, read as the reverse complement.
CGTTTGAAAAGTTTAGTTGGGAGTATAATTGCAACAAATATATCAAATTTGATTTTATGATAAGAAAATATCAAAAGCGTTGAATTTACACCCTGTTACATTATTACATCAAACTCATACACTGAACACAATGGTTGCGACAGACGACAACCGACAGCTGTCAAATATTAAAATACACACGTTCTTAAGGACACTGTTATTTAGACAGCTGCACGACTACACGATGGTAGGCCGACAGTTGTCGTTCTGGCTAACTTCAATATTTTCCTATATTTGCCGACGACAGTAGGACGAGAGTAGAGTTGACAGTAGAATGGAAGATAGAGAGATGAGGAAGAGTGATGGTGCCACTAATATGTAAAATGTAAAATTATTCACAGCTCTTACAAACTTAACGTTATTTTTCAAATAAAAGCATAAAATAGCTCTATTATATCATTTGTAATAACAATTGATAATTCAAAAAAAAAATATATACCAATTTACTTATTTTTTGCATAAAAAATTTCACTTTGAACAAAATATTAAAATTTCATTGAAATGCAAGGTATTAGTATGACCACAACGAAATTGTGTACATGCAAAATGGAGAGCTGTGTTGTCTTGTGTACATGCGTGCACGTAGTAGGATGCACAACGTCGTTTTCAGTTCACTGTCGTGATGCAATGTTATGTCGCAAGCATTGTATTCAGCATATCAAGGACGATAGCAACCGATAGGTAGCATTTGTAAAAATTAAAATATACATGTTCTTCTGGGAATAATTCTTTAGACGAGAGAACGACTTCATGGCAGCATGCTGGCATTTGTCGCTGTCGCTTAATTAAAAACATTTATAATTATAATGACAACAATGAGCAGCTGCAGATTTGCTACTAATGTATATGTGAAATGTAATATTAAAAGTTTTAACAATTCTAACGTTATTTTACCAACATGAGCATAAGCCCGTGCGTTCTGACCGAAGTCTAGGTTGCGCCTACTTGTGTGGCAACATAACGGGCTGAAGGTCATTCATTTAATCGTTTCATTGTAGAACGGTTACTTAGGTATTAAAAAAATCAATTTTGAATAGTATCGCTGTAGTTTGTAATTTTTATTTTTATCGGTTTTTAAAGGAAAATACTCCTATGTGCGCCGCTTCGTTGTTCTTTAGACGGGTAGTTGCCATTCGAACTTCTTCACGGTCGGGAAATGGAACGTCTGCTCCATCGTCATCGATTGAATCGTCATCGGGATCGTCTTCTCCTGTGGCTCTGCGTTCACTGTCATTCAGCAGGCTGGAACGCTTCCGCCATAATTTTAGTATGCTCTGGGCAGTCACTAGAACACCTCTGGGGATTCCACAAGCGTATGGTCTAGCCTTGAAACCTTCTATTAGTCGCCGCATCTTTTCGTAGAATTTTCGAGAATTACCCCAGTCGGCTAGCTTGCCAAGCTCCTCATACTCACGAATTTCGGCCTCTATTTTTTTTGTCTGCAAAAGCGTCTCGCTTCCCTCTTCAACTCTCGGTATCTAACCCATACCGCACGTGTTGTGGTTGATCGTAACGTTATGAGGTAGGCGGTCTGTTTTCTCTCTCTCTGCATTCCTCGTTTCACCAGCTATTCTTTTGCATTTTCCGAAAGCCAATGGTTTCGGTTGCTTTGTACCGGAGTGCAAGTCGAGTAGAAAATCGTTCGGCTGTCTGTTTTAATTGTTGGCGTGCGTTTTTTGCTGCACAGAGGCGGGTGCCAATCGTGGCTGCAACAAGATAGTGGTCCAAGTCGATGTTAGGACCTCGAAGCGCACGCATATCTAAAACACTGAAAACGTGTCTTCTATCTATCACAACATAATCGATCTGGTTGGTGGATCCGGAGACAGCCAGGTGGCGAAGTCGCCAAGCGTCTCTTAGGAACGCTACAAGCGCTCATAGAAGACATCTTTGGTTAGATCGTCCTTTTCTTCTTCGCTTTGATGCGGATTGTGGCAACACGTTTATCCACCGGGGTGAATGTGAGTACTTGGCGACGGAGTCTCTCTCCCACCACGAATCCCACACCAAATTTGCGCTCCTTTATGTGACCACTGTAGTAAATGCCACAAAGACCTATTTGTCTCAGTCCTTATCCTGTCCATCGTATTTCTTGGACAGCGGTGATGTCAGCCTTCACTCTAACGAGGAAATCAACCAGCTGGTCAACTACAACTTCTCAATCAAGTGACCGGACATTCCATGTGCATTCCCTCAAATCGTAGTCCTTATTTCGTTTTGGTAGTCATCAAAAGGGGGTCTCTCATCCGAAACTTGTTATTCTTTTTCATTGGGTGCGTGTTACGTGGCCACAAACTCAGCGCACAACCTTGCAGAGAGGATGTTCCGCCTTCTCACTTCAGCACGCTTTCAAAAGGATGGTCCTAAGTTACCCAGAAGATACTTGGTCAAAGGCCGGAAGTTGTGAACTGTTTGAGCCATATGTAAAAGAATCGTCTTTAGCCACTCCCAAGTGAATGGTTATCAGAGAACTTTCCTCACTTGCATGAACTTTTACACATGAATCCATCCACCAAGATAAAATAAAGAGGAAAATCAATATTAAACCATTTTATAAATATCCCAAAAAACACAATACGTGGGGCAAGACTTCCGTAACTTACAACTTGCTTCAATCTTATTAGCTAATGACAATAAAATGTATAATCAATCACCATGAACTTTTTCGCACATTATTGTCGTATTTGATCTAATATTCGTCTTCAGAAATAATTCGATTTCATTTCGTTTCAGCAAAGAATCGAAGATATTAATAGCGGGATTCTGTAACCAGTCTCTAGTCTCTATTTGAGACATTTTGAGGTAAAGTCTCAATTTGTGACTAGTTACTATTCAAAACAGTCTCTAGCATTAGTCTCAAAATATTGCCTCAAATTTGAGACCTGATAGTTAGCAGGTCACAAACTAAAAAGAACTCTTGCTGCCATTTTGAATATACTGAATAGAGATCATAATAGATATTCATCGATTTGTCATTTTTTTATATTTTGTAAGCAACTCAAACACGAAAAGGTTAAAAATAAATAAATTTTACATAAATTTTTTAAATATTATGAAACAAAGTCAACATATATTTTTATTTTTATGGATAATTATGGTTTTTAACTATGTTATAGAAATTTTAATATTTGTTATCAGCATATTTATTTTCATTCAAGTGCAAGAACATCTCTGAATAATGAAATGTAATAGATTTTGAAACTGTCACTTACAGAATAGCAAAATCGTCTCAAGTCTCAAAAATTGTCCCTAACTCAAAATCTCAAATTTAGAGACTTGATACTGTCTCACGTTACAAATCGCACGGTAAGCCTGTAAGCACTCTATTACTAAATGTGTTTAATCATTGGTAACTGAAAATGAATGCTACTATGCATCAAATTGCAAAACATTTAATGAAATACGAGTATATTTAAATTTGGCATTTTCTTTGATTTTCATTTTCAACAAATTCTTCCGTTCACATATATTTGGGTATAGTTTTACCGTGCGATTCAGTAACGTGGGACAGTATCAAGTCTCTAAATTTGAGATTTTGAGTTAGAGACAATTTTTGAGACTTGAGACGATTTTGCTATTCTGTAAGTGACAGTCTCAAAATCTATTACATTTCGTTATTCAGAGATGTTTTTACACTTGAATGATAATAAATATGTCGATAACAAATATTAACTTTTCTATAAAATAGTCAAAAAACATAATTATCAACAAAAATAAAAATATATGTTGACTTTGTTTCATAATATTTACGAAATTTACGTAAAATTTATTTATTTTTAACCTTTTCGTGTTTGAATTGCTTACAAAATGTAAAAAAACGACAATCGATTAATATCTTTGATGATCTCTATTCAGTACATTGAAAATGGCAGCAATAGTTCTTTTTAGTTTTGTGACCAGCTAGCTACCTAGTCTCAATATTTTGAGACTAACGCTAGAGACTGTTTAGTGAATAGTAACTAGTATCAAATTGATACTTTGTCTCAAAATGTCTCAAATAGAGACTAGAGACTGGTTACAGAATCCCGCCATTAATCTGGCCGTTCCAGTCATTCCAATTGCAAAACGTCAAAACCTACCCAATCCAGTCAACTGTCAAAGTTCGGTAGGTGGGTGGCTCTCACATTTCCAGTGACAGAAGAGTTGGGGATCTCTTTATCTCTGATGTGAAACATAATAATAGCTTTGAGATTGGCGGTTATTTTGTGGCCGACAAATGACGTACAACAAAAGGAAAGAATTTTTCATCTCGACATTCTCGTTTCTATCAACCAATTGCCAAGTTAGAAAGGTGAAAGTTCAGGTGCTTCCGCATATTAGTTAGATTTGTTATGTTTGAGGTATGAACCGCAACCTGTGGCTGCCTAATTAGATTAAATTTAGATCTTCACATAATTTATTCTTAATTTACTAACATTAAAGTCCTTATTATTATTACACCTATTCCTATTATTGTAATTTGTAGTAAAGTATGTGCTGCGATATTATACATGAGTTCATTGCCTTACAGCTCTATTCACATGACCTCACAAAAATCACCACAATCATTATTGTGAAGTTTCCGAATTTTGTGAGGTTTTCTTTATGCTAACGTAAATACAAAAGCTTAAATGATTACAATTTCCTCGCAAATTTGTGATGTCTGAAAGCAAACCTCACAATGCAAAATTAGTTGTATGTGTTTTCCTAATTTAAATATTTTGAAAGAAACTTGCAATTATTTTATTGAAATAGAATGAGTTCCTCTATTCTTCCAAAGGCGTTATCTATTATAAATATATATAAGTATTTTTCTATTACGATAATATTGAAACAAAGACCATAGGACATCCTTCTTCCTTCTGTGTATGAATAAATATATATGTATATGTATGTATTTAATACATATGCGAATAAAAAGATATCATCTTTAAATAATTCATTTGTTTTATTACATACTAGAGGATTCGTCCACGCTTTACTGTGGCTGACACATAGATAATACTACTACTACCAATAACTCTATAACCTACTACCAGAGATAAAGAGATCCCCAACTCTCCTGTCACTGGAAGTGAGAGAGCAATCGCTAAACGTCAAAACCTACCGAACTTTGACAGTTGACTGGATTGGGTAGGTTTAACGTTTTGCAACTGGAATGACTGGAACGGCCAGATTGGAATTATACCAAAAATATATGTGAACGGAGGAATTTGTTGCCGTCGTTCAAGATCGCTAATAAAAATGTAAAACTATGAAAATCCAATAAAATGTGAAATTTAAATATATTTCATGAAACGTTTTGTAATTTAATGCCTAATACAATTAATTTTCTAGTACAAATGATTGAAAACATTTATTAATTGAGAACTAGCAGGCTTAATTCGCCTTATTAAGTATTGAAAGATCGAAAGTCAGTTGTTTTAATATACCATAAAATCATAAAAAAGGAATTAAGTAGTTTCGCCATATATTAAAAGTCCAATATGTAATAATTTGCAACCGTAATAAATGTTGGGTATTTTAATTTAAAATGCCCAAAAATTTTTATTTTGTTCGATCTGGCCATAATGGAAAATGTTATAAAAAACGCTTATTTTGAGGCGCTCTCACACTGGAATAAGTTGGGCATCCCATTATCCCTGCTACTACTACCTACTAACTATAAGTGAATGAGATTTAGCATTTTTGTGAAACAACTTGTTAGCATGGATAATAGATACGAGACTCTCGCATTGGCTCTCATTTTTCGCCCAAACGCGTTCCCTGATTATTTGACAGCGAAGGAGATCAAGCAATTTCTGACAGCTGATTTCAGAAAAGGAGGGATGCCAGAAAAAAGTCGCTATAATTACTTGACGAAATTAGAGTGAAATGAAATTTCATTGCACTGTGCGAACATATTTTGGCAAAATAAATGCTTATGTACATTAATTAATGATTTTGCATTTTAGCGTTTATATTACAAAGTGTTTAATTAAGTGTTTTGTATAATTTATTAAATAGCCAATCTAGTATTTTTCAGCAGTGGCATCATTGGCAAATGTTATAAAAAATGCTAGTTTTGACAGCTCTCTCTCGAATCAAAGAGTCTCGTATCATATTATCCATGTTGTTCTTCTTCTTCTTTACTGGCGTAGACACCGCTTACGCGATTATAGCCGAGTCAACAACAGCGCGCCAGTCGTTTCTTCTCTTCGCTACGTGGCGCCAATTGGATATTCCAAGCGAGGCCAGGTCCTTCTCTACTTGGTCCTTCCAACGGAGTGGAGGTCTTCCTCTTCCTCTGCTTCCCGCGGCGGGTACTGCGTCGAATACTTTCAGAGCTGGAGTGTTTTCATCCATCCGGACAACATGACCTAGCCAGCGTAGCCGCTGTCTTTTAATTCGCTGAACTATGTCAATGTCGTCGTATATCTCGTACAGCTCATCGTTCCATCGAATGCGATATTCGCCGTGGCCAACGCGCAAAGGACCATAAATCTTTCGCAGAACCTTTCTCTCGAAAACTCGCAACGTCAACTCATCGGTTGTTGTCATCGTCCAAGCCTCTGCACCATATAGGAGGACGGGAATTATGAGAGACTTATAGAGTTTGGTTTTTGTTTGTCGAGAGAGGACTTTGCTTCTCAATTGCCTACTTAGTCCGAAGTAGCACCTGTTGGCAAGAGTTATCCTGCGTTGGATTTCTAGGCTGACATTGTTGGTGGTGTTTACGCTGGTTCCAAGATAGACGAAATTATCTACAACTTCAAAGTTATGACTGTCAACAGTGACGTGAGTGCCAAGTCGCGAGTGCGACGACTGTTTGTTTGATGACAGGAGATATTTCGTCTTGCCCTCGTTCACTGCCAGACCCATTTCTTTTGCTTCCTTGTCCAGTCTGGAGAAAGCAGAACTAACGGCGCGGGTATTGAGGCCGATGATATCAATATCATCGGCATACGCCAGCAGTTGTACACTCTTATAAAAGATAGTACCCTCTCTGTTAAGTTCTGCAGCTCGAACTATTTTCTCCAGAAGCAGGTTGAAAAAGTCGCACGATAGGGAATCGCCTTGTCTGAAACCTCGTTTGGTATCGAACGGCTCGGAGAGGTCCTTCCCGATTCTGACGGAGCTTTTTGTGTTGCTCAACGTCAGTTTACACAGCCGTATTAGTTTTGCGGGGATACCAAATTCAGACATCGCGGCATAAAGGCAGCTCCTTTTCGTGCTGTCGAAAGCAGCTTTCAAATCGACGAAGAGGTGGTGTGTGCCGATTCTCCTTTCACGGGTCTTTTCCAAGATTTGGCGCATCGTGAATATCTGGTCGGTTGTTGATTTACCAGGTCTAAAGCCACACTGATAAGGTCCAATCAGTTTGTTGACGGTGGGCTTTAATCTTTCACACAATACGCTCGACAGAACCTTATATGCGATATTGAGGAGGCTAATCCCACGGTAGTTGGCGCAGATTGTGGGGTCTCCTTTTTTGTGGATTGGGCATAGCACACTTAAATTCCAATCGTTGGGCATACTTTCGTCCGACCATATTTTGCAAAGAAGCTGATGCATGCACCTTATCAGCTCTTCGCCGCCGTGTTTGAATAGCTCGGCCGGCAATCCGTCGGCCCCTGCCGCTTTGTTGTTTTTCAGGCGGGCAATTGCTATTCGAACTTCTTCATGGTCGGGCAATGGAACGTCTGCTCCATCGTCATCGATTGGGGTATCGGGTTCGCTTTCTCCTGGTGTTGTGCGTTCACTGCCATTCAGCAGGCTGGAGAAGTGTTCCCTCCATAATTTAAGTATGCTCTGGGCATCGGTAACTAGATCACCTTTGGGGGTTCTACAAGAGTATGCTCCGGTCTTGAAACCTTCTGTAAGCCGCCGCATCTTTTCATAGAATTTTCGAGCATTACCCCTGTCGGCCAGCTTATCAAGCTCTTCGTACTCACGCATTTCGGCCTCTTTCTTTTTCTGTCTACAAATGCGTCTCGCTTCCCTCTTCAACTCTCGGTATCTATCCCATCCCGCACGTGTTGTGGTCGATCGTAACGTTGCGAGGTAGGCAGCCTGTTTTCTCTCCGCTGCGACACGGCACTCCTCGTCGTACCAGCTGTTCTTCTGCACTTTCCGAAAACCAATGGTTTCGGTTGCAGCTGTACGTAAGGAGTTTGAAATGCCGTCCCACAGTTCCCTTATACCGAGTTGTTGACGAGTGCTCTCAGAGAGCAGGAGTGCAAGCCGAGTAGAAAAACGTTCGGCTGTCTGTTGTGATTGCAGCTTCTCGACGTCGAACCATCCTTGTGTTTGTTGGCGTGCGTTTTTTGCTGCACAGAGGCGGGTGCGTATTTTGGCTGCAACAATATAGTGGTCCGAGTCGATGTTAGGACCTCGGAGCGCACGCACATCTAAAACACTGGAGACGTGTCTTCCGTCTATCACAACATGATCGATCTGGTTGGTGGTTTTTCGATCTGGAGACAGCCAGGTAGCTTGATGTATCTTCTTATGCTGGAATCTAGTGCTACAGATAACCATATTTCGGGCCCCGGCGAAGTCGATCAGCCTCAGCCCATTTGGGGATGTTTCCGCGTGGAGGCTGAATTTACCGACCGTAGTGCCAAAGATACCTTCTTTGCCCACCCTGGCATTGAAGTCGCCAAGCACGATTTTGACATCGTGGCGGGGGCATCTCTCATAAGTGCGCTCCAAGCACACATAAAAGGCATCTTTGGTCACATCGTCCTTCTCTTCCGTCGGGGCGTGGGCGCAAATCAGCGATATGTTGAAGAACCTCGCTTTGATGCGGATTGTGGCTAGACGTTCATTCTCCGGAGTGAATGATAGTACTCGGCGACGGAGTCTCTCTCCCACCACGAATCCAACACCAAACTTGCGCTCCTTTATATGGCCACTGTAGTAAATGTCACAAGGACCTACTCGTCTCTGTCCTTGTCCCGTCCATCGCATTTCTTAGACGGCGGTGATGTCAGCCTTTATCTTTACGAGGACATCTACCAGCTGGGCAGCGGCACCTTCCCAATTAAGGGACCGGACATTCCAGGTGCATGCCCTCAAATCATAGTCCTTATTTCGTTTGCCATGGTCGTCATCAAAAGGGGGGTCACTCATCCGAGGCTTGTTGTTGTCTTTCATTGGGGGTGTTTTTTTACGTGGCGGGTCCCAAACCCAGCGCACAACCCTGCAGGGGTGTTTCGCCTTCTCACTTTAGCTCGCCTTCAAACGGATGTTCTTAGGCTACCCAGAGGATACTTGGTCAAAGACCGGAAGTCGTGAGCTGCTTGAGTCATATGTAAAAGAATCGTTTCTGGCCACTCCCAAGTGAATGGCGATCAGAGAACTTTCCTCACTTGCGTGAACTTCTACACATGACTCCATCCATTTTGGCAAAATAAATGCTTATGTACATTAATTAATGATTTTGCATTTTAGCGTTTATATTACAAAGTGTTTAATTAAGTGTTTTGTATAATTTATTAAATAACCAATCTAGTATTTTTCAGCAGTGGCATCATTGGCAAATGTTATAAAAAATGCTAGTTTTGACAGCTCTCTCTCGAATCAAAAAGTCTCGTATCATATTATCCATGTTGTTAGTTTACAAAAAAATGGATCATACAACATTTCATGTGTTAATATTGTATTGCTTTTTAGAGGAAAGTACTGTTAAATTTAGGCTCTGCATCAGGGAAATCGACCGTTGAAAATAGATTTGCTAAGTTGGAAAGAGGCGAAATGAGCACTGAGGACAATGACGACAGTGGACGCCCTAAAGAGGTGAAAGATCAGTGCAAAGTGGGTGCTTCGCAAGCTTATGATCCAACAAAAATAGCGAATAGCTTATTTTGAGCAGTTTTATTTTGTTCGAGGTCTATTTAATCGTAATAAAACCGATTTTATGGTCTGTCCCGCCTCCCCGACCTCGCTGTACTGCCACAAACGCTACGTCTCGCAATTTTTAAATCTGTAATATCTTCGAAAATATTCATTTAAATCAGATGCTGTAAAAGACCATATAGATCTATATTGAATAAGCAATGTATTTAAGATATTAATTTGGATAATGATTAATGCTGTATTGGTTTAAATTGTTTCAAAAATTAGCCATTATTTGTCTTAAAAAGTAAACGACAAAAATATGTTATTGTGGGATACCTATAAGAAATAGACATAGGTATACCATGCCGGAGTTTCTGTAGACCTTTTCAATGTGTACAATCACGCGTGGATCTAAGGGGAGGAGGAGTGTTGTTTGTTACTACGTTATACTATGTATTGACATGTAAATATTTAATAATATCACCCATAAACACTTTGAAGTTTGATTGCTGTGCGTGTTTGTTCTCTTAAGGCATTCTATGTTTTTGCTAACTCCGACCACAACATGTTGCAGCAGCTCCCGAGTTGTTATTTCACATTTTGAAATCTTAAAAATAGTATTTTCTTGTGAGGTTTGAGCAAGAATAACTAATTACAAAATAGACTTCACAACGACCGCATAAAGATTTTCGAACTTCCAGGTGACTTAATGCTGGATATATCACCCAATATTTGAGTTATCTGAATGAAAATTACAGAACATGTTTTACTCATAACAGTATGTTTTTGTGCCTAAAATAGATACAATTGGGCGAAAAGTGGCAAAATCCCATACATTTCAATGGGAAATGTATCGTGTTTGGGGCAAGGTTTATTATGAAAATTAAGGACTTTTTATGGTCTGATATTTTTTTTAGATGGAAAACTAAACGTTTAGGGGGCGTCTCGCCAAAAATAATCAATTTGGTAAATAACGGACACCCTAACCCCCATATAACTATTACCGGGTTTTTCGAACATCTTGCTGACTTTGCTCCATATGATTGGTGATTATATGTGAGGTACCTTAATAAAACCCATCCAAAATTTGTTAGTATGTGACATAATAATAGTTAATAGATAAAAAACGCCTTACAGTATTTCCTTGGTGTTTATTCTTACAAGTTGCAAGAGTATAAAATGTTTGGTCGCACCGAACTTAGCCGTTTCTTACTGGTTATTTTTAGGTTTTTACGTTTTATGTTATACTATATATTTAAGATACATATCTAATTTAAAAATACATTTTATATAGAAAAATTGTTTAATTTTTTCACAGTATTCTAGGTAATTAGCTTCTTCCAAACCTTTTTTGATATAATTTTTGATATTAAAATGGTCTGCCCATTTATATTTTTTTAAATTTTTTTCACATTTGAACATCATCTCCATTATTTTTCTAGTTGGTTTCATCAACCCGCATACATAATTAAGCTACATATGTGTACTTTGCATATATACTATATATGTACATACACACTTACATACATATATCTTACCAAATATTATACACCATTGAATTCGAAATCCCATAAATCCTGATTACATGTTTATCCTCATTGTTTATAAATGAATCTTAACCACAAATTTTTATGTGAATTTACCCAATTTGAAGAAAAGTATTTTTCGAAAATATCTTCTTTAAAGTGTTTATAACGAATTCTTTGAGTTGATCGCAAAAGATAGGAGAAAGCTTAAATTATGAGAAAGCTGGAGAAATATATACTTGAACCTAATAATATACATAAGTATGTGCAATGTATAGGCAAATACGAAGCATAATAAAGAGGTAATTAAGGGGTTAGGTGGGTTTCAATATCAATATTCAATTTCAAAATATCGTCATTTATTGGCTTAAAAAATGAAGTTGTATTGAAAAAAATCCTTTGTTTAATAACTAGATTATGTTACTTTAAACATGTGTACACAATTCGAATTAAAAAATTTTTTTTTTCATAATTCTCAGGAATTTTATGATTTTTATTAAAACATTCCGCATACATTTTTGCATTCTTTCTTAGGAGCATGAGAATGGGGATCACAGGATGTTTATAAGCGTAAAAAAGGTGTGCAGAACACTAATAATGACTGAAAAAGTTCTATAACTAACAAAAATTGATGAAATAACAAAAAATCTATAATTATAAAAACAGGGGCATATTTAACACTTAAATGAAAATCCATAATCTGAACTCTTGAAAACATCAAAATTTGTTAATAAATCCCAGGCAACACCTTTTTTTTTTAAAGAATTGCTTATAGATCAATTAATTTATGCACTGTTCTCTAATAATCTTCGTTAAAAGTTTCTGTGACACCAATATGAAAAGTTCAGATTCACTTGTAAAAAATTTGTTCTGAAAGACTTGCAACAACTGAGACACTTAAATTGTTCTCTCTAAACGGTTCCCCACAGCAAAATAGCATAAGCAAGACATGACTAAAGAAAAGCAACCACGCAATAATTGTTATGCTCTGAAAAGAATAATTTGTAAAATAATTACCTGAGCTTATAATAAACTGTGGAGACTTTTAAATCACAAAAACAAAGAAATTTACCGTATTTACTAATAAAATATTTACAATAATTTTATAAACGAAACCCCTCTTTGGTAAAGCCATAATTCACAGTCGTCCTCAAAAGTAAGCAAAGTAGCTCGATCAATGCTTGATTACAAAGCTTTTAATAAATGTTCTTTAACATATCTAAAAGCTTTTATAAATGTGTATGAAAGGAATTTAAAGTTTTTAATGGGTATTCGTTAATAATGTTAAATGTTATTTGATTAGCTCTCTTCTGTAATCAAATGAAACCCTTCGATATCAACCTTTTGCTCTAATCTAACAGCAGCTATATTAGCAACTGTTGGTAATTTATTTTCTGTAAATTTTAGTTGCACAACCTCTGGTGAGTGAGAAGGTGCACAAATTGCAACAACTTGCATTCTTCAAACTTGTGTTTCCTTCTTATAAAGGCAAATAGTACTTACTTTAAGATAAATATAAGCCTTATAGTGAGTTATATACAAACATACATATATTTACATAAAAATAGTTAAAAAGTGAGTGTTTACAACGGATATATGTAATTATTGTAAAATATTTGACAGTAGGTGTATTGCTCTGATGTAATGGTTGCTATTAAAATTCTACCAAAATGTAATTCGCGATTTTATGTAATACTGTGAGGTTGGCGATTTGGGATAAATTGTGCAATTTATTTCGCTTTTAATCAACTCTTTGCACGTACTTAAGTATGTATGTTAGATATGTCATATTAGAGGTCAAAAAAAAGCCGTTAAGAACTGTCATGACAGTTTCAAGTGAACAAAATGTACGTAAAAATATGTATAAACGCATGTGCTACCGCCATATACACATTTCTACACATAGATTTTATATCATAAGTATAACGTGTGAGAATATCTGTACGCTTGCATACATACGTATGAATGTATGGCGGTGTGAAATGGCCATTTATTAAATGCGTGAAGCGATTGCTGCGAGTTTACTCTCAGAGAAATACAAATGATACGGCATACATACATACATATTAAGCGATGAGAATTTCTTACTTGCTTTACTCTACAAGAGTGGTTTTAGTTTACGAATGTTTAGTTATTAAAATAAATTAATCTCGCGCCAAAAAATGGCTCTTATACAAAGGAATGAATTAAAAAAGTTTTTGTCAGTCAAAATATATTATTGCATAGAGTGGTTTGTATATTTGGAAATTTAGTGGCGTACTTAAAACTTGTATCACATGGTCATTGTATGTTTAATGCGTGAAATAACAATAATATATTAAGTCATCAAAAGTCAATTATTTTCACTAAATTTAAACAAAAAGTGGTTGCATTTCAGCTGGTAAACACGTATGTATATAAATATGTAAACTTGAAAACATATGTATAATAAGATCTAGAGTATTAATTTACTCTATACAGTTAATATATAAATGTGAATGCATATGTACATACATACATAAGTATGTATATATAACGAGTGTGCACACCTAGGCCCTTTTCATTTGGGATATCATTTATTCATCTCTACTGGGGTGTTATATTATCTAAACATATCAAAAGTTGCCAAAACTTTAAAGAGCAAGGCATATGAATACAATGACTTGCATTCTACATGTAAATTTTACACTGTAAAGGTATATGAATATGTATGTGTATACAATACACATAAAAGAGACAAAATCTTCCCGGTATTTGTTGGGCTTGACCTTAAATTATATGAACTTAAATTCAATAAAAAGCTCTATTGACTCGGTATTACACATATACATAGGTGTGTATATTTATACAAAAAAAAAAAAAAAAAAAAAAAAAAAATTTAATTTAAGTCAAATAAGTTAAATAAAAATCCTTATGTAATTTTAATCTAGTAATATAAATAAATGTTCTATAAGAAACACAAAATCTGTAAATTAACTGAATCGTAGTATGAAATAATATATTAACGCAGGCGTACACGAGCTTGATAGTTTCAGATTAAAGATGTACATATGTACGATGATAAGGACGAATCACTTTTTGTCCCCTTATGAGATTTTCACAAACAATAAAATGGTTTAAGGCTCTATTTAAATTAAAAATTTCTTCTCAAAAAAAAAAAAAAAACCAAAACAAAAAAATAATAAGGGTACTGGTTCTTTATTATATATGTTTGTAAACTCAAATTTAAATGTATGTACGGTATATAGTTGTGGTACTTTATGTACACATATGCATGTATATGTACGTATGTATGTATATAAGTACACATAAAAACGTAAACCACTGATTAAACACAACTTAATTGACATGAAATTTTCCATAAATGATTTTAAGTTTCAGATAGCCAAGCATTTTCGTAAATTAATTTAAAAATTAAAAAAAAAAAAATTAACAGCATAAATTAAGAAATGTTTTTAATAATAATTTCAAATTAGTGGAGTATCGTAACCTTGATTATGTTAAAAATTATATATTTTAGCAAAATTAAAAGGAATTTTAATATGTATTGAAGTTTGATTTCGAATAAATACTAAACTATGAGTTAATATATGTATGAAGATTCTGTTATGAAGCATTTTAGTACGTAATCTTATGCAACCACATTTTTTATTGTAGGTAAATGTGTGCGTGCAAGTTGATAAATTGTATTTAATATACAATTTAGTAGTTCAAATACTGTAAATTCTTTTAATACAAAGACATTAAGTACAATGTTTATGTAAAGCTATGTATATATTTGAACATATAATGTATTACAGCTAAGAGATGAAGCCCTTAATTCTGTTCCAATAGGGACATCTATCAGTAAACTTTAGAAACAAAATATTAAATTCAAGCATATTGTGTGTCGCTGGTTTTGAGATGCGCATGATCAGTATTGCTTGAGAAAACTACATAAGTATGTACTTATGTATGAGAGCAAAATGAACACACAAAATAAATTACGCTTAGTTTACTTTGCCCGTAGCTTTGTCAGTAAATGTACAATGTATAATAAAATCCTTTAGTTATAAAATTAATTTTCTTAACCGGAGTTAATTCATAGTTCTAGTATTTTTCAATCTTCAGAACCATCGGGAAACATGACATCACGCTTTTATAAATTCGGAGTGACTGCCTTGAGCGCATGCATCGGTTCAATTGCTGCCACTTGGGTTTGCACAGATAGAAATACTTCTACTTATGTGGTAAGAAAAGTTAATTAAAAAGTTAATATTACTTCAAGCTTCTGGTATTTTTTGCTTTTAAGGTTCATAATGAAATTGTACGACCACCAAAGAGAAAGCGTACTTTACCACCACGACCAGATCAAATGAAAAGTCTTCAGAGTGGCGAGGAATACGATGTCTTAATAATAGGTGGAGGAGCTACAGGGGCTGGCTGTGCATTGGATGCAGTTACTAGAGGTTTAAAAACCGCTCTTGTTGAAGCGGACGATTTCGCAAGCGGAACATCTTCTCGTTCTACAAAGCTTATTCATGGCGGAGTTCGTTACTTACAGAAGGCTATACTTGGGGTAAGAACGTATAAAATTACATACCATATATTTATTTCTTCCAAATTATTTAAATATGTAAATTATTTGTTAAAATCATGTATTTGAATGCAAAATTAAAGTGCTTTGACGAACTATAAGAGATTCCATATCTAGTTATATCGATACATACTACCATAATAGTATGCCCAGCTTCACAGTCCATACTTAAGATCTGCCCAAATAAAATCTTAGCAAAACATTATTGCAGACTGAGTAGTCGTTTGCGTTTCACAGTCAGTGCTTAATTTCTATAAAATTTTGTTATGATATATGGCAACAGCAAAAGAACCCCGAATTTCACCGCTAGCGAGTCGAAGCACCTAAGGAAATTGGTGGAATTCCAATCCGACTCCATATTTTTTCACAAAAAATTATTTCTTATTTCTTCTTATTCTTCTTTTGACAAATAACTGAAAATTCAAGACAATTTAAAACAAAAAATCAGGTGTTACTTAAGCACTGCTTTAACCTCCCATTTTCAGTACTTAACTATGAACTGTAATTGCACTATTTTCCAGTTTATCGAATATCCTGTTTGTAACCGGTCATATGATTATTAATGGATCAATAGTAATCGCAGTAGGCCGACTATTCAATGTATTTGAATAAATGAGAATTGTTGGAAGTCCAAGCAGGATTAAATTTTTGTTTCTTTTAAGTTTGTAAAAATCCGATATATACCACAAAGTTGATAAAAACTTGTATAATTACGTAAAAAAAATGTATGGAATTTGATTGCCTAATTTTCAAATAGTCAAAAACGAGCGGTTTACGAGGTAGTCGAAAGTGAGCGGTTATAACACAACCAGTGAAAAACGCTACTGCCTTCCTTCCTTTTCCTTCCTCATCGGCAAAATGTGGTAAAAACGCAGAAATCAGCCATCTTTGTTTATTTTAATTTGAACATTGTCGCCATTGCTCAACGCGCATATATAGTTTTGAGCACATCTTTGTTTTCAACTACAATTTTTTACAATATAAAATATCAAAACTGAAAACAAACTATTAAAAATAGTTTATATATTTATAAATAATAGCATTCGACTCTGATTTTGAGTTATTTTAAGAAAATTTCAAACATATTGAACAGATTGAATTATAAAAGTTGATAATTACTGCAGTGTATCTATATTGCCAGGTCTGCGTTGTGAGAGAGCAATCAGCTGCCACGTTATCTGCGGCAAAAATCCAAATGTCGTGAATTCTCTCGTCAAAGAGAGAAGGGAGTAGCGTTTTTCACTGTTCAGTTACATTGCGCGCCCATAAGATAGGTCGTGGCAGCTGACTCGGGCCACGATTTTACGTTTTTCACTGGCTGTGCTATTAATCAAATAGTCGACGAATTACGACGTTCTGAATACTGCAAACTGCATATTATTTTATTCCTTTCCGGTTAATCCAGTTACTCGATTAGTCAGAGCTCTAATATACATATGTATATGTATGTACCAGACTCAAATATATGAGTAAGTACAAAAAAATATAATCGAGATATTCCTAATTCAATAGTTAAAATTTTTGTGACCGAAATTATTGTTGTTTTAAACGCGAACACGAAAGCGAACATATCCAAATGGTAGAACTGTACGACTGTATTTATACATATATAGCGATAGGACAAAGTTAAATAAAATATTTTATTTGTCGCGTGTATTAAAAATACTACATATAGAAGAATTCTGAATGGTCACGGTAGCAACGGTACTATAATACCTGATTAAAATTATTTTCTTCATGTTTAATTTCTAGCTTGACTTTGAACAGTATAGAATGGTAAAAGAAGCTCTTCAGGAACGGGCATCTATGCTAGAATCAGCTCCGCATCTTGCTCATCCTTTACCAATAATGCTGCCTGTGTATCAGTAAGTAATAGTACTTAGTTATTTCTTTGCTGCATATGTATAAGTACAAAATTCATAAATCATGACGACAAAAGCTCAATACATAGTATACGATATTTCTACACGGATTGTTTGAGAGAAAAATTTGCTCTATTGTTGACGTTCGGGATCTAAATCTGCATGGATATTCAGGGCAGAAGTATTTTGCATGGTTTATGGTCTTTCTGTCCACAAACCCCGCAAATATTTTGTACCATATACCGTGTTGAGAATTGAAATTCCGCGGTAATTTTTCTAGTTTGTTTTATCGCTACTATTAATATTTGTAAACTATCACAATGTGTTTCACAGAGTATAATAATTTTGTTAACCTGCTTGCAAAACCTAAAACAAATCGAGATAGAAGTAGAGTTATATGTATAATATTAATTGAATGTATTTACATACATATAACCAAATTATCGGGATGACCAACCCCTATGAAGTAATTTATATTTAAGGTGGTATGGAATGCATGTAAACTCAAGAAAAAATGGAAAATGGGTTTAGTGCTATACACTTTTCGATGAAATCGAATTGAAATCTCGTATCTCAGCAACTACTACTAATTTAATGGGTTGTCAAAAAAGTCTTGCGGTATTTTTATTGAATCAATTCGTGTGGCACCCATAGATCGAGCTTCTTAGTGACTCCAAGCTTCTTTAAATGGTTTATAACGGTTTGATGACTACTATGCCGGTCTCTTTCGACCAATTCAGCGATTTTATCGCAGTTTTCGACGACAGGGCTTCCAAAGCGTGGCGCATCTACGACCACCTCTACACCAGAACGAACAAGTTGAAACCATCGTTGTGCGATGGAAATGGAAACTGTATCGGGTCCATAAACTGAAAAATTTTATTGGCGCCTTGAGATGCATTTTTGCCTTTATCGTAGTAGTACTGTAAAATATGCCTTATTTTCTCTTTATTTTGCTCCATGTTTGCGACGCTATAACTCACGAACGACTTAAAAGAAGCGACAATCAATCAAACACGTGTTACCGCGTGAAATGAGCTTTCCAAGACCCGATGCGACGAATAAAACTAGAACTACGCGCTTTCAGCGCTAATTAGCGAAAATACCGCTTGGCTTTTTTGATAATGTAATATTATCATATATAAAACCCATACCAAATTAATTAATTAGAAGACTGGTGCCACAATACAACAACAGGCTGACATTTAGCATAGCATCCCCCTATTCCGGTGTTAAAATGGATATGTACGGCAAGAGGAGGTCCTCCAGATCAAGAATATATATAGTTATAAGTGTCAAGTTCATTTCAAAATCGGTGAAACACGCATTTAAAATTTTTGAACTTTAAGTGCAAATATCTCAAAAACATAAGTCAGCGGCAACTATATATCGGTATTTTCTTGATCGGAAAGACCTCCTCTATCCGTATATACCTATTTTAACCCCGAAGTCGGGGATGCTATTCTAAAATTTACCCAACAACATCAATATAAATTACAACAATATAGATCTCAGAGTAATAAAAAATACTTTGACTCAAATACTTAATTATAGCTAAAAGTAGCCGTACACGACACACTTTTAACGTTGCCGTTTTGGTCCGTTCGGACCAATTTTTGGTAGTTTCATTTCTATTTCATCTATGGTAGTTATATCATAGCTAAGTATTTACAATGGAAATTAATCTCAAGATTTAAAAGCTAAGTTAGCCTAAAAGCCAGCTATTGTTTGTTATTTATACTAACTATATTAACTATTAATCAAAATTCTGATGATTGATAGTAAAATTTTAAAATCGTGTTCAAATCACTCATCGTTTTAGCCAGCTCTTGAGCTGGGCAAAAATATGACAACATAAAATATGTATACAGAGAGGAATTTAAATTACAAAATATAATGTTGTTAATAAGTAAAGTTTTATTTTACAGTATTATTATATAGGTACACTATTTTAAGGAAATCATATAGAAGATAATTTTAGAAGTAGAGATAATAAAAATGCTGCAATTAGCGTTATCTTTATACTGTGAGCGTCAAAAATAAGTAAACAGCAATTCTATCACTATTAAGGTGTTTTTTAATAAAAAAAAAATAATAAAAAAAAAATAAAATAATATAAAAAAACGCGTCACGTTGTTTGTCCGCCATGGACTACTAAACTACTGAACCGATTTTATTAAAATTTAGAAGATAGCATAGTAAAAACAATTCATAAATATAAAACACAGTGAAAGCTCTATTAAATGGATGCTCTTAAGTGGACAACTCTATTAACTGAACATAATGGTTGGTAACCAAGAAAGGTTATTCAAGAAACTTGGAATCAAAATTCAGAGTGTTATCTTTAAAGTAAAAACAACATTAAAATATCATCTACTCTACACGTTGCTTAAATGATTTAATCACAATACTATTATAATAGCGAAAGTTTGTGAGTGTGTTACTGCCAGAGAACGTGTATTATAGAGAAGGTCCTACTACGGACAAGCGTGTGAACTGTCAAGAGCCATGAATTTTCTATTAGTGGATTTCACCACTTTTGGCTTGGCAGAAGAAATTTTAACAGAGATGAGTGAACAGAGCTGAGAATTCTATGAAAATTATGCTCAGAAATATACGTACATACATTGCTTTTACGGACGCATGTCGGCCTTTGTCTTATATTTTAACATGTACATACGTTTATATGCAATCATATGTATGAATTGATATGAATACCATTTACGAATTTTTGTGAATTCTTGCAAAATTGATAACATTATTATTAAATTATGCAATTCTCCAAGCAATATTTGTAGTTAATGGGCAAATGAACTACTTTTTAAATATTACTTATCTTTGATAATGTAATATAATTTCATATGTAGGCATATACATATATGCTATATATATAATATACAGTGAAAGCTCGCTAATCCGAATTAATGATTGCACACCCCAATTCGGATTAGCAAAATTATCGGATTAGTGAATAGGCTATATTTATGTGTTTTATTTCACATAAGATGACGCCATTCGAAAATAAAACTCGGGATAGTATTTCAGAACTAATTTTATTTATTATTATATTTTTAAGAAAGAATATTGCTTACACCTTATTTATTATGATTTTTTTAACGAAATTTGTGATGAAAGTTTGTTTCTGTTTCAATACACATGCTTCTAAAGCTTTATTACGCATTTCCTTGAGTACTAATATTTGATCAGTGTCTATGCTTTGTTGCTTTGAGCAATCTATACTTATGTATATTTAAAGCTTGTTCAGCTTCACGATTTTTAACGCGCTTAATCATATTAGATTCTGCTTCTTCGTCTTCTGTAACCAATTCTGAGCTACTACATGCAACCACACTACTGCCAGAGTCATTAATCCAGGCAAGAACTTCATCTTCAGAAAGTTCCACGTCAGTATTGCGGCGAAATAAATTTGTGATTGCACGAAATTCTTCAATTTCTTCAAAGCGAGCCGAAAGGTCACTCTCCGGTAATTCCTGTTGTAAGACGGACAATGGAATGTTATCTTCTGAAGCCCATCTCTGGGTATGAATATTTTTCCTACAGGACTTTAGAGTGGAATCCGATACTCTGTTTCAAGATCGCTTAAGCAATTCACAAGCGTCGTACATACTGAATTGTTAAAAAAAAATGTCAGTACTGTCTGATTCAGAATTGACCAATTCACATAAGAGGTCTTTTTTTGTAATACAGTTTAGTCAGGCGTATCGCATTTTGATCTATAGGTTGGATAATGCTAGTACAATTTGGAGGGAAAAACATAGTTTTATATTGTCCGCATTCAGATGCCAACGGCTCCCCATGACATGTTGCATTATCCAATATCAATAGACCTTTTTTCGGCAAATTATTTTCAGTCTGATAGTTTTTTTTACCTGTGGTATAAACGATTTGAAAAACCATTCAGTAAAAATGTATGTTGTCATCCATGCATTTTTTGATGAGTAATATTCAATCACCCTTTGTTTTTTTAAATTACCGAGGGTTTTTTGATTTACCAACCACTGCAATCTGTAGCTTGTGACTTCCAGTCTTATTAGCACAACATAAGAAGGTGATTCTCTCTTTGCTCATTTTGGTGCCTGAAGCTGATTTTTCTTTAAAATGCGCTAAAGTTTTGTCTGGAAACATTTTCCAAAAAAGTCCACACTCATCAGCATTATAAATTTGGTTCCAACAAATTTTCTGCTTCAATTACATTGTAGAGCTCATTTTGAAAAGCAGGAACAAGATCTGGTCTTGCAGATAAAGACTCTCCGCATATTTTTAAGTTTCGCACAGAAAATCGTTTCTTAAACTTTTGAAACCATCCATCGCTAGCCTTAAACGCTGTTATACATTTTCTGATAAAGTGATTTTGCCTTTTGTCGTAAAACTCCCGCTGAAATGGTTTGATGTCGTGACCGCTTCTCTTCAAACCAAGCATGTAATTTTTGCTCAAACACCCGATTTGAGTGTCTTGCGCTGCTTCAAAAGTTTTTCATCAGAATTCTCAGCAAATCTTATAAAATAGGTATGTATACAATTAATTCATTTTTGTAAGATACTTTAGTACATAATACGGATTCTATACCTCCTAATATTTTCGGTTTTTTTTTTATCTCACAAATTGTAGAAGTTCCTACACCTTATTTATCTGCTAAAAGTTTTCCAGATTGTCCGCGGTCTATCTCTTGTATTATTTTGATCTTATCAGCTAGTGATAATGTTTTATGTGCACGTCTTTTTGCCATATCTTATATATAAAAATGAATCGCAAAATGTGTTGGTAAGCGCATAACTCAGCAACGCCTGGACTAATTTGGCCAATTCTTATTTCAAAATGTTCGTTGAGATTCAAGATGGTTTTTATGGCAAGAAAAATTTGAATAATTGCTGGAATCCCCTTAAAAACAGCTCTTTTCTTTTTTCCATACAAACGAATGAATGTTTGTTTATTAGTAACGCTAAGGGAACGACTGAACCAATCTTGATGAAATTATCAGAGAATGTTCTGTGCGGATCGAAGAAGGTTTAGAAATAAAAAAACGAGTATGCTTTTCTTGAGAAAAAGTCGGAAAATTGAACAATTCCAATAAATAAAATTTTTTTCACACAATTTTTTTTTTTGCTTTGTTTTTCTATAATTTGAATCGTCAAAATTTGTCGTTTGTTTCAAAAATTTTTGAAAATTATTCAATGCGCACAAAGTGATTAATTACGGATTGAAATTTATTACGATGCCACGAAGAGGTCGCGCTAATATCGGTCGGCGTTATTTTTGGCATCAACATATATTAGCAGCCCAAGGCACATGACCGAGTACCCCCAGGATGCGATACATATGTGTGGAATTATGGATCGCGGTCATTCAGCAAGCGATCAGCGCGACTTTTCAATCAACAGTTCCGAGGTTTAATAGACTTTATCTTGAAGCAACGTACATATATGTGGTGTTGTTAGGTGCTAGATGTACTCTGCTAAGTGACAAAAGAGAAGTTTGAGGTTGGTGGATGGTGGTTACACCAGATGAAATTGGGGAAATGAATTCTGCAAAAAAATCCCTGACACAGAGAAAGATCCAATAGTATACGAAAAGGTGAAACCCAATATGGTTCATGGACCTTGCGGACATCCCAATCCCACTTCGGGTTGTATGTCCGACAATAAATGCACGAAATAGTCTCCACGTGCTTTTTTTTCGGAAATACAAACTAGAAATGATGGATATCCATTCTATCGGCGTCGCTCACCAGACGACAATCGCAGAGGATTCAGCATTCAAAACTCAAACAAAGGAAGCAACATGGCTGTTATTAGTTTTGAACGATACGGTCGGTACGCGAACTGCACTAAAGCGCTTTGTAGGATATTTAGTTTTGCAATTCATTAACGTTTTCCGTCTGTTGTGCGTCTCGCAGTTAATTTGGAGAATGGCCAAAGAGTGTATTTCAACCCAGTGAAAACAGAACAGCCAGTGGAAACACCGCCAGCAGCAAAATTAACATTTACGAGTTTTTGCTCAACTTTCGTCAAAGATCCGTTTGCGTGGACATTCGGAAATACCTTGATATTATGCATCGTCGATGAAATAATTACGCAGAAAGCAAGGCCAACCAGCAGATGGACATCCCGATGTGTTATCAACTAATGCATTAGGACGAATTTACACAATCCACCCGAAAAACGACGATTGTTTCTACCTTCGGTTGCTATTGATAAATGTACGTGGTTCAACTTCATTTGAGTCATTGCGTGCAACTTTTTGAGAAGCAAGCCAGCAACTAAAATTGCTGGAAAATGATAATCACTGGAATGCAAATGAAGTTCGCATACTTTTTGCGACAATCATTTCGACATATCAGCCTTCAAATCCGCATCTAATATGCGATACGAATAAAAATGACATTGCCGAAGACATTTTACATCTCCTTCGCTAAAAATTGAAAATGGATGAATTACGGTTGATACTTCCGGTGGTTTGATATCAATTCCATCTGGCAGATGTTGGTCACTAAAACTGGAAGATTCAAAGTCAAATTCTGGGAGACTTGCGCTCATACAACTCTATCGATTGTCTTGAGAATGAAGACGACGCCGTGAATTATCCAGTGAAATTTCTAAATTCTTGGAGGGGCTTGGTATACCACCGCATCATTTGTGTCTCAAAGTTGGATCTGTCGTTATTATGTTACGCAATCTGCAAGCGCCGAAACTGTATAATGGAACCCGACTGATTATGACGCACCTATCGAATATAAGGGCAGATGTACGAATTCCTTTGAATTCTATCGATTTGCCATTTCAGTTCAATCGGATTCCGTTTCCAGTAAAAATTGCATTTGAGATGACAATCATTAGGAAACAAAGATAGTGGCTAGAAATGTGTGGCATAAATTTAAAACTGCTATGTTTTTACACAAATATGTGGCGTGCTCACGAGTTGGAAAATGTAGTGGAACAGAAACCAAAAAATGTTGCTTATCAACCTGCGTTACATTGAAAAAAAAAAAATAATAAATGATAAATTTAACTTTATTTTCATTTCAAAACAGATAATTTCACGCAGGAAAACGGCTGCGGGGTCAGCTAGTTGTAATTTAAATTGATGTCGTCGCGTGTAATGCTATTCCAGAACTAAAATAATAAAAAAATAAATCATTGAACGTGCATTCATTTGTACATACATACATGTGTATGCCTATCAAATGATGTCCCTTTAGTTGTAAAATTCCATTCACACTTCGAGAACACGTTGAAACAGGCTTTCTACGTTGTTTGCACTTATGTGTGTCACCTACTATGTGCACCTACGCTACAAAAGGATAGAAAAATTAAAATTCGGATTAGAGAGCCGCAATCAATGCGGACTATAGAGTATGCAACGCGTACTTTATTCATTTCGGATTACTGGATAATTCGGATTACACACCATTCGGATTAGCGAGCTTTCACTGTATTATCATAATATCCTAAAAAACTTAATATATTACAACAATAATATGTATAAATCACGCCTTTTATCATTTAAAACTATCATACACATCTATCCTGCAGATATACATATATGTACATATGTAAGTACAAATCAAGATATTATCATTTACAGCAATATAATATGCGCGAATTTTATATCACGGTCGCGTTCGAACGTTTTCAAAAAGTTAGTACCGAGTTAACCTTAAAGAATTAAACCAGGATATTGGAATAAGACTAAACTTTCACTTTATTAATTATAATCATTGAAGTTACTATTGCAATGAATTATTGCTTACAAACCATAAATACTTATTATACTTATTACATATGTTTTGCAAGAAAATATGTAGTAAAGCTTATACATCATATTTACTTAAATGCTGACTATGGTAATAACCTCATAACTTAATAGTTTATACAGATTCTCAGAAATATTGTTAACAAAATGATTTTGTTTTGTATCTTTTAAGTTGATTTTTGCGATAGCAAATTACAATTTTACTGATTTCAGTTTTACTGTTTGTCGCTGTTCCATATGTACATACACGCATACTCGTACATATGTGCGTATGAGATTGCCACACAAATAATGTCTACACAAACCTCCATATAAACATTTCTGTATACACATGTAAATATGTCGCCCACAAAAACTTCAAATATTGTTCTACAAAAACAACAATCGTCTTAAACATCATCATACATACGTACATGCGTACACATGTAGATATGTCACTCGAAAATATTACACATATTGTTCTACAAAAACAACAATCGTCTCAAATAGCATCAGAAATCAATATGGCAGCCAAATCGCCGACGTCAAAATTTATAGTAAATTACACAACAACAAAACTTTCATTTATGAACGCAAACGTACTTTCAAAAAGGATATTCGATTCATTCATAAAAGCAGACGCCATTACATTTCCCCCAGCATGCCTTGCCTACAAGCGTCTTTTCGCGACGATTTCAAAACCTAAAAATCATAAATTTAATATATTTCTGAAGTGTATGAGAAGGAAAAAGTGACAACCCCGCAAATATAAGTATATGCTAATATATTAGAATAAAATTGACAACATAGTTTATTTGTCGATTTTCAGATCAAGAAATGATTGGAAGAAAATATTCAATATTCCTTTGATTTATGTGTACAGTCAATCCCGGTGAAATGAAAAACAAATCCCTTCCTCGTCAGTCTTAACAGCCTATATTATATCTCGCTGCTACTTACGGTTTGTTTTTTGAAATACATAAGGGGTATTCGCTTGCTCTTGCAAGATTGCAGATTGCAAATATACTATACCGAAATATACAAGGGCATGAGAGCACGCATTGCAGAATCTAGTGATATATGAACCTCTGATTCGATCAATTTATTGTGAATAACTATTATCGTGAATTGGCGCACCTCCTGCATACATTTTTACCAAAAAAAAAAAACTGTAACAAATCTTTATAATTTAAATAGATTTTATAAAACCTATTTAAAATTTACCTTCTTCAACAATTTAACGAAGTAATATGTCTTTATGTAAAATGACAGCTAAAACAGGGTTGCAACAATATTTTTGCGTGACATTGCAAACAGATATACTATACATGGGTTTTGGTCTGACATATTTCACAACCATTGCAAATAATTTTCTGCGTGTGTTTGTGTTGTGCCGGTGCACCAAGAGGAAATATATGTATGCAATTCTTGCACCGTGCAAGGGTTTTGTAAGAGCAAGCGAATACCCCTATAGAAATTATTGTTATAAGTACCACTCGCTTAAGCATCTGCACTCGCTTATTGCCATATTATATTTTTATTTTTAACAAACCAACAAATTTTTTTGTTTTTTCCTTTGTTTTTTAAAATGTAAAAAATATTTTGTAATTCTGAAATATTTTTACGAAGCTCGCAAAAATTTGCGTCGATATGTAAATAAGCTCATACATGAACATACATATGTAAATATTTACGTTGGTTTGTAGGCGAATAGCACAACCAGTGAAAAACGCTACTGCCTTCCTTCCTTTTCTTTCCTCATCGGCAAAATGTGTGAACAGTGAAAAATGTGGTAGAAACGCAGAAATCAACCATCTTTGTTTATTTTCATTTGAACATTGTTGCCATTGCTCAAAGCGCATATATAGTTTTGAGCAGATCTTTGTTTTCAATTACAATTTTTTACAATATAAATTATCAAAATTGAAAACAAACTATTAAAAATAGTTTATATATTTATAAATAATAGCATTCGACTCTGATTTAGAGTTATTTTAGAAAATTTCAAACAGACAACCCTGCGTTGTGAGCGAGCAATCAGCTGCCACGTTATCTGCGGCAAAAATCCAAATGTCGTGAATTCCCACGTCAAAGAGAGAAGGGCGTAGCGTTTTTCACTGTTCAGTTACATTGCGCGCCCATAAGATAGGTCGTGCCAGCTGACTCGGACCACGATTTTACGTTTTTCACTGGTTGTGCTAGAAGCTGTTTCAGCGGCAAGGGAAGCGGTGACAATCAGCGGCCGTTCGTTTATTTTTTTGGAACAGCTTGTATTTTCTACCAACAACATAATGCTGTAACGCTATGTCGTCGCGTCAGTCCTTGGACACATTGACTGTTTGACAATATGTGAAGTTCGGCCATTGGTTGTCCGTGGCAACGGAGCTTTTGTATGAAACAATGGGTGTATATATCTACACATAAAGTTGTGTGTAGACAAATTTTCAAACGTTATGCGAATGATTCTTTCAAATTTGTTTACGTGCACACAAAATTACATTCATATGTGGATATGTGAACATCATACTTATGTGCTTCGATATCAAATATATAGAGAATATCTATAAATGATATCCATAGTTGTTTACACGTTGTAAATATGCGAATCTGTAAGCATACATTTCAGACTAAAGGCTAAATTCGAATATACACATACTTATATACATACAGTAGAACTCCAATTATCCGAACCCCGCCCAAATTTATCCGAATCCCAAAAAATTGTCCAAAAAAAGTTTAAGTGCGCTATTATTCTTCCCCCGCGAAGCCAGTGTTTGCGCGTCAAGTCTTGACTTGACTTGTCTTAGAAAATGGAGAGGATGATGATGATGAAGATGCGTTGTCACTAGAGGAAATAAGAAAAATGATTGTAAAAATTCCTGGTTGTACAGAAGTAAGTGCTGAAGATGTAGGAGAGTGGATGGCTTATGACACGTCTGACCCTGGTTTTCAAATTCTCAATGACGATGAAATTATTGTAAGTGTGAGAGAAGATAATGAAATGGAAGTGGAAGAAGAACTTTCTTTCTGATGTTGAAGTAGACGCTAGGGCCATCAGCTAGTGAAGCATCTTTCCGGCCTTTGAGACTGCTTTGAAGTGGATGGAGCGTCAGCCCGAGTGTGACCACTTGCAACTGCTCACCGTCAAGCGAATGCGTGACCTGTCTGCCCGAAAACGGTTGAAGACCGCAAAACAGCTTACATTGACGGAGATGTTAAAAAACACTGATTTTTATTTCTAAACTTGTACATAAGTACATTTTATTTATATTTAAAACATGTGAAAATTTCATGTTTCTTTCATTTAATTCAATAGTGTAATATCAAAACGTAGCTTTCATTCTCTCCAATGGCAATTTAAAAAAAAAAAATCCGATTATCCGAATATTTGATTATCCGAATGGGTCCCGTTCCCCATTAATTCGGATAATTGGAGTTCTACTGTATAAGAGAACCTTGCTGCTCGTAGGCAACGGGATTTTACAGTTACGAATATTATATGTACATACATAAATGTCTTGAGTATTTCTAACAATATTTCTCAACGCAATATGCCGTTAGACAATTAAAAGTTAACATTTTCATTTTAATATATACCCATCATGTTAATACATACATTTCAATACAATTGTGGAACCTTTTACAAAGGTTCTTGGTCAAGATATCGGATATCATATTTTCAGTTCATACATACTTTATTTTAAATACATTGTCCTTGACTATTTGCCTGACCTGATGATACTTAATATCTATATGCTTACTGCGCCAATGGTATTGGTTGTGGCTAAATATTTTTGTTGCATGGCCATCGCTCAAACCCATCTCGTTCATGAGTTTGCGGATATGCGCTGCTTCTTTAGCAAACGTTGACAAAGCTACATATGTACTCCGCTTCAGTGCTGTTTAAGGCAACGACAAGCTGTTTCTTCAATTCCCATGAGATCACTGCTCCTGCTGCAAGAAACGTCCAGCCGCTATACGATTTTTGATCTATGTGATATTCAGCCCAATCAGCATCAACTCAATCAACTTAGCAGTGCCCTTAAGGTATCGCAAAACTAGCTTGGCACCCACTTCATGTTCCTTATGAGGATTTGCATTACGTTGTTAAAGCTTCGTAACAGAGTGTAAAATATCTAGCCGGTTTGTTAGGGCTAGATACATCAGCGAACCTAACAGACTTTGATAGCGGACACTCATCATTGTCACACTTAACCAGGAATCCTGCGCTCAACGGAATGACATTCGGCTTGCAGTTACTCAGACCATACTCGTGGAGTAGGTTTCTAAATATTATTTGTGACCAACAGAACATTGCCAGTTATCTTCCTTCCCTTTCTATTTCCATACCAAGGAAATGCTTCAGATTACAGCCATCGACTACATCGAATTCGTTTGCTTTTGACGCCTTCGCTTTGTTGAGAGCTTTCATAGATGTGTTTCAAGTCGTCAATGACCATGCTGAAATCCGTGCTATTAGGGAGTGTGTACAGGCACGGTTCACTAGCACATGAAACGAGTCCAATGTTCAAGAGCACGTCTTTCAGTTTTGTGTTCCATTCACGACCACTTTGCTTTAGGCCGTATAACGATTTTTGAACCTTGAGCACGCCCCCAGAATTTTCTAAGTCTTTAAATCCCTCTGGTTGTCTCATGAACCACATCTCGGAGTTCACTGTTGAGATAAGCATATTACACATCGATTTGGTCCATATACATACCATTCTCAACTACTAGGGCAATTGCTAGACATATTGTTGAATACCGTGCTACAGGAGATATAGTTTCAGTGTAGTTTATACCGAACCTCTGGTCACAGCCTTTGATCACTAAACGAGACATAAAACGAGCGATTTTGCTTTGCTTGTTACGCTTAACTGAAAATACCCATTAATAACCGATTGCAGTTTCTGAAGATCCACCAACGACCATGTTTTATTGGCCTTTAGGCTCTCCATCTCCTTCTGCATCGATGCCTTCCACTGACTGGCATGATCAGAACTTAAGCCCGAAGTTACAGTTCTGGTACTGTCATATCATCTGTGTCATAACATACAAAATGTTATACTGCTTGCTTGGACGCCCTGGATTTTCTGTACTGATCAGCTTTGGCCAGGACCCCTCTTGATATTTGACTCATCTTTATTGTCTTCTGCAGTCAAATTCCCATCGGACGCATCGCAGTCGGCATCAGCGTTTTTCATATTTTCTTCTTCTGTAACACATGCCCACTCTGACTCCAGATTGACTAGCGGGATTTCACACATACATAGTTACCGATTTATTACGCTTTACACCAGTGTTTCCCAAAGTGGGCGATAACGCCCCTTGTGGGCGCTGCAGGTGTCAAGGGGGGCGGCAAGAGACCCAGAAAGGAAATGGGGCGTTGTGTAGAGGGGGTTATTTGGGGGGGTTATTTGTAATTTTCTTTAGCTAGGAGGTCTCTTAGACAACGACTACATGAGCTCTCGACTCTCAACTACAACTTGTGAACATCAACTAATATGAATTAAAAGATTGCTCAAACTCGGTTCTATATTTCTCTCTGCGTAGTTCATATGTCCTATTTTATTGAATATAGAAAAAATTAAAATCATATCAATCGGTCGCTCCGTTTTATAATGCCCCGTTAGACAGGATAGAATTTATAGAATACTAACTGTCAAACGTATTGCTATTGCCATTGCCAAATCTGTATGTGGGCATTTGCTATCATAATATGATTAGGTTAGGCAGGTTCGAGCTGATGTAGCGCATGCTTTGAGCTCTTGAAAAATGTATTTTATCATTTGCGAAATGACGTCGGGTAGGTAGTTGATGTAGCGCACGTTTTGAGCTTTTAAACTCCTTAAATCTTTTATGTTGAAAATAAAAAAAGGATCTTTATCCTTTCTTACAAATGCATTTCTGGGGAAAATAAAAAACGGATAAAGATCCTTTTTGTTACAAATGTATTTCTAAGAAAAATAAGATAATAAGAAAAAGAGAAAGATCCTTTTTTGCAAATGTATTTCTGGAAAAAATAAGATAATACGAAAAGTAGAAAGATCCTTTTTTTGTAAATGTATTTCTGGGAAAAATAAGATAATACGAAAAGGAGAAAGATTCTTTTTTTTTGCATATGTATTTCTAGGAAAAATAAGAATTCATATTTTTGGACTACTATATAATAATTGTGCTTAAGCATTCCTATATAAACAATGTAATATTTATTTTATATTCATTTGTGGTTTTGCGCGCAATAGATGAGCATTGCGCCTCCTTTACACTACTCGCGAAATTAAACATATTTCTCAAAGTAAAACAATGTCGGAAGTAAAAAAGAAGAGACGGCAATACTGTGCGGAGTACATTAAATTCGGATTCATTGAAAATCCCACAAACCCATCCTTGCCTTTGTGTCTTCTATCTCTAAAAACATTTTCGAATGAAGCAATGAAGCCTTCAAGACTGGAAGATCATTTGAATAAAATACATCCAGATAAGAGAGACAAGAATGTAGCATATTTTCAAGACCTACTCTGCCAAGTGAAAGCAAAACTATTTTCGGCGGCTGCTAAGCAAGATAACGACGGTCTTTAAAAGCTTCGTACAATATCTCTTTGGTAATTGCTCAAAAAGCAAACCACATAACATCGGAGAAGAGTTAATATTGCCAGCAATAAATCAAGTAATAACTACCGTGCTTCATAAACCGGCCGCAGATATTACCCGAAAAATTCCTTTGAGTAATAACTCTGTGCAAAGACGAATTGATGAAATGGCTGAAAATATTGAAGAATCATTGTGCGATCCCCTGAGGACAAGCCAATTCTCACTTCATCTAGATGAGTCCACTTTACCAACTAATGAAGCATTGTTGTTGTCTTACGTGAGGTTTATTAAAGAAGAGAAAATATGTGAAGAACTATAATTTGCTATAAATTTAGAGACCGATACAAAAGGCGAAACCATATTCAATATATTGGAAAAGTTTTGCGATGAGAAAGAGAAAAATATTATTTCAATTGCTACGGATGGCGCTCCGGCAAAGATAGGGTGCCATAAAGGCTTAATAGCGCACTTAAAAAATAAAATTCCAGATGTCCTTGGTGTACATTGCGTTATTCATAGACAACATTTAGTTGCTAGGAACTTAAGTGAAAAACTATTTCAATCACTGCAATATGTCATCAAAGCAGTCAATAAAATCCGCAACAGCTCTTTGAATGATAGATTATTTCTTCAGCTTTGTGTTACTAATGACGAGGATTTCAATCGTTTTTTATTTCATACTGAAGTTCATTGGCTTTCAAGAGGCAATTGTCTGACTCGATTCTACAACCTGTTTAACTCTGTTATAGAGTTCTTGGAAACTAAAGATACAGAATTTCAAGACAAGCTCATAACATCAAAGAATGATATAGCTTACATGACAGACCTGTATAAATTGTTCAACGACATGAATATTGATATCATCGGCCTCAACACCCGCGCCGTTAGTTCTGCTTTCTCCAGACTGGACAAGGAAGCAAAAGAAATGGGTCTGGCAGTGAACGAGGGCAAGACGAAATATCTCCTGTCATCAAACAAACAGTCGTCGCACTCGCGACTTGGCACTCACGTCACTGTTGACAGTCATAACTTTGAAGTTGTAGATAATTTCGTCTATCTTGGAACCAGCGTAAACACCACCAACAATGTCAGCCTAGAAATCCAACGCAGGATAACTCTTGCCAACAGGTGCTACTTCGGACTAAGTAGGCAATTGAGAAGCAAAGTCCTCTCTCGACAAACAAAAACCAAACTCTATAAGTCTCTCATAATTCCCGTCCTCCTATATGGTGCAGAGGCTTGGACGATGACAACAACCGATGAGTTGACGTTGCGAGTTTTCGAGAGAAAGGTTCTGCGAAAGATTTATGGTCCTTTGCGCGTTAGCCACGGCGAATATCGCATTCGATGGAACGATGAGCTGTACGAGATATACGACGACATTGACATAGTTCAGCGAATTAAAAGACAGCGGCTACGCTGGCTAGGTCATGTTGTCCGGATGGATGAAAACACTCCAGCTCTGAAAGTATTCGACGCAGTACCCGCCGCGGGAAGCAGAGGAAGAGGAAGACCTCCACTCCGTTGGAAGGACCAAGTAGAGAAGGACCTGGCCTCGCTTGGAATATCCAATTGGCGCCACGTAGCGAAGAGAAGAAACGACTGGCGCGCTGTTGTTGACTCGGCTATAATCGCGTAAGCGGTGTCTACGCCAGTAAAGAAGAAGAAGACATGAATCTCCAACTGCGATAAACTAAATTTAATTAAAACGTCATTGCTGCTTTTGCAGCCAAACTGCTTCTACACAAAAAGAATCTGGGCAGACGTGAGTTTCACAATTTACCTAATTTATCAGTATCATACAGTAACGACGAATTGTTTGCCTCCTGCCAACATTTGGAAAATCCCCACATTGACTTTACTGAACGATACCAGGACATTTTGAACTTGGAAATACCAGACTGGGTGTTGGATCCGTTTTCAAATGTCAACACAGCAATGTCAACTCAACAGGAAGAAGAACTTATAGAATTGACAACAAACGAGAAAATAAAAATCAAGTTCAAAAATGGTTACCAAGAATTTTGGCTACAAAAACCGATCTCGCAATTGTACCCTGGATTGTGGTCAATCGTTCAACGATTCTTGATAGCATTCCCATCGTCATATTTGTGTGAACGTGGATTTAGTGCTGTGACAACACTGCTTACGAAAAATAGAAATCGTTTGCTTGTTACCGAACGTGGCGATTTGCGAATGTTCTTGAGTAAATTGGAACCTGATCAGCATTAGATTCATCCTTCACATTAATTTTTATATATGAAGCGATTATTTTAGTTTTATTTATAATAAAAGATTCTCTGTTTTAATACTATAAAGTTGTGTTTCAATAATCATTTTTATTGGCAGGTTAAGGCCGTAAGAGTTAACTTGAGACCTAAGCGCCGTTGTATGTTACCTACTGTGCTCGGGTTTCAAGTCGCTGGTTATAGTAAAAGTTTCGTTTAGAATTCTCCGTTAATATACTCGTACATATGTATATAGGTCACAATAATTAATTTGAAGTTATAGTGGCTTTTAAATAGCTGAAAAAATGGGGGCGCTAAAAAAATATTTATTTTCAAAGTGGGCGGTAGACAAAATAAGTTTGGGAACCACTGTTTTACACTGTCATCTTGACAAGAGTTGGTCAAACGGGCCACTCAAATACTCCCGACCGTTGTCGCTTCTGAGACACTTAATTTTTTTTCCAGCCTGCTTCTCAGCGAAAGCCTTAAACACTTTAAATTTTTCTAATACTTCGTTGCGAGATTTCAAGAAACTTACATACATACGTGTATCGCGATTTATTGTCAAGGAATGTTACAAAATACCGCACTCCTCCTTGTGAAGATTTATTCATTGGTCCACAAATTTCTGTATGCACCAACACTCTTTCGAGCGATTTTCAGTTTTCTTTGGAAATGGTTTTACGCATATCTTACACTTTGCACAGGTTTCACATATGTGATTTAAATCACTGAAAACTTTTGATATTTCCAAACCATGCAACAGATTCTTATTAATCATTTTGTTCAGACTACCAAAGTTCAAATGTCCAAACCTATTGTGCCATTTTATTATATCATTAAAATTAGACTGTGCACCAAAACACTTATTGTCGTTTTTCTCTAATAAAACAAATCTTGCCGCTCTTTAGCCATTAAAATCACTCCACCATCTTTATTTTGAATGCTCACACTTTCATGTTAAAACTTGGCAATGAACCTCTTCCGTATTATTTTGCTACAGATATGAAATTGCATTGAAGGTGCTCCACATATAGTACATTTACCAAGTCAACTGTACTTTCACGCCAATTCAATCGCACTGTACCGCGACCACTTGCTACAATATAATTGTTTCCAGCTAACACTATTTTCTCAGTATGCCGTTCGAATTTTATGAAATTTGATTTATCACAACACAAATGTGCCGTTGCACCACTGTCCAAGCATCAAATGTTTTTTGCAAAACTACCGTTACAACATGCAAACACTGAGTACGATTTTTTTCGATCTTTGTCGTCATTCTCATTTTCGTTGTCTTCGACGCTATCGTTTTTTTCGCTAACATTTGGTTGGCAATTCTTTGAAATGTGTTCACGGCGATCACACGACCAGCAACTTACGTTTTTGTTGTCCGTCTTTTACACTCTGTTCATTTTCGCTTCGCGAAGGGAACACTTTTGGCTCTTCTTGATGTTCTCTTTGTTCCTTACGCCTTTCACTCTCGTCGAGCAATTTAAGTTTTAACGCACTTAAGCCAGCAAAGAATAACGTAATTCTATTGCTACCACGAAATTATCAAGGGCGTCGGCCAAGCAGTATGCAAAAACACTCTTCGGACAGTGTAAAACCAATCACACACAATTTTTCAATCAGATCTGTGAATGTAACGCGGCGAGCAGTTCCCTTACTCATATGTATTTCTTTTAACCTTTCCCACGCACTAGCTGACGTTTGTCAATTCTTTATGGAAGGCATACACGCACCAATTAGTTGGTTGATTGAGTTGGGCTACAAATTGCCCTTGTGGCTACATACGACACAACTTTTAACACAATTTTGAGGCCAACTTCATTTTGAATATTCACCTCGTTGCTTAAACATGAGTTCGGAAGTTGTTGCTTTACTTATTATATATGACGCGCTCTCTTCGACTGCCGAAATAAAATGGCGAAATTGTTTGAAATCGCACGACCAACCCAAACACGATTCAACTAACACAACCAACTTGACAAAATATCAAAAAATGTTGATGTTGATCCAATCAGTTGGTACAACTCATACATACACATACCCATATACGTAACAATCAGTTGTGCAATTCACTGAAATTGGTACAATAATTGGTGCGTGTATGCCTTGCATTACATTATTTATTTGTGAAGGATTAATGCGTAGCATAATGCAGGCTAATGCTTTTTCATCTTTTCGATCAAACGCAGTATCTTCTTCGTTTTTTACGATACGACCGCAGACTACGCCCCATAACTCTGCATTTATGAGCACACTTTTTATCTGTACGACCGATGCGCTATAGTTGGTGTCATTCAGTTTTTCAATCGTTTTAGTTTTTTTTTCACAATTCTAATTTATAGTTTTCTATTCTTCTTGAATTTAACTCACTTGTTTGTAATTAATCAGTCACTTCCATTACAATAATCAAATTTTGCCACACGATTTTTTTTTTCGAAACTAGTCTTTTAATTTTACAGTTTATTTCACACTGAAGGCTAAATTTCAATACACACATATATATAAGAGAACCTTGTTGTTCGCAGATAACGGGATTTTACAGTTGTGAATATTGCATTAAATGTTGGAGAAAACCGCTAATAATATTACTCATAATAATGTCTGAAAGAAAATAATAATATTATCTGATTATTTAAAATATAAAACGAGCATTTGTTTTCACATATTATATTGGATTATCCGCCTTAAACGCATAAAATACATATGTATGTATGTATTTATGGATGGAGTCATGTGTAGAAGTTCACGCAAGCGAGGAAAGTTCTCTGATCGCTATTCACTTGGGAGTGGCCAGAAACGATTCTTTTACATATGACTTAAGCAGCTCACGACTTCCGGCCTTTGACCAAGTATCCTCTGGGTAGCCTAAGAACATCCGTTTGAAGGCGAGGTAAAGTGAGAAGGCGAAACATCCCCTGCATAGGGTTGTGCGCTGGGCTTGGGACCCGCCACGTAAAAAAAAACACCCCCAATGAAAAGGAAAATACCGTGGGATAAGCCTCCTCAACATAGCGTATTGTGTGAAAGAGTAAAGCCCACCGTCAACAAACTGATTAGACCTTACCAGTGTGGCTTCAGACCTGGTAAATCAACAACCGACCAGATATTCACCATGCGCCAAACCTTGGAAAAGACCCGTGAAAGGAGAATCGACGCTCACCACCTATTCGTCGGTTTCAAAGCTGCTTTCGACAGCACAAAAAGGAGCTGCCTTTATGCCGCGATGTCTGAATTTGGTATCCCCGCAAAACTAATACGGCTGTGTAAACTGACGTTGAGCAACACGAAAAGCTCCGTCAGGATCAGGAAGGACCTTTCCGAGCCGTTCGATACCAAACGAGGTTTCAGACAAGGCGACTCCCTATCGTGCGACTTTTTCAATCTGCTGCTGGAGAAAATTATTCGAGCTGCAGAACTTAATCGAGCAGGTACAATCTTATATAAGAGTGTACAGCTGCTAGCGTATGCCGATGATATTGATATAATCGGCCTCAACACTCGCGCCGTTAGTTCTGCTTTCTCCAGACTTAACAAGGAAGCAACGCAAATGGGTCTGGCAGTGAACGAGGGCAAGACGAAATATCTCCTGTCATCAAACAAACAGTCGTCGCACTCGCGACTTGGCTCCCACATCACTGTTGACAGTCATAACTTTGAAGTTGTAGATAATTTCGTCTATCTTGGAACCAGCGTAAACACCACCAACAATGTCAGCCTGGAAATCCAACGCAGGATTACTCTTGCCAACAGGTGCTACTTCGGACTGAGTAGGCAATTGAAAAGTAAAGTCCTCTCTCGATAAACAAAAACCAAACTCTATAAGTCGCTCATAATTCCCGTCCTGCTATATGGTGCAAAGGCTTGGACGATGACAACAACGGATGAGTCGACGTTGCGAGTTTTCGAGAGAAAAGTTCTGCGAAAGATTTATGGTCCTTTGCGCGTTGGCCACGGCGAACATCGCATTAGATGGAACGATGAGCTGTACGAGATATACGACGACATTGACATAGTTCAGCGAATTAAAAGACAGCGGCTACGCTGGCTAGGTCATGTTGTCCGGATGGATGAAAACACTCCAGCTCTGAAAGTATTCGACGCAGTAACCGCCGCGGGAAGCAGAGAAAAAGGAAGACCTCCACTCCGGTGGAAGGACCAAGTGGAGAAGGACCTGGCTTCGCTTGGAATATCCAATTTGCGCCACGTGGCGAAGAGAAGAAACGACCGGCGCGCTGTTGTTGACTCGGCTATAATCGCGTAAGCGGTGTCTACGCCAGTAAAGAAGAAGAATGTATTTATTTTTACGTATTATAATGCACTGTGCAGTCCAACTTAAAACAACAGACACTAATTTCACATACTTAACAACTTACATTTGCTGCTTCTGATGATATTGGTGCTGCTGCTATTTACAATTCAGTTCTGATTTCCAGTACTAATGAAGTAATTATTGGCAAATTATTGAAAAAAATTGCATACAAATCATTCACTTACCTTGTTATTGTGCGAACCTCCTTTACGATGGTCCGATCACGAATGACATGCGTCTTTCAATCGTTTTTACCATGGCTGGCAGGGTTGTTCCGCAATGCAAGCATATGTATGTATGTACGTATAGAGTAATGCGTGCACATTATATTACTGATAAACGATAATAATTGAATTATACTTGCAGATAATGTTAGTTAATTTGTCTATATCCAACATATGTATGTAAATATGTACACTCAATGCTTCATGCAAATTTTCCGCTGACACGGACAACCAATAGCGAAGTTCACGTTTTTTGTTTTCATACATACATATCGACGCAGATTATTGCGAGCCAAAGAAAAATAAAAAATTAGAATAGACAAATATTTTAAATCAACAAGAACTACGTTGCCATTTTTGTCACTTCTTTCTGTGTTTTGCGAGTTTACGGTGTTCAGTTTCCTCTTCTAGAAAAAACATCAGAAAGTTGTTCAATTTATGATTTTCAGCGTTTGCCATCGTCGCGAAAAGACACTTTTTGGCAAAGGCATGCTTGGGGAGATGTGACGGTGGTTGCTTTCATGAACGTTGTTGTTGTGTGATTAACTATAAATTTGGGCTTCGGCTCTTTGCCTGCCATATTGACTAGTGACACCGCATGTGCTATTTTGGACAATTGTTGTTTTTGTAGAACAATTTTTGTGGGTGACATATTTACATGTGTACGCATGTTTTTTTTTTACTTGTTTATTTGCTCCACGGAACTGCCGTTAAGCATTACATCGTGAGGCCAAGCTTAGCCATTCGGCTCGTCAGTCACGCCATTCAGGCCTACTCCTCATTCACCCTTCTGATTTCACTGCGTTGCCACTCTTTCCTTCTTAGCTCTTTCAGAACTGTAGCACACCACGCTCTCACACTATCCCACACTTGTTTTGATTCAGCCATAAATCGCATTGTGTTATCCGGTGTAACTTGTTCCGTTGTCAGTTTCTGTAGGTCGGCTCTCTCTCTTTTTCATACTGCCGGCAGAAAAATAAGATGTGCAGCGCGTTTCCTCCGGTGTCGTCGCAGAAGGAACAATTCGTCCCGTCGTCATGTCCATATTTATAGAGATACTCTCTAAAACACCCGTGTCCCGTCAAAAACTGCGTCAGGTAGAAATCTGTTTCTCCATGTTTCCTATCTAACCATGCTTGTACGCTTCTAATTAGCCTGTGGGTCCATCTCTCCATCGTAGCTGCATTTCATCGTTTTTGCTACTCATTGAGGCTTGTTTGTCTCTCTTCTTTCCTTTCTTCAGCTATTAGTCGCCTACCCAGTCACTCGTATACTTTTTTGAGTTCCATGGCCATTATCTCTGGTGGCATGTTGTCTACTAAAATCAAAACCGCTTCGTAGGATGCTGTACGGAATGCACACGTGACCCTTATGGCATTGAGCCGCATTGAAAATTTCACGTTCTTAGCATACGTCTTTTGCTGTAGTGCTGGTCCCCATATGGGCGCCGCTTGCATCAGAATTGATTGGCTCATCTTAGCGCTTGTCTATTTTGGCTTGGTCCGATGTTGACCATTATTTTTGATGGGGCGGCCGTTACACGTGTTGTTTTCTCACATACCTTTTGATGTGCGTCTTGCAGCTACGTCTATTGTCAATAAGCACTCCCAGGTACTTTAGTGCCTTCTGTGTCATTATATTATGGTCGTCAATATTTAAGTTTATATCTTCGAGTTTTTTCCTGCTTGTGATCAGGACAGCTTCAGTTTTTTTCCCAGCGAGTTGAAGTTTTGTTGCCGTGAGCCACTCTTTAACTGTTAACGCCGCTTGATTGCAAAGGTACACAAGTTGTCCCAGTTCTTTTGTTACTACTGTTATATCATCAGCGTACCCGATTATCTGTACCTGCTTCGGGAGAGGGAGACGCAGTACCCCGTCGTACAATACGTCCCACAACAATGAGCCAAGCACAGAACCTTGAGGAACTCCGCCCGTTACCCATGTTTTTGGTCTGTCATCCGCATCATACAGTAACAACCGGTCAGACAAGTAGCTGGATATGATCCTAATCAAGTAAGCCAGGGTTTTAATATGGGGCCAGTGCACTATTACTTTTTACCATACAGCCATATTGGATCTCTGTTTGTGGAATCCATATTGACCTTTCTCTCTTTTCTAGATGCAACTCTAATCGTGCACAGATTATCCGCTCTAGTATCTTGCCAGCCGTATCCAGCATACAGAGCGATCGATATGCTGCTGGTTTATTTGGCTTCTACAACAAGACTAGACTTTTTGTAAGCACCGCGTAAACAAGTCAGCAATGGGTTTCGCATTGTGCTTAATAGCAATCTTTAAAGCCTTATTTGAATACCATCCACACCTGGTGCTTTGGCTTTGCCAAATCTCTCTGCCGTTTTTATTAACTCCACATCAGTGACTATTGTATGTTCCATTTCAGCAGGTTCTTGCGCTCGTGCCGTTCGTTTCCCTAGAGGCTGTGCAGGAAATAGAGTTTCCACAACGGTTCTCAATAGCACTGGGCACGTCGGTGATTGTCCTTTGCCACCTCTGATTTTCATTATAACCAGCTTGTAATCAATACTCCCTGGGTTTTCGTCGATTTTTCCAAAGAGTTCTTTAAAGCAGTAGGATTTACTTTTTTTAATAGCTTTTTTGAGATCGCTACATTTTCGTTTAAAGCATTCGCGTAATTGCTCTGCGGGTCCCCGACTCCTTTGCCACCTCCTTCTCGCTTTGTATGGGCGCCATTTTTCTTTCTATTCATGGAAGCGTCGAATGATTTAACGACGTGCCGCACTAGGTCTCCGCCTATTGATTTATGTCTTCCGCAAATGTTGGATTGCCATCTATCATGAGTTTGAATACTTCAACGTCCAGGGGTTCCATATTCCATCCTTTTCTTTTTACTTTCTTAGTGGACATACTCCTACAATTGTGCACCGAGTTTCGATTTTGAACATAATGACATGATGGTCACTGTGTGTATATATGTCACACACCTGCCACCTGGTTGTCCGTGCCAGAGAACTGCTAGCGAGGGAAATGTCAATAACCGATCCCCGACCGTTCTTTTCGAAAGTATTCTGATTTCCGGAATTTAGTAACACCACGTCAGGCGACGAAAATGCCTTTAGAAGAGCATCTCCACGCTACTCCATGCTACCCCACTCCATCGCCCATGCATTAAAATCGCCTGCTATCATGTTTCTCGTGGTAGACAGAATTTCTCTGACCAGTTCGTCCGGGATTTTCTCAAAATCAATCTTCGATATACGAGTACTTGGCGGTATGTAGCAGCTATAGAAATTGATCCCCTCAGTGTGGTTTAGATTGAGTTGCTTGATGTGCTGAACACATTGAGCGCGACAGACAGTAAGCGACACGTTCTTATGGACACAGTTATTTTGACAGCTGCACGACTACACGACTGCAGGCCGACAGTTGTCGCTCTCGCTAACTTCAATATATTTTTATATTTACTAACGACAGTAGAGTTGACAGTATAAAGATGAGTTAGAGCGGTGATGCCACTAATATGTAAAATGTAGAATTATTCAAAGCTCTAACAAACCTGACGTTATTTCACAAATAAAAGCCTAAAATAGCTCTATTATATCATTTATAATAACAATTGATAGTTTAAAACAAATAAATTTAACTATTTACTTATTTTTGCCATAAAAAATTTTACATGCAAAATGGATAGCTGTGTGTACGTGCCGGTCATTGTTACGTTGCTGCCTTCTCACAAATGTTCATGTAGAAGGATTCACAACGTCATTTTCAGTTCACTGTCGTGCTGTCGTGTCGTGTCGCATGTGTATGAAGGTTTGTGTGTGCATTATTTATGTACCAATGCCATTTGCACAAATTTATGTATGTATTTATGTATGTATGTACATACATATGAGTAGCGTCCACATGTTATTACTGATAAGTGATAAAATGATTTGAATTCACGAAAGCGAACATGAACACATATGGTCAAGATACATGTGAATATTAGTTTTGAGTGATAATATATACGACTTATATATTTAATTTTTCGTATGCACAAGTATTATAGTAGTTTGTTATATGTGTACATACATACATATGTATGTAACATAAGTATATATATGTACAGGGTAGGCCATTTAAAGTTGACCCATCTGGCAACGCTGTAACTTTTAACAGCGCTGACAAATCGGCTAATGTCATACCGCGTTAGAAGCGTCATTCGAAGACAATTTATACCATGGAACAGTACACTCCAAAAGAACGCGCTGAAATTGTTCAGCTTTATATTCAAAATAACTTTTCAATTGTGTTAACTCAACGTGCGTTTCGCAAAAAAAATAAAGTGAAAAGTGCTCCAGTTAAGAACACAATTAAGTCTTTATACGCAAAATTTGTGAACACCGGTAATCTCAGTAATGCCAGTCATGCATCCAGACAACGCACAAGACGTTCTGATGAAAATATCGAAGCTGTACGAGCCAGTATTGAGGAGACTCCATCGACATCGAGTTATCGCCGCTCTCAGGAATTAGACATCTCTCGCACCACTCTCCGACGCATAATTCATAAAGATTTGAAGATGTTTCCATATAAAATTCAAATGGCACAAAAACTAAACCCAGCTGATTATCCGCGACGCCTTAATTTTGGCAAACAAACAAATGGGTCAACTTTAAATGGCCTACCCTGTATATGTCCGCGCACCCTAATAGTGTTTTTTTTTTGTTTTTTGTTGCCGTAGGAGGAATCTTCAAAAGATACAATGTAGTTTTTAGGACCTTCTGCTGTGTCATACAGCAGTAGTCTGTCGGAGAGGTAGCTAGATATGATCTTCAGTAGGAAGAGTCTTTTTTTGTTTCAAGGCTTCCATGATGTGCGGCCAATAGGCCGAATTGAAGGCATTTTTTACGTCGAACGTCACAGCCGCGCAGTATTCTTTGGTGACATATAACCACCTGGTACCTTCAATTGCCTTGGTTGCGACGTCTGTTAGCTTTGTTATGGCGTATGACCTGTGCCTTCGAAAACCACATTGGTTTTCGGCTAAGCCCGGCGGCTGTCTTTCTAGATGTTGCTCTAGCCACCGACGAATTATACGTTCCAGTATTTTCCCCATTGTGTCAGTAACTAGCGGTACGTTTGTGGCTTCTTTTATTTGCTGTCTTTGTAGCGATTGCGTCGGTCTTTAATCTTTGAATCTTAGACATTACGATTTTGTATGCATCTCCCCACGGGTTTTCTTCGACCTTATTGCATAGCTCTTTAAAACAACAGGCTTTACTCTTCTTTATTGATTTCTTCAGTTCATTTCTCTTTCGTTTAAAGCGCTCGTTTAGCCTTGTAAAATCTGCTGCTTGTCGTCCCCTTTGACACTGGCGCCTAGCTTTGTTGCATTCACTTCTCAAGGCTTCAATAGTCTC
This sequence comes from Bactrocera correcta, assembly GCA_027475135.1. NCBI lineage: Eukaryota > Metazoa > Arthropoda > Insecta > Diptera > Tephritidae > Bactrocera > Bactrocera correcta. Next base: position 125,843,507 of record CM050325.1, on the reverse strand, counting down.
ATTCCACCAGTATGTGGGTTTCCTGTATGTGCTTTGTTTTTTTCTACACAATGCCTTTAACCAGGCATTCAGCCTTCTGTTTTATGTCCATAGCGTAGTTTGGATTGTCATCTAACATTAATTTGTAGATATCCTTGTAAAGTTTTTCGGCTTTCAAGCCTCTGGTTTGAACCTTTTTAAAAGACTTAGGCATTTTGTGCGTTTTGTCGATTTCAAGCAGAATTGCCAAGTGATCACAATGTGTGTACAAGTCGCTCACTTGCCATGTACACGACCGCACTAGAGAGCTACTAGTGAACGTAATATCGATTACAGAGCCGCGGCCGTTTTTTTCGAAAGTATTTCTGCTACCAGTATTCAGCAAGACGGTACTCAGTACCGAAAAAGCCTTCAAAAGGGTTTCTTCTCGTCTATTTGTCTACACGCTACCCCACTCGACTGCCTATGCATTGAAGTCACCTGCCACTATGTTCATTGAGGTGTTCGACACTTCTCGTACTAGATTATCGATGATTATTTCATATTCATCTTGTGCGATGCTTGGCGGAATGTAGCGACTATAAAAGTTTATTTTTGCCCTCGTGTAATAGGCTTGTCCTGTCAGTGGCTTTTCTTGGAACACGTTTCCTTCACAGGCACAAATGGCCGCTTTGCCCGTTAGGTCGGAGGTCCACGTTGCTGCGCTAGTGTTTTTGTATTGCCACGTCGATTTTCTGCTCAAACACTGTATGCGTAAGTAGATCTTGAGCTGCTTCGCAGTGGTTGAGGTTGAGCTGTAGAACTCTCATATTTTGGCTTTTTGTCACGCTTCTTGGTAGAGAGGACATTTCTTGCTACCTATCTGATGGTCAGAATTCTCTTTTCCTTGTTTTTTACATGCACTGCAAGACGGCTCCTTGCTGCATGTCTTTGCGAAGTGACCTTTTTCCCCACATTTGAGGCAGCACTGACTCCTATCATCTGAGTTTTTGCAGGTTCTCGCCAGGTGGCCATATTCCAAATTCTGCACACAACTAGTCCTATTTTAATTTTTTTGGCTTCAATAAGTAGCCTAGCCTGTAAGGCAGGGAGGCTTATCATAGCTGTTTGGGTGCCTGCGTATGACTCCCTAATGCCTCTGATTGAGCCTTTATCAAACTTCTCTAGTTTTCCTATTTGCGTACGAATAGCACTGGCAATGTCTTCCTCTCTTAGGCCTTTAATTTTGGCTTGATCTCCAAGCACTTTGCCTATTTCGCTGGTGTAGTCAGCAGTGTGTTCCATTTTTGCGCTCTTTAGTTCCATTAAAATTTCCCCTTTGGCTGTCTTTCTAATCCGGGTTACATTTTCACCCAGATTCTGGAGGGCATCTTCTCTTTTAACCGCCTTTAAAATATCGCTTTATGTATATGCTGCCTTCTTTTTCTATTTTATTTCCGTCCAGCCATCTTGTTTTCCCGGTGTCTTTCCATTGTTAATTGAGGTTAACGTATTTACTTTTTCCGCGTTATTTTTAGCCTTCTTTGGTTCTTCTCCATGGGTGGTTTTATTCTTTTTTGGAGGAGTCTGCCTTTTCGTCTGTTTTTCCTCGCGAGGTCTTTTGGGCGTTATTTCCGTTGTTACGGGCTTATTTAGAATAATCCGTCTTGCTTCCTTGCTCTTCTGGTGTTCCTCTCAGGCTTTTTCGTAGATCTTCGTTATATTGCCTACGAGGTCCATAAGGTTGTTGTTGATTGTTCACTGCGGTGGGCGCATCAAATCTATCATCTTCTTAATTTCTTCGCCAAGCTCCGTCATGTAGTCGCCGCGAGGTTTTACCGCCTTCGCTTGCGGCGTGTTGTCTTGCAGCGCCGGTGGCGACGATCTTGTTCGCGTCGGTTTTTCTACGCTTAGCATCTTTATTGGGGATCTACTGAGTCGCGATGACCGCTTGAATGGATCTATTGACATTACAGGTGTTCTTTGCAAGTCAGTTCCTGCCGCTTTAGTATTATTCAGGTCTTTTGGGTTTCCCGCGTCATTGCTCAGTATGGTAGCATAGATGTTACTGCTACTGTTGCTGCAGCGCATCGTGTGTAGGGAGGCGGGCCGAAATAAACAGGAGCGGGTGTACCCTCGGTGGCTATGCACCTACCCCAGTTCCCTGAGGCCTGTTCTTCGCTTTACTGGTCCCGGAAAACACGGACGGACCAGAGCCCGCCCGGGCAACGCAGACTACTAATCTTGCGCCCAATGCACACTCCTTGACCAGAGCCCGAAGGGGCTGGTTACTGATGGACACCGTGGCTAACACCTCGGCAGAGCAAGCTCATATCACTCTATCCATCTCAGCAGCTGAGAAGTCGCTGAATAGATTTAAAGGGATTCCCAGTGCGCCGCGATGTACATCGGTCAAAGAAAAACTAACTAAGCACCTTAATATTCCGACATACAATATATTAAACAAAGGAAATAAATAAGAAAGTAATGTTGCTTTAGAAAATTATGTTAATTAAAATGTATTCAATTGCACCAGTATTAATAAATATAAACAAAATGTATACATACATATGTACATATGTTTGCATATAAATGTATAAAAATGTATATATGTAAGCAAACGAGCTCACATACATCTCTAACAACAATAAATAATTCTGAGCATAATTTTTATTCTATGCTCAGCATGAGCTGGCAGTAGTGAAACTCCTTCATTTCGACCGAGTTAGCCAAAAATATTTTTACGCTCACCGCGTCGTGAAACTTCTCTATGATATACGTTCTCTGTCCATTATATACGTTCTCTGATTGTAGTTTAAGTAGTTAGAAGATATGTATATTAAACTTGTAAGTGGGCGAGGCCACGCCCCTTCTTCCATAATTTTTTGCCCACAGGTGTCCCTTGCTACTGCAAACCCCTTTGCGAAATTACAGTTATATATACATATATCTTAATGAAGTACTAAGTTATGGGTTTCGTTTAACAGCGTTTTGTGGACGTGGCAGTGGTTCCATTACACCCATCTACGAACTCGTAATTTTTTTGATACATAAAGATATCTCAATTCTTACTCAATTTACATCTTGCATGGATGGACGGACGGACAGACAGACAGTATCCGGGTTTCAACTTTTCTTGTCATCCTGGTCATTTATATATGTATACTAGTGGATCCGGCCACACGTTGCTGCGGCAAACATTTTACACTATTATTCATATAATAAACTATTTAAGACAGTGAAAATTTTATTTACGAATAAAGGTGAAAGTTATCCGATTAATAGATCGTCAATTTAACAGAGCTTCCACAGTGTGCTAAATTTTATTAAAATCGGTTCAGTAGTTTAGGAGTCCATCGCAGAAAAGCAACATAACACGTAGTTTTTATGTATAAAGATATGTATAACCCTATAACTAAGTTTTACGGGATACGTACAACCGTTAGGTGAACAAAACTATGTAGCAACAGGATATTCGAAAAAATCGTAAAAGAAATACGAATTTAGTAATTTATAAGATTATATCACATGTTAGGTCAATTATTTTGATAACGTAATTTTCTCGAATGAAATATATGTGACATAAACTTAACCGAAGAGACTAACAGAGGATCGGAATTCATTAAGCTAAAGGTGTGAGGTTTAAACTATGAATATAATAAAGTTTGTTGGAATAATGGGAATTATTTGTATAGTACAATATAATTTTACATACTTTCGGTATTAAACTAAAGTATTTCCAATATTATATATTCAGTAAATTTTGCCAACATATCTTACAAATTGACCGATTTATAAGGTATAGAGCCAATCGGAAGTAAGAAAATTTTTTATTAGGTATGTGGGTGATTCTGTAGTATTAACCCGTTTTTAATCTATTTTTGGCATTACTACCATTATTAACAGAAGCAGATTACCAGCTTACCTTTAATTAAGGTTCCTCATATTCCTACACCAATATATACGAAATAAAGTCAACCGTAAAAATGCTGACATTAGTTAAATGGGAGCTACTGCAAGTTTTCACCCGATTTTTTTTTTTTTTTTTGGGCACAGATATGCATAACTCACACATAGGCCAATAATTCCCGCAAATAGTCAGCCATATGCTTCAGGGTCCACGATTCTGTTCTGGTCTGGGGATTTGAATATTTATGACCTGATTTTGACAATTTGTTTCTAGGTGGCGTACCTTAAAGCCAATATTCGAGCAATTTTTATATCGATATATTAAATATTGCTTGATTCTTGAATGGTAATTTTCTCACCGTAACAAGGAACTGGCAAAATAATTTGGTTGAAATCGGTAGAGCAGATCTTAAGATATGTGATTTTACCTACAAGTGGGCAGAACTATACCCATCGTCCAATTTCGATACCGGCTCCTATATCGCCTTGTTGGTCATCCTGGATGTAAAATTTAATGTATCTGACGCATTTTATGCAGTCCATACAAAAGTACCATTTATTTACCATTTCGTTTAATAGACAAAGTTTACTGCATATTGTTACTCATCTTAAGCCATAATAGATTTGTAAGTATTTATTTCTAAAATATAAAATAACTTACCTACTATTAATACAAATAATTTTATTGCAGATGGTGGCAGGTGCCTTATTATTGGGTTGGCATCAAGTGTTATGATCTTGTGGCTGGTGATAGAAATGTCAAAAGTTCATACTATCTTTCAAAAAAAGATGCACTAGAACTGTTCCCTATGCTTAAGAAAGATAAACTATGTGGCGCTATTGTGTACTACGATGGTATGTACAAAATAATTAGGGGTTTCACATAGTCTCATAAAGTTATAAGTTACAACGATCCGAAAACATAGCGTTCAGAGTTATATTTGCGTAAACGTATTTAATACCATGTTCAGACCGAAAATTTAAAGGGATTAGATTACATTTGATTACATTCACTAGTCAGCCCGTTCTCACTGCCGTTAGAAAGATCAAAAAACAGGTGTTAATGTCATTCAATACTTCACATCGCTTAATATTTATCAAAAGAAGAGATTGTCATATAGTATTTTGAAATAAAAACCTTCTTTTTTTTTAAATATTTCCCATATAATAGAAATAATGGATGCATTTTTTCATTTGTTAAGTCGATTTTCAGAAAAAATTAGAAAATTTGTTTACATTTTTTCCCCTTTGTAGTGTCTAAATCAACTGTGATAATGTAACAGATTTCCAATGCTGACAAGTAGATGGCGCAAAATCAGAGTCGCACAGAGAGATTTAGCGTGGATCAGTTTCAAATCATTTCAATGAAGTGAAGTGAATGAAGTGAACTGCCGAAATAGTGTGATTAACTGTCGGTGTGAACATGGTATTAGTATGCAATCCAACAACAAATTTTTGAAAGTAGTATAAAAATTTATGATTTTATGATTTTACGATGCTTTATGACACGTTGTGAGTACCCCAAATATGTTTTATCGCTTGAAAATATATACGAATTGACGAAGTTGAATATAGAGTACATCATTCGAAAACAAATATACGGATTTCAAAATAATTTAGAAATCGCGGTAAACCTATTTTAAGATAATTTCGAAATATTTTAAAATTTTCTATAAGTACATACATACGAGTATATATGTATGAATATGGGGGTTTTGAAAAATTGGTTTTGGGTTTGTAAAAATATTAACAACTTAAATAAAAAAACGTAAATAGTTAAAACAAAAAAGGAAGGGCTAAGTTCGGGTGCAACCGAACATTTTATACTCGTACAACTTACAAGAATCAAAGCCAGGGAAATACTTCATGGTGCAAAACGTTAACCTGTGGATCGAAATCCAAGCAATTTATATATAAATATATTATATACATATAACTCCTATACTAACAGACACATAAGGTTTGTTAGAAAAACGATATTATTTACATTTTACGTAGTATATGGCAGTTGGGGTAGTATCGACCAGATTTTATATACTTTTCCCAATACTACATACTATAAACATGTCACTATTAAAAAACTAACTATATAGAATAAAGTCAGCCGAATGTTCTAAAATCCTCATTTTAGTTATATGAGGGGTAAGTCAAGTTTTTGCTCAAATTATATATATTTTAGGCATAAAGATACATTGAGTAAAAACTATCACGGAAGTTCGATTATCTTTATATTAGGTATATGGGAGCGAAGGAAAGTATTGGTCCGATTCTACCCATTTTTGACATACAGACAAACCATTGTCAGAGTTACTATATACTTATCTCACAACATTGATATTTTCGAGCAAAAGTTAATTATAGGTAACGGGGTCTAAATATTCGGTACCTAGGGGATTGAACAGTTTTTATTGGATTTAAACAATTTTTGACCGTAAGGTGGCATATATCAAAGACATTGCTCTTGCAAAGTTTTATCCTCTTATATTAATTGCTTCTTGATTTGTGTACTTGAAACTGAACGAATCAAGTGGAATTTAAAATTGTGCTATCGGGAAGTAGGTATGGTTGTTGTATGATTTCGTCCATTTTCACAACGTGACATAAGAGAGTAAGAAGAATGCTACGTATCAAATTTTGCCGAAATCGGTTAGTCGGGTCCCGAGTTAGGTGATTTCACCAAAAAGTGGTCATTGCAACGCCCATCATCCAATTTTTACACCAGCTCTCATCAAGCTCTCTTTTATCATCTGAGTGGTAAAATTTAATGTATCTAGCGTATTTAGTTACAGATTTGTCGTGCTTTTAATAGTTTTTGACAGTACCGTTATATGGGCAGTGAGCGGGGTTATCCATCCGATTTGATCCATTTTCACATTGTCGTTAGAAGTTCTTATAAGATTTGTACTCAGCAAATTTCGTTGTTCTAACTTCAATGGTTTGTGACGGCCGCTTTTTTAAGTTGTTTCGTATTTTCTGATACTGAAATGAAAAAAAAAAACGAATTTCCAAATTTTTACTATATATTTTTAAGCCTTTAGCTGTAATTTTGAATTTTTGGCTAAAATATTTTGCTAAATATAAGATTTGCTTCAATGGCATCCATTAAAACAAAAAAAAGGACGACAAACGGTGTTTATGATTACGACAGACTGGTTAACTAAGTTTAAAAAAAATTTCATGTAATTTTGTAGGAGGTGGTTATAGACGGAACTAGGATCAAATTTTGAAAATTATTATTTTTTTTTTAATGCTATGAAAACTTTACTTTATCGCCAGAACATTCTATGAATGCTCTAGATTGGATTTGTGCAAAAATAAATCGATTTTCTTTATTTTTTGAAACCAGAACACTTGAAGAACTCTTTAATATTTTTTGCTCTGATGTATACTTATAGGTCAACAAGATGATGCAAGAATGTGCTTAGCTGTAGCTTTAACTGCCGCGCGACATGGGGCAACCGTTTGCAATCATGTGGAAGTTAAGGAACTTCTAAAAAAGGATGAAAATGGCAAAAAAGTGCTATGTGGTGCAAAGGTCAAAGATCACATATCTGGAAAAGAATTTACAGTTAAGGCTAAGTGCATTATTAACGCAACTGGACCATTCACTGATTTCATACGAAAAATGGACGATCCGAATGTGAAAACTATTTGCTGTCCAAGTTCAGGTGTACATATTGTGCTTCCTGGTTATTACAGCCCTGATCAAATGGGACTTTTAGATCCTTCCACTTCGGATGGGCGTGTAATTTTTTTCCTACCATGGCAAAGACAAACCATCGCTGGTACTACAGACTTGCCTTGTGATATAACGCACAATCCAAGCCCAACAGAAGACGAAATTCAATTTATCCTGAATGAAATAAAAAATTATTTAAATACGGATGTTGAGGTTCGTCGTGGTGACGTTTTGTCGGCTTGGAGTGGTATTAGACCACTTGTCTCGGACCCAAACAAAGAAGATACGCAATCGTTGGCTAGAAATCATATTGTTCATGTGAGTCCATCGAATTTAGTTACAATCGCAGGGGGTAAATGGACTACATACAGAGCTATGGCAGAGCATACCATTGATGCGGCAATTAAAGGTTAGAAAAAAGTAAAGTTGATAATATAATGTCTAATTAACGAAATTTTTAGCTTGTAATTTAAAGCCTGAACGACCAGAAGCCGTAACATCATACTTGAAAATCGAAGGCGGACAGGGCTGGACACCAACTATGTATATTCGTTTGGTACAAGATTTTGGTTTGGAATGTGAAGTAGCCCAACATTTAGCGAAGTCTTATGGTGACAGAGCATTTGCTGTTTCGAAAATGGCATCATTAACTGGAAAACGTTGGCCAATCATTGGAAATCGTATTCATCCAGAATTTCCATATATTGACGCAGAAATACGCTATGGAGTTCGCGAATATGCTTGCACAGCAGTAGATATGATTGCACGACGACTACGTTTAGCGTTTTTAAACGTACAGGCAGCTTCAGAAGCACTACCTGTCATTGTTGATTTAATGGGGGAAGAACTTCACTGGTCAAAAGACGAAAAGGAGGCAACTGCAAATACTTTTACATAACTATCCGTTAAATAACTGGTTACTTTTTCCGATTTCAGAAACAATTAAAGCTGGCTAACGAGTTTTTGGCTCATGAAATGGGACAAATGGTAAATAGAACATCAAAGGAAAGAATACCAATAAAACTGTCCAAAGACGAAATTCAAACATATGTTAAACGCTTCCAACTCATTGATAAGGATAAGAAAGGCTACGTTTCAATCAATGATATTCGCCGGGCTCTTAAGGTAAGAAGAGATCGTGTTAAGTAATTTTTACAATAAAGGTATTATCATTACGCCGATCATTATCATCTTTCTTTATACTTTCACAACATTTTGCACATAGCATACAAGTTTTGTTCAACCAGCGCTTTCTAGTAATACTTCAAAGTAGTCGAGATAAATAAAGAGTTATACATATCAAATCAGGTTTAGAAGTTGCGCTGATTTAATGAAGAGGTGCACCTACGCCATTAATTAAACTACCAAACTGAAATTAGGTAACTCTGTGAGGTCTAGTATTGAAATTCGAGGAGAATGTATTTGTGATGACAGCATGTAATTGTGCTGAAAATGGGTGAAATCGGGGCAATACCTCTCTTTATATTTAATTTGAATGTAGGAACTTATGGTTGACTTTATACCGCATCTATCGGCCAATATGTTTATATGTATAGTAAGGAAATTTACCAAGATGATTTTTCTAATAGGGTATGAAATTAGGGTAATATTTCCACGAATCTAATTAAACCTAAATTACGGATTTTAAAACATCTGCTTCACTTTATACCCTATATATTAATCAATCTGTAAGGTTTCTTAAGTAAAAGGTCCTGTTGTAACACCAAAACTAAAGAAAGTCGCTTTAAGCGCCTGAGGTATTCAAATAAGCAAAATTAAATGAACGAATAGTATTGGATATACTATCTTAAGATAAAAAAATGCAACATCGATCCATGAAATACCCCAGTTTCCACATACTAGATATTTATAATGTTTTCATTTGATCTTTTCCTCATATAAACTATATATTAAATTAAATTAAAAAATGTATTAATGAAACTAATAGCGCGATTATTTAAGCGGTCTCTAGTCACTATTTGAGAAATTTTGAGGTTAAGTCTCAATTTGTGACTAGTTACTATTCACTAATACTATGTTCGGACCGACATTGAAAACGTGTTTTCGTGGGAAAAACTGGTTTTCGCACGAAAACTTGTGTTTTCGTTTGACAGATTTCACATGGACGAAACTACTTGAAAACTTACATTCCACTCATTATAATCGTTGCCTGCTCTAGTTTAATCGATTTTTTTGGAAGATATTTTGCCGACCCTAAGTTGTCACATGATATTTGTTTACATTCCGTCAAATACAACTGCTTACTGTTAAGGGAATTCTCTTGTTCTTGCAAAACCCTTGCACGGTGCACCAATTGCAGAATTTTCTTCGTGACACAGCAAACCCACGCTAAAATTTATTTGCAATGCCTGTGAAATAAAAGTATGTCAGACCGAGACCCATGTTTGTTTTCGTGCCGTCATTATCACTAGATTCGCAAAGGTGCTCTCTTGGCCTTGCATATTTCAGTATAGGATTTTTGCATTTTGTGTCATCTTGCAAGAGCAAGAGAATCCCCGTATTGATAGTTGTCAGTGCAAACTCATCGAAAACACACATTGTCGGTCCGAACGACTTATATTCCACAACATACATATGTGTTTTCAAAATGTTTTCAATGTCGGTACGAACATGGTATAAACAGTCTCTAGCGTTAGTCACAAAATATTGTCTCAAATTTGTGACCTGATAGTTTGCAGGTCACAAAAGTAAAAATAACTCTTGTTTGCCATGTTGAATATACTGAATAGAGATCATTATAGATATTATTGGATTGTCGTTTTTTATATTTTGTAAGCAACTCAAACACGAAAAAGTTAAAAATAAATCAATTTTACATAAATTTCGTTAATATTATGAAACAAAGTCAAAATATATTTTTCTTATTATTGGTAATTATGTTTTTTGACTATGTTATTGAAAATATAGTATAATATTTGTTATCGACATCTGTATTTATTTTCCTTCAAGTGTAAATACATCTCTAAATAATGAAATGTAATAGATTTTTGTGACTGTCACTTACAGAATATCAAAATCGTCTCAAGTCACAAAAATTGTCTCTAATTTAATCGCTCGGTAAGTGAGCATGCGATTTATAAGGCACATAAGGTGATAAGATACCCAATTGGATTGTTATTCTTTTACTATTTTGTCGAACAATGAATACTAAACTCATTCGCAAAATTTCTAATTAAAGTTTTGCCAATAACTGAAGGTGTATTCCCGACTTTGCTCCTAGCAAGTTGCAAGAGCAAAGAATGTTCTGCTTCCTTAATCAAATGGAGTATGGTCTTCTCTTTGTTCTTCTGTTAAGATTGACTTTTACCAGCCCGACAGCGACAGCCAACAGAAAAACTCATAGACTGCTAATACTATTTAAAATATCTGCTACAATTATCGATGAAGAGCATAGTCTGAACTACCGAAATTCTAATACTTTGAAGTCATCAGCGCGGAAATTAACTCATACCCACCATGCAACTCATAAGGCCTTTGCGTAAGAAAAGGATGAACAATATTACTTATACAAGAGTTCCAGTTATGATTGTCAATTTGGCTTTAAGAAACTCATACAAACTTTAACAGAGACCTCTAGTAGCGCTCTTTCGTAAAAGATGAAATTAACCGAAAGGCAGCTTGCGTATTGTAGATTAATTTATTAAAATAAAACAATTACAATTTTTTTTGCAAATAGGCGGAGCCAATAAGACTTACAATCTACATAAAACTTGGCTATCTGTTTTTCTCTTACAGAAAAACTGGGAACAAATATTGACATTGCATTAACAATTTAATTATACTATTCAGCAAATCTATTGGAAAATTTGCGACTGATGTGCTAAAAAGTCTGTAAAATTTTTCCATTACGTACTGCTATTTTGTCATTTTAGTAAATTGTGCTAGTTTGACCCCTACACCCTTGACCATAATACAAAAAAGTCTACGTGTAAGAAAATGTTACTATATTTCTTGATCATTATTACTTAGCGTTCAAAGTGTACGGACGTGTTTTATAATTCGCTCCCTGTATTTAAATTTTGCAAAAGTAAACAATTGAAAATAATAAGATAAAAACAAACAATGGAATAAAAATCAGGGCACACAAATTGTTAATAATAATATAAACAAAACAAATAAACAAAAAACAATAATGAGTGCTTCGCTGCCTCAGCAGCAAGGCCGTAGGCCTTCCTTAAATGCCTACTTCAGCTTTGTCGACCCAACAACAATAACAACTACGGGCGATGATAAGTCATCGCGGCGATCAGCAGAAAAGGGAACGCAGAAAAGAACGCAGTCGGCAGATGTAACAATCGGTCAACAACAAATGTGCTGACAGCAACCAGTCTGCAGGTACGAGCAAGCGCACAGGCAACGAAGAAAATCACAACGCAAGGTGAGAACGTAATAAAAAAGGCCCGTCTGTACAAACAGGAATTGACCGCTACGTCAATATAAAAAGGAAATTAAGTCCTTCAAAGGCAGCTTTCAATCCTTAAAAATTTCCGCACCAAATAAAAATAAAATGGAAGTTTTAAATGCCAACAGATTTGCCATACTAAGCCATGGTTCAGACGACGATGCGAAGGGTACCACCACAGTCGTTAATTCCAAACCACCTCCAATATATTTGCGCCAACGTAACAGTAATACTCTTGTTGCGAAATTAAGTGAAATTGTTGACACTAACAATTTTCATATAGTGCCTTTGAAAAAAGGCAATATAGACGAAAGAAAAATTCAGTCGTACACTGTCTTTGTCAAATAAAAACAAAAATTATTATTCGTATCAACTGAAGAGCTCTAAGGGCCTAGTTGTTGTAATCAAGGGTATAGAATCCGCCGTAGACGCTAGTGAAGTCAAAGAAGCATTGGAAGAATGCGGTTTTGGAATTAAAACAATTGTAAATATATTTAATAGAAACAAAGTATCTCAGCCAATGTTTAAAATTGAATTGTTGCCGAACTCAAATCAACTTAAAAAAAATGAAGCATATTCAATATATAATATGAAATATTTGCTGCATCGTAGAGTAACTGTGGAAGAACCACATAAAAGAATCCAAGAATATGGGCATACTAAATCATACTGCACTATACGCAGTGTTTGCGTGGTATGTGGCGATTTACATCCCACTTCTAAATGCACTCTTAAGGTTGGTATCGACCTCTCAAGTAATTGCTCAAGAAAAAAAAATTCATTATTTCTCAAGTAATTTTGATAGCTGGTTACGCATTGTGAATGATCCACATTAGAAGAGCAAGAAAGAATAAACAAAGAAAACAAACTTTGTGCGTATTATGTATGTAGTAACATAAATATTTTCATAGCTATTTAAGGAATGTTGTTGATGATTGGTAAGTTTTATACAACATTTCAAAATGAAAATATTCGAACATTTTACTTTATAGTTTTAACGATTTATTTAACAAATTTGTTGTTTTCATTTCTTAACGATTTGCTTTCGAATTGAAAAAATGTATTAAAAATTAGTACTCGAATTCTTTATCGCGGGAAAGTTACTTGACCGTTTCTTAAGCGTTTTTTTATATGAAGTTTTTACATTTCTTGAGAGCTGGATACTAAGCTTTCAGAAAGAGAACAATTGAATAAAAAATGCAGCAATTGCGGAGGAAATTACACTGCTAACTACAGAGGTTGCCCTGCATATAAAGATTTGAAATCGAAGTTGTCAGAGGGCATTCAGCACGTCGAAAGCAAATGTTGCAAACACCCCGTAATGAAATTATAGCAACCTCAGAAAAAAGATCTAATCCTATTACTAACAATAGTAATTTGCAAGGAAGCTATGCAAATGTGGTGAAAGGCAACACTGTGCAAATGCAACTGCCGCAAAGTCTTCCAAATGGAGGTATTGAAACTATTATTATAAATCTTACGCAGTGTATGACACAATTCATGTCGACATGCAAAACATGATCCAAGATTTAATGAAATCACAAAATCAAATGCTGCAAAATTTATTAAGTAAAAAATGAGATTACTAAATATCTGTGTTAACCAACATAAATTAGAGATTATCAGATTTCTGTCTGAAAAGAATATAGATATAATACTTATTTCAGAAACTCATCTAACAAATAAAAATAATTTCAATATACCGGGATTTAGACTGTATGTTACAAATCATCCGGTTGGAAAAGAGCAGGGTGGCATGGCAGTATTGATTAGAAATCGTTTAAACCACTATGCTCTAGAATCTCATGCTACACCACAGTTACAAGCTGCAACAATATCACTAAAAAATCGGGGTTGTGAACTTAAACCTTACGGCTATATACTGTCCAACTCGTTTTAAAATTACAGAAATCGAAGACTTTTTTGGAACACTAGATCAAAGGTTTCTAGCAGGTGGAGATAACAACGCAAAACACACGCACTGGGGCTCACGTCTTATTAATCCGAAAGGACGACAGCTGTACCAAACTGTTATAAATAGGCACAATAACCTTGAAATAATATCTCCTGGTAAGCCGACATATTGGCCTACTGATCGTAAGAAAATACCAGGTTTAATTGGTTTTGCTGAAATAAAAAATATAGATAAATCGCACATAGCAGCTGATACATGTACTGATCTATCTTCTGATCAATCTCCTGTATAATAAAGTTATGTGAACACCCCATTTTCGTTAATCCAAAAGTTGGTCTAACTTCTTATAAAACGAATTAGCTAAAATATAAAAAATACGTCAGTAGCCACATTAATATTGAGTGCAAAATAAATACAGGCAGAGATATTGACGAAAGGATAAGAGAAGTCGATTATATAATAACTAGCGCAGCTGTCTTAGCAACACCAAACAAAAGCTATAATCCGCTTGGTTTCAGAAAAATTCTAATAAAGAAATAGAAATGCTTGTAGTGAAAAAAGACGTGCAAGACGTGAATGGCAGATAAATCGCTCCTCTTTCACTCAGCTTCAATTGAGAGCTGCTGTACGTAAATTAAAAAAACCGCTCAAACGTGAGGAAGAATTGAACACCGAACTGTATATAAAGATGCTGTGTCCAAATTCAAACAAGCAAAATTCCCTTTGGAAAGCCCAAAAGTCCATGAAGTCACCAACTGACTTCAACATGCCAATATGAGACTTGTGTGGAAATTGGGCTCGAAGTGACGAGGAAAAGGCTAGTTGTTTTGCAAATCACTTAGAAAAGGTATTTCAACCCAATTTGCCAAAGAACAACTTTAAGCTGTCAATCTTACCCAACACAGATAAAGAGTCGCTCGAGTCTCTTAAAACTTCACCTTCTGAAATTATTGGTATCATCAAAGAACTTAATCCAAAATTGCTAATTGAGTTACCAATTATTGCTGTACAGGTGCTCTCTTTGCTCTTCAATGCAATTCTTAATTTCGGATACTATTCAATTTCATGGAAACAGTCGCAGATTATCTTGATAGATAAACCTGGGAAAGACTTATAACAGCCGTCTTCATACAGCCCAATCAGTCTTCTACCCTGTCTTTTAAAAGTATTTGAAAAAGTATTACTATCAAAGATGTCTCCTTTCCTCCATGAAAATAATACAATACCAATGCATCAATTCGGTTTCCGTGCGAAACATGGCACAATAGAGCAAGTAAATAGAATTACTAACGAGTACTGTTCAGCAATATTTCTAGATGTAGCTTAGGCGTTTGATAAGGTGTGGCACGAGGGTCCTTTATACAAGATTAAAAAAATTTTGCCTTTAGAATTGTATAAAACATTGGAGTCTTGTTTAAAAAATAGAAAATTTATGGTAAAAGTGGGAGATTTCATATCTGATGAACGACAGATAAGGGCTGGTGTACCACAGGGCAGTGTTTTAGGCCCACACTATACATCACATATACAGCAAATCTTCCAACAATAATGTATTAACTTCAACTTTTGCGGATGACACAGCTGTAGTGAGCCATAACAAATGCCACATTTTAGCATCACGAATATTAGCGAAGCATTTAAGTTCTGTCGAAGAGTGGCTAGCGAACTGGCGTATAAACGTGAATAAACAGAAGTGTAAGCATATTACATTTTCGCTAAGACCAATGATGTGCCCGGCAGTAAAAATAAACAATATTTTAGTACCCCAAGCGAACGAAGTAACATATTTTGGTATTCACCTAGATAGAAGGCTCACGTGGAGAAAACACATCTGTAGTAAAATAACATGTATGAAGATTAGAGCTGCAAATTTAAATTGGGTTTTAAATAAACACTCCAAACTTAGTCTAAACAACAAAGTTCTTTTATATAATGCGGTCATATAGCCGATTTGGATGTATGGCATTCAACTTTGGGGTACGACCTGTGCAACTAATATTGATATATTACGAAGGTTTCAATCAAAAATGCTTAGAACAATCACGTATTCACCATATTACATGCGTAACGAAAATATCCATAAAGACCTTGGTATCCCTATGGTAAAGAAAGAAGTAGAAGACAGCAGAATTAAATATACATATATCTAAACTCCGAGATCACCCAAACCCTTTGGCTAATGCTTTGGTACATTCCTGCGATCAAACACGACTTAAAAGAAGAGATATGCCTGCGTATTAAAGAGCGACGTATCACCAAAACAGCTCAATCACTTGCTTGAGCCTGTCTAGTTTTTAACTAGATTTAAGATATTGTTAGGCTTTAAGAAAAAGTAGATCCCTTCCTTAGTTACCGGCCCTAGTGAACGCACTTAGTGGAAACGTAGAAATCAGCCGTTCTCTTTTGTTTTCATTTGAACAATGTTGCCATTACTCAATAAGTCTATATAGTACACATCTAACTTTTCAATTATAATTTTTCATAATATAAAATATCAAAACTCCAATGAAACTATTAAAAATAGTTTATATATTTATAAATAATAGCATTCGTCTCTGATTTTGAGTTAATTTAAGAAAACTTCAAACATATTGAAGACATTTTTATAGTTACTACAGTATGTTGAGACTGGCAACCCTGCGTTGTGAGAGAGCAATCAACTGACTCGTTTCTACCGGAAAAATACAAATCGTGTGAAAGTGCCATAAATCGGACGCTAAGATAAAGAGATGTCCAACTCCTCTCTCATTGAAAGTGAGAGAACAATTTTTAAACATCAAACCCTCCTGAACTCGATCAGCTGAGGTTTTAACGTTTATCAATTGGAAATGAGCAATGGCCTGATTGAAATCTTACCAAAAAATATGTAAACAGAGGGATTTGTTGCATTGTTCAAGACCACTTATAAAAAATGTAAAGCAATGAAAATTAAATGAAGGTGTGAACTTTAAATGCATTTGATGAAACATTAGGGGTATTCTCTTGCTCTTGCGAACCC
The DNA here is from genome assembly GCA_027475135.1 of Bactrocera correcta. Lineage (NCBI taxonomy): Eukaryota > Metazoa > Arthropoda > Insecta > Diptera > Tephritidae > Bactrocera > Bactrocera correcta. Next base: position 125,826,625 of record CM050325.1, on the reverse strand, counting down.
CTTGCACGGTGAAAGAATTGCAGATTTTTCCACCAAGACTACGGCACAACAACAAACACACGCAGAAAAATATTTGCAAGGGCTATATAATATGTCAGACCAAAACTCATGTTTGTTTGCGTGCAATGTCACGCAAAAATATAATTGCAACCCCGTTTTAGCTGTCATTTTACATAAAGTCATATTTTGATGTTAAATTGTTGAGGAAGGTAAATTGTAAAGAGATTTTATATTGTATGTTCCGCTCAATATTGTACGTTCAATAATCGCGATTCTAGCTTTCAGTCAATGGATATTGGGCACGATTCCGATTACTTTGGCGGTCGCGTAAAAAACACGAATTTCTGTATATAGTAAATAGGGTATATGCTGATAGGGGAGCTTCTCAAGAGGAGAATTTGCCAACTGATATTCAAGTCAAAAAAGCTGATTATAGTTTTGCAAACAAAAGCCTTGCAATGGTAATGTTTGTGTTTTTCTAATAGTTTGTAGTACAAGAAAAGTAATGTTGAAAATAGAAAAAATCTGAATTTTGACCTTGACTGACAAAAGACATTTCCACATAGTTTAATACAGTAACGAACACGCAAACAAGAAAAAATAGAATCAACGATAAAATGCCAAAATCAACTAGTCAGCGGAATTCGTAGTTGCCAGAATGTGCGAGTTTTTTTTGTTAACGATCTAGTATATAAGGGCTGTCAGATGGTGTAGCAGACGCAGTTCTATGTAGAGTGCTGTCGTGTAAAATGTAATTAAGATATAAGTAAATAGTGGTAAGCTAAGACAATGAGTAGTAAAGCATTAAGTTGAAGGAATTAGAAATTAAGATAAATTTGTTGTTATTAAATTGCCTTCAAAAAATGCCCCTGAGTCAGTACAAGAATTCCAATTCTTATGCTTCATTTAATTGCTGACGTGCCGCAATTAAGTAGATCGGAAACGAACTCCGGAAATTATTTCAGGTGCTGGTAAAACAATATATTAAAAAAGTTGCGAAAGAATTCAAAACACTCTATTCGCAGAAATTGTGAGTAAATTAGTATTAATATACCTAGTTTTATTTCTATCTACTAAAATTATATTAAAAACCTATTCAAATGAGATATGTGATATTAACTCGGTCGAAGAGATTAGATTTGGTATACATAGACCACACAATTTAAAAATAGTTTTCCGTTTAATTTCAATAAAATTTCACACATTTTGTTTAAAACGGAAGTAGAAGTAGGACGGGCTGATTAAAATAATTTTGACATTGCTCAGGTATATTCGATAATACATTTTGAAGCAGTTTATACATAGGGTTACCAGATGCACTGATTTTATCAGTACGCGTACTGATTTTTAGACTCCCGTACTGATATACTGATTTTTCAATGAAGTGTACTGATTTTTAAACAATGCAGTTTCTTGAGTATAAAAATATATACATATATCCATGAAGAGAAGATAATTGATCAATTGGTGAATTTGAACAATTTTATAAAAAAGAAAAAAGATAATGATAATTTTTTTTTTACAAACTTCAAATGACCAGATTTGTGCATACTTTAAAGCGAATTCAAACATTGATTGCTTTTCTGAAATTTTGAAAATTGCGCAGTACTTTTTTTCTATTCCCGGACATAATGCTAATTGTGAAAGAATTTTCTCTCTCATCAATATCCAATAGAGTGATGAACGCAATCGTCTCCTTGTTCAAAATGTTCGCAACATGATTAACTATAATATAAAATTAATAAATATAATTATAAGAACATGTCATGCAAAGATTTCCATAAGTATATAAATCCGAAAATGTTGATATGCTAAAAGCAATCGGCAGTGCCAAAAAATATGACTAAAAAAACGTAAATTGTACGATGCTGGAAGATAATTAAATTCTATTATCCTATTTGAGACGCGGGAATTTGTGATCCATCTGCTCCTTTTCCTTCTCCTTTTACTTTTTTTCTGCTTTTTTGATGTAGACGTACTGATTTTTCGCTGAACCGGTCTGGTAACCTTATTTATACATACTTCTTCTTCTTTACTGGCGTAGACACCGCTTACGCGATTATAGCCGAGTCAACAACAGCGCGCCAGTCGTTTCTTCTCTTCGCTACGTGGCGCCAATTGGATATTCCAAGCGAAGCCAGGTTCTTCTCCACTTGGTCCTTCCAACGGAGTGGAGGTCTTCCTCTTCCTCTGCTTCCCGCGGCGGGTACTGCGTCGAATACTTTCAGAGCTGGAGTGTTTTCGTCCATCCGGACAACATGGCCTAGCCAGCGTAGCCGCTGTCTCTTAATTCGCTGCACTATGTCAATGTCGTCGTATATCTCGTACAGCTCATCGTTCCATCGAACGTGATATTCGCCGTGGCCATTGCGCAAAGGACCATAAATCTTTCGCAGAACCTTTCTCTCGAAAACTCTTAACGTCGCCTCATCGTTTGTGGTCATCGTACAAGCCTCAATATCATCGGCATACGCTAGCAGTTGTACACTCTTATAAAAGATTGTACCTGCTCGTTTCAGTTCTGCAGCTTGAATAATTTTGCAGATTGAAAAAGTCGCACGATAGGGAGTCGCCTTGTGTGAAACCTCGTTTGGTATCGAACTGCTCGGGAGGTCCTTCCCGATTCTGACAGAGCTTTCAGTGTTGCTCAGCGTCAGTTTACACAGCCGTATTAGTTTTGCGGGGATAACAAATTCAGACATCGCGGCATAGAGGCAGCTCCTTTTCGTGCTGTCGAAAGCAGCTTTGAAATCGACGAAGAGGTGGTGTGGGTCGATTCTCCTTTCACGGATCTCCTTTCTCCTTTTTTATGGATTGGGCATAGCACACTTAAATTCCAATCGTTGGGCATACTTTCGACCGACCATATTTTGCAAAGAAGCTGATGCATACACCTTATCAGCTCTTCGCTGCCGTGTTTGAATAGCTCGGCCGGCAATCCATCGGCCCCTGCCGCTTTGTTGTTTTTCAGGCGGCCAATTGCTATTCGAACTTCTTCATGGTCGGGCAATGGAACGCCTGCTTCATCGTCATCGAATGGGGTATCGGGTTCGTTTTCTCCTGGTGTTGTGAGTTCACTGCCATTCAATAGGCTGGAGAAGTGTTCCCTCCATAATTTAAGTATGCTCTGGGCATCTGTAACTAGATCCCCTTTGGGGGTTCTACAAGAGTATGCTCCGGTCTTGAAACCTTCTGTAAGCCGCCGCATCTTTTCGTAGAATTTTCGAGCATTACCCCTGTCGGCCAGCTTATCAAGCTCTTCGTACTCACGCATTTCGGCCTCTTTCTTTTTCTGTCTACAAATGTGTCTCGCTTCCCTCTTCAACTCTCGGTATCTATCCCATCCCGCACGTGTTGTGGTCGATCGTAACGTGTCGAGGTAGGCAGCCTGTTTTCTATCCGCTGCGACACGGCACTCCTCGTCGTACCAGCTGTTCTTTTGCACTTTCCGAAAACCAATGGTTTCGGTTGCAGCTGTACGTAAGGAGTTTGAAATGCCGTCCCACAGTTCCCTTATACCGAGTTGTTGACGAGTGCTCTCAGAGAGCAGGAGTGCAAGCCGAGTAGGAAATCGTTCGGCTGTCTGTTGTGATTACAGCTTCTCGACGTCAAACCTTCCTTGTGTTTGTTGGCGTGCATTTTTTGCTGTACAGAGGCGAGTGCGAATTTTGGCTGCAACAATATAGTGGTCCGAGTCGATGTTAGGACCTCGGAGCGCACGCACATCTAAAACACTGGAGACGTGTCTTCCGTCTATCACAACATGATCGATCTGGTTGGTGGTTTTTCGATCCGGAGACAGCCAGGTAGCTTGATGTATCTTCTTATGCTGAAATCTAGTACTACAGATAACCATATTTCGGGCCCCGGTGAAGTCGATCAGCCTCAACGCATTTGGGGATGTTTCCTCGTGGAGGCTGAATTTACCGTCCGTAGTGCCAAAGATACCTTCTTTTCCCACCCTGGCGTTGAAGTCGCCAAGCACGATTTTGACATCGTGGCGGGGGCATCCCTCGTAAGTGCGCTCCAAGCACTCATAAAAGGCATCTTTGGACACATCGTCCTTCTCTTCCGTCGGGGCGTGGGCGCAAATCAGCGATATGTTGAAGAACCTCACTTTGATGCGGATTGTGGCTAGACGTTCATTCACCGCAGTGAATGATAGTACTCGGCGACGGAGATTCTCTCCCACCACGAATCCAACACCAAACTTGCGCTCCTTTATATGGCCACTGTAGTAAATGTCACAAGGACCTACTCGTCTCTGTCCTTGTCCCGTCCATCGCATTTCTTGGACGGCGGTGATGTCAGCCTTTATTTTTACGAGGACATCAACCAGCTGGGCAGCGGCACCTTTCCAATTAAGGGACCGGACATTCCAGGTGCATGCCCTCAATTCGTAGTCCCTATTTCGCTTGCCATGGTCGTCATCAAAAGGGGGGTCTATCATCCGAGGCTGATTGTTGGTTTTCATTGCGGGTGTTTTTTACGTGGCGGGTCCCAACCCTAAGTAGGGGATATTTCGCCTTCGCACTTTAGCTCGCCTTCAAACGGATGTTCTTAGGCTACCCAAAGGATACTTGGTCAACGACCGGAAGTCGTGAGCTGCTTGAGTAAAAGAATCGTTTCTGGCCACTCCCAAGTGAATGGCGATCAGAGAACTTTCCTCACTTGTGTGAACTTCTACACATGACTCCATCCTCCACGTTCATCCGTTCACAAATATTTTTGGTATAATTTCAATCTGACCATTACAGTCATTCCAATTAGTCAATGACAGTTGACTGTCAAAGTTCGGTAGGTGAGCGGTACAGGAAAGTTGGGCATTTCTGATGATGGACTTTGGTCCTAGCGAATTTCGTTTTTTTTTTGTTTTTTTGGTTGCGTCCAATGTATTATCAACAAATGTGTAAATTTGTTTTTATCAGTGGTCTAAATTTTAAGTCAACACACTTTATTTAAATAGCGAATTTGTGTTAAATAAAGTATATTTAATTTGTTTATTATTTTCATTTAATTTGCAGAGTTTCGGAGATGCTGATGTTTCAGGCGAACAACTTCATGAGATACTGAGAGAGATTGATACTAATATGAATGGACAAGTTGAACTTGATGAATATTTACAGGTAAAAATCATATACATATATGTATACATACACATATGTACACACTTTACCTTTGTAGATGATGTCGGCCATAAAAACTGGAGATGTCGCATATTCACGCTTTGCTAGAATGGCTGAATTGGAAGAGCAAAAGCATGAAGCTGCTCAGCTGAAGCAAAAAATTAGCGTTGATCGTTCAGGTGGTGGATTATAAACGACATATTTTAGGCTTAAAATGTTTTGAATTTATGCAATTTGTTTATTAAATGTTAACCGATAAAAACATTGTTTCTAAATTTATATGTAGTAATTTGCTTACTCAGATTGGATTTTTTTAAACTTACATCCGTTGATTAAATCATTGAATATACATACATCCAAATGAATAGTATAAGGGTGCCTGCAGAGTGGACGCTCAAAACCGAGCCGAGCGCAGAGCTGATTTCACGCACTTTGTTTTATCAGAGAACACCTTGCACCTTCGTGCAAATTGAATTCTGTATGATGTTCGATTTGGCGGCTAACAGAGCTGATAAAATTGTAGTAAGGACTTCACCATTCTCACTGATATTTAGCAGAAATGAGCACGTTCAATGGCAGAAATATACATACATATATAAAAGCACTAAATTCATGCGAGAATAAATAAAGAGAAATGCTTTGAAGAAAAATATACAAAGTCACACAGAGAATGTAAAAAAGCATTGTCTGAGTCACACATGCGTGATTATTTTGTATTATCTGAACCATTGTTTTCCGAAAAATGGTAAAAATTTTAATTTTTTTTACAAGTTATATAAAAAATATTTTTGAATAAATTTTTATTTCAAAAATTATATTAATTTCGACTATTATAAAATGAAGATGTACCAAATGAACTTAATTTCTTCAAAGAAAATTGATCACCTTCATGAAATATGCATATTCGCTTTATTTCGTTATCATTTCCATATTTGTGCCAATAGAATTTCTATGGCATATAGTACATACATATGTTTGTATATGTATTATTTTTTGGCACATTTGTCTGTATGTTTGTGAAAGCAAATGCGAGCCACATACACATATTCATAATAACAAGTGCCGCACGCATCTTTCGCATCTCCGTTGTTACGGACAACCAATGGCCGAAACTCACGTTTTGTCAAAGAGTCAATCTGTCGAAGCACTGATGCGACGACAAAGCGTTTCAACATTGTGTTGCTGGTAGAAAATCCAAGCTGTGTCGAAAAAATAAACGAATGGCCGCCGATTGTCACCGCTTCCCAGTGAAAAACGTAAAATCGGGGCCCGAGTCAGCTGGCACGACCTATCTTATGGGCGCGCAATGTAACTGAACAGTGAAAAACGCTACTCCCTTCTCTCCTTGACGTGGGATGACGTGAGAATTCACGACATTTGGATTTTTGCCGCAGAAACGGCGCAGCTGATTGCTCTCTCACAACGCAGTGTTGCCAATATTGATATACTGCAGTAATTATCAACTTTTATAATTCAATCTGTTCAATATGTTTGAAATTTTCTTAACTCAAACTCAGAGTCGAATGCTATTATTTATAAATATATATATTTTTAATGGTTTGTTTTCAGTTTTAATATTTTATATCGTAAAAAATTGTAATTGAAAACATAGATGTGTTCAAAACTATATATGCGTATTGGGCAATGACAACATTGTTCAAATGAAAACAAACAAAGATGGCTGATTTCTGCGTTTTTACCACGTTTTTCACTGAGCACACATTTTGCCGATGAGGAATGAAAAGGAAGGAAGGCAGTAGCGTTTTTCACTGGTTCTTCTATAACAGCTTCGCCTACAAACTAGCGTAAATATGTATTTTTGTATATGAGCTTGCATACATATCAACGCAAACTTTTGCCAGCCACGGAAAAATATTTTAGAATTGACAAATATTATAAATCGGCTGCCATATTGACTTGCCTTGCTTATGCTATTTGAGCAATTGTTGTTTTTGTAGTACAGTGTTTCAATTTTTTGTTGGTGACATATTCGCATGTGTAAGCACACATTTGTATGTTTGTATGCTTGTGCATTATTTGTTCGGAAGTGTATACAAATATACGTACATTTAAGTATATATGAATGTATGAACATGCAGATTAATGCGCGTACATGTAATATATTGCTAAGTGATATGATTTGAATTTCTGAACGCGCACATGCGTATACGTACATTCATATGACCATGTGCAGATACATAAGATTAATATGATGTGCATAAATACCTAGGTACATATATATTGTTGTGATATTTATAATAAGAAATATAATACAAAAACATTTATTAGTATAGTTTATTATGTAAAAGTCAAATAAAATTATTAAATATGCAAGTCCAAATTGACTTTAAATATTATTATACTCATATCATAATTATTTTTACATGCCAATATGGAAATGCCGACGGCAAAACGCAAAAGCTTACATATGTTCTTGCGTACATTGCGATTCCTAAGTTGAAAGCAAAAATTGAAGCATGAAAATATCACAATGCTGTTGTTGGGAGTATTATAAGGAGATGCATATGTCACTTCATATTCTTGAGTATGTGAGAGAGCTGTATTTGTACACATTTTTCGCAGTTAAAAATGGAATATCAAAGAACTTATTTCATACATACATTGATACATATATTATTTCTCTTCATATTCACTGGCTGAATATGTGAGAGAACTGTTAAAAATGTTAACATTTCACAGAGTGAGTTCGGTTGTTGTGAGGTGAATTCCTTATTATAAATCTAACAAATGTTCGCTGTCAAACCTGCACCTTCTCTATGCTTTAAGTTCTCTAATCCAGCTATTGGCCTTTGCCATCGTCGCGAGAAGACGTTTGTAGGAAAAGGTATGCTCGGGGAGATGCTACGGCGTCTGTTTTTGTGAATGAAATGTTTTTGTTGCAATATTTACTACATTTGGGCTTCGCTAATTTGGCTACCATATTGACTTGTGATGCTTATGGCATTCTCTGTAGTTTTTCACATTTTGTTTTTGTAAAATTAACCCTTCTGTTACCTTAAGGTCATCTCGTGACCTTTTTATGTTATTTTTGCTTATATTTCGAAAAGACACAAAATTTTGGGGTCTGCTTTTACGAATTCCTCCTTGAATCAAATCGCTTTGAAAAAGTGCAAAATATTTTTTATAATTTGATAAAAAACATGACAGAACGTGTGGGCAGCATAAAGTCATTCATTGACCATCTGCTGTTCAAAGTGGCAAGCGGAAGTTTCGCGCCATTTTTGCCAATTAATTTTTGTGTAAAACGACAGACATTTTGTCGTCTGACAGAAACCCATATACAGACAATAATGGAAGAATTGCGGATATTGATAAGATAGTGAGAAGTATAGTGATTTTTACGAGAAAAGGCTAGCTAACGTACCACTACTGTTCATTCCCTACGAAAACATAACAGTCGATGAGCGTTTAATTTCTTTTGGAGGCAGATAAGCATTCTTAGCTTACATGACAAGCATGCCAAGTAAATATGGGATAAAGGCATAGGTAGCTGCGGATATGCGTAAAAAAATTTTGTCTAAATTTTCAAATATATATATAAAAGATTCAGCAGAACCGGAATGAAACCAAGAACAATGGGTAGTGTTGGATCTAGTAAGTGGGTATGAATGATGGAATATAACAAACCGATAACTTTTTTACAACTGGAGATTTGGCATTACTTTTACTGAATAATAATATGACATTTGAAAATTCTCAAGCGTTTTTGAGAAGCGATAATAAAAACTTGGGAATGCGCGAATAAAATGAAGCCTAATTGCCTGTCGTAAATTACGAAAATTAAATTGCGAAAAAGAATGAAGACGCGTGCGTTCGATTCGATGGTTCTTAATACAATACTTCTTTATTTAATTTCATTTAGTTGCTTAGCCTAAATCTTAAACTAACGGCTTAAACTAGTGGTAATGTTCATATGTATAAAAAAGGGGTAAATATAATTATCTTCAACTTTCGCTCACTATTGTAATAGATTATGGTAAGTATTAAGGTAAGTAGTAGATTAGTAGTATGAATGCATAATTAAGGTAAGTATACAATAATTTAAATAATTCAATATTTTATAATTTTTTATGATTCATTTTTCTTAATTTTAATTTCAGGTTTAAATATACATATATATCCTGTCGCTTGACGCAACACCGGCCACCTTGACAGGATCAGATTCCTTCAATATCCAGTGGAAGGACAGCCAGTTTGTGGATGGGGCGCTTAATCGTGCCCGTCTTGGTTGCTACTTCTGCGACTCGCACCTTGCCGTCTTGCCCTTCGACGGTTGCGACGACGCGCCCTAGTACCCACTGCTGCGGCGGCACGTTGTCCTCGTGGACGAGAACGAGGTCGTTGAGCTGCATATTGCGTTTGGGGTGCAGCCACTTGTTCCGCTCCTGAAGGCCCGTCAGGTATACTTTGGACCACTGTCGCCAGAACTGTTGCTTGAGACAGCAAACAAGTTGCCATCTCTCGCAACAACGAACTGGGTCCACTGGCACCTTCTCTGGGGGTAATGCCCGGAGGGAGCATCCTATTAGTAGGTGCGCTGGGGTTAGAGCCTCGCCGTCGTTGGGGTCCTGGCTCAGAGGTACTAGGGGGCGAGAGTTGAGGATGGCCTCCACTTCGGCCAACACTGTTGCTAACTCCTCTGCTGTGAGTAGCGTGTTGCCGGTTACGCGAACGATGTGGTGTTTGGCGGACTTCACCGCGGCTTCCCATAATCCGCCGAAGTGCGGCGCCCGCGGTGGTATAAAGGTGAAGCTGCACCCTTCGTCTGCTGCGAATCTCTGCAGTTCTGGGCCCATTGCTAGAAACGCCTCTTTCAGCTCGCGCAGCTTGCGGTCGGCGCCGACGAAGTTGGTGGCGTCGTCGCTGAATATCTTCGTCGGGATTCCTCGGCGTCCAATGAACCTTTTTAGGGCGAGAATAAATGAATTAGTTGATAGGTCTGAAACTAATTCTAAATGTACTGCTTTGGACGTAAAACAAACGAAAACTGCAATATATGTTTTTACGGGTGGTCGACCGCGTATTTTTAAAGTTGTGTATATCGGACCACAAAAATCTACGCCACATATAAGAAAGGGCCGTAGTGCTCGAAGTCTTTCGACTGGCAAATTTCCCATAATTTGGTTTTGCAACTTCGGCTTGTAATGAAAACAATGTATACAGTTTCTTACGGTTCTACTGCAAGCTTCTCGGGCATTAATTAGCCATATACGTTCTCGAAGAAGCGCAACCAACGCTTTAGCCCCAGCGTGGTGATTCCGAATGTGCAGGAACCGTAAATACGTTGTAACGAAGTGCGAACTTTTATTTAATAAAAGCGGAAATTTGGCATCGTATGGGAGAGGTGCATTTAATAAGCGACCTCCTACTCGGATTAATTTGAATGACAGCGACATATCCGAGTACTCATGCAAAAACGGGTTGAGTTTTTGCAAGTTTGCGGGTAGGGTGGTGCCTTTATGCAATTTTTGAATAACATCCGAAAATTCTGAATGTTGGACCACCTGTGCAATTTTTAGAAAGCTCAAGTTTAGCTCTTCTGAAGTCAGATCTTGGCCTCTGGAGGATTTTGGTGGTCGCCTGATCCATCGTAATATATATGCAACCACACGAAGCAATTTTTTATGAGAAGAAAATTTTTCAATAAGGTCCAATATTGAATTTTTCTCAGTAGTCGAAAGTAATGTAAATGTATTTTTCTTCTTCTCTAATGCTTCGTCTTCTGGTGAGAGCTGGAAGTGGTTATTAATTGGCCATAATGCAGGGTCTTCTAGGAGGAACTGTGGACCGCCAAACCATATTGAATTATTCAATTCGTCCACGTTACAACCCCGAGACACTTGATCCGCAGGATTTTGTTTCGTTGGCACATGTCGCCAATGTACTTTGTCAGTCAACTCTTGGATTTCGGACACTCTGTTTGCGACGAAGGTTTGTAGTGAAGATGGATGTGTTTTAATCCAATGTAAAACGATTTCAGAGTCTGTCCAGAATGTTATATTTTCGAAATGTCGACTCAACATAGGCGCTACTCTTGACCATAATTTTGAAGGAAGATGTGCTGCCGAGAGCTCAAGACGCGGAAGAGATTTGGTCTTCAGCGGAGCCACTCTAGACTTTGCAGTAAGCAGCATGCATTTAATGCCACTAGCAGATTGGCTTCGTATGTATATGCAGCATCCGTACGCCCTTATTGAGGCGTCGGAGAAGCCATGTATTTGGCAGATGGCACTCGACTCAACGTTTACGTAACGAGGAATGCTTATCGATGAGAGCTGCATTAGGTTGGCTTTAAAGTTCTGCCAGCTAGTGTCAAGGCGCAATGGAATCGACTCATCCCAATCTAGTTTTTGGATCCAAAGCTCTTGCAATAAGATTTTTGCTTTGGTAACTAGTGGGGCTAGTAATCCAAGAGGATCAAAAAGGCGAGCAGAAACTGATAATATATTTCTTTTAGTGGCTCGCAGATCATTAAAATTGTCATCTAAAACAAATCGAAACAAATCCTTTTTCGGCAACCAATGGATTCCTAACGTTTTAGTGGAACTTTTGTCATTGAAGCTTAATGACTTTTCAGTGCAATCACTGTCGAAAAATTTAGGGTGGTTCGAAAACCACTTCGTTAAGGTGAATCCTGCCGAGTTTAATATTTGAATTACCTCACTTCTCAAAAGATCTAGAGACTCAAAATTTTCGGACCCTGTTAATAAATCATCAACATAAAAGTCTCTTTTGATGGCCAATGAACCGAGTGGATATTTCATTGTATTGGCATCACTGAGCATTTGCAAACACCGTGTTGCGAAAAATGGAGCAGGCGCAGTGCCGTATGTTACGGTGTTAAGACGAAAAATTTGAATTTGCTCAGAAGGATGCTCTCTCCACACAATAAGTTGACAATTTCTGTCTTCTTCATGCATCATTATTTGACGGTACATTTTAGTAATGTCCGCTGTTAGTGCATACTTATGTAATCGAAAACGAAGAAGAGTTGAATATAATTCTTCTTGGATGGTTGGACCTACCATCAAAAGTTCATTCAACGCTATTTGAGTTGAAGATCGACTCGAAGCATCAAATACAACACGTAATTTGGTTGTTGTGCTCTCGGGCCTTAAAACGCATTGATGCGGAATGAAGTAGTGTGGCTCACTCGGGATCTTATTGTTCGTTGGGCTCATGTGACCCAAGGCTCTATATTCATTCATAAAGTCCAGATACATTTTGCGAAGTTCTGGATCTTTTAATGTCCTTCTCTCCAGGGCCTGAAACCGCCGAACTGCGGTTTCATATGAGTGACCGAGTAACTTACGGTCAGCTTTAAAGGGCATTCTGACTTGAAGCCGTCCTGAAGGCAATACTTGAGTAGTATTAACGAAAAAATTTTCACACTCTTGTTGCTCTGGTGTGAATTTGATGCCATTTGATTCTGAAGGTAATTCTTCTAGAGCCCAAAATTTTTGGACTACTGAATCGATTGACGTTAAGTCTTCTTCAGCTTGGCATAATGTGCTATGTAATCTGGGAGGAGAACTTATATTACTGGCGTATTTGCCAGACACAATCCATCCTAAAAGGGTTTTCTGAAGTGTTGGTTGGTTAGGACCATTTTTAATTTGGCCAACAGCTAAAAGGTCGAAAAATGTTTCAGCACCCAATAGGATGTCCACTTTTTTAGATTTGTGGAATTCTGGGTCCGCCAATTCAATATTGTGCGGAATTTGCCAGCCATTAACATTGATATTATGGTCTGGATGATTTGCCGAAATGCATCGCATTACCCAGAATTCCGCCGAAAATTCAAAATTATTTAACCGCGACTTGACAAACGCGCTTAGTTTGGACCCCACTTTTGTATTGGAATTGCCAATTCCAATTACGCTTAATGTTTTATGCTGACGTCGAATCCGCAACTTTTGTGCCAAGTCCTCTGTCATAAAGTTGACCTGGGAGCCTGAGTCCAGCAAGGCTCTCGCAGGCAGGTAATCTCCGCAGCTGGTCCCCACTAGAATTACTGCTGTTGCCAACATGACCCGATCCGGCATACTGGTTGTATGCATGGCATGTGTGGTTGATGGTTGCGGATGAGGTACAGCGGGGAAGGACACTGGATACTGGTGTAACAGCGAGTGATGGGAACGATTGCATATGCGGCAACGATCTGCTCTGCATTTGGAAACCGTGTGACCCTTACGCAAACAATTTATGCATAAGGGCACCGATTTCACGAACTCGAACCTCTGCTGCACCGGAAGCGCCTTGAAGGTGGGGCAGGCAGTCAAATGGTGATCCCTCGATTTGTACTGTTGGCAAAGAGGCTGCCTCGTATCTGCAGCAACCAGCGCCGATTTGGTCCTGTCCATCTGTTGTTGTTTCCCATGATGCGCACTGCTTGTAGGTATGGGCTTCGTCCTAGAGTGTGATGCTCCTTCCGCTGACAGCTGCTGGTATCTTCGATTTAAGGTGGCCTCACAGTCCTTCCACAGTGGCAGTTTGTCATAGTCCAGCGCTTCTTCCCATTTGGATCGGGTGGCAGGGTCAACCTTTGTCATTACAATATGTATGATTATTGCGTTCGTTATTTGTTTTTCATCGCCAGCGATAGCAATGAATCATATACCGCGGACACTTCGTCAATCATTGAACGCGGGGAAGGCGCAGAAGGCTTTGGGATTGTTGGCAGCTCAAAAAGTTTAGATATTGTATTGAAAAATATCAAACATTTATTATCATAAACTTTTTTGAGACTTGCCAACGCTTTCGGATAATTTTCATCCGACATCTGAAACGCTTTAACTGTTCCCAAAGCCTCTCCAGATAGACAATTAACCAAATGGTTAGATTTTTCAATATCTGGGATATTTGGGTCGTTATGAACCAAGCTCTCGAACAAACTCATTAAATTTTTGAATTCGGAATATTCTCCCTTGAATTTCGGCAAATTCATTTTAGGGAGCCTTGAGCTGTGAGAAGCTACAAAAGATATTTCGGCAAGTAAAGTTCTATTTTTCGCTAAAATTGACTTAATTATGGACTTCGTTTCAACGATTATGTCCTCTAACTCCCCTCGGGCCATGTCGTCCTCATCAATTTCTTCAATCTTTGATTGGCATTTCATTAATTTTTCACTATGTGAATTTAATATATCTAGACGGCATTCCAATTCGATTGGATCTAAAGACATTGTCTTTTCAAGAAGGCCCGTTTTAATGCGCAAAATACTACTCTTCGCAACCGTTCTTTGACGTCTTAACGATTTTAAGTCCGTCAACTCCTTACTTGGAGACAGGCTTGCGAGAGTTGGTTTTGGCTTGCTCATTTTGCTTGTTTAAATAAAATTTCCGAAAAAAGACTATAACGGTTGGCAACAGATATACTGAGAATCGATAACGAAAACGAAAAATAAATGTTGATTCCCAAATATACGAAAGCCAAACTAATAGCAATAAAAGTTGGCAACAAATATATTTGGAATCGGTGACGAAAACGAAAAGAAAAAATAATATCGATTCTCAAGTATTGAAAGCCAACCCGATAAATGCGCAAAATGAGCAATAGCACAAAAACGTAATTTAATCGGAAAATGTCCGAACGAAAATCGATAAAAATTGCGAAAAAACGACCGATAATTGCAAACGCGGATCGAAAAAATTGCGAAAAATATAATAATTTAATTTGCAATTAAAAATTGTTCACCTTTATTTCAAAATAAAGGGCTACCGCAAAATCCCAAAATCCCTTATTCACTTTTAATTCGTATATGTATATATGTGCGTACATATGAGTATGTACTAATTTATATGTATATGTACATATATGTATATATAATAAATACAATATAATCAATATGATGTCAAGTGAAAAGGGAGAGCCAAAAACTGAAAGTGTGCACTTGTTTTTTATTTTAATTTTATTTGTTTGTGTTTTCGTTTTATTTTTTGCTTGCACTGCTTTCAGTAAATCGCACTCGTTACCTGGTGCGTCGGCTGTTTGCCGGCGCTTACGTCCCTTTTGCAGAGAATGCAGTGGCAGCTCATTCCCACGACGGCAGCGGTTTGATTGTAGCAGAGACGGTGGCAGCAGCGGCGACGATGGCAGCAGCGACGATGGCAGCAGCGGCGTTGTGGTAGCGGCGGGTTGATGGCAGCAGCGGTGCGATAACAAGGACGTGATCTCAACGAAGTAATTACCGCAGCAACGGATTGGCAGGAACGGATGATTGCAACGGTTTTTTGGGCTAACCGGTTTTTTGATTTGCGGCACTTCAACCAGTTTAGAAAACTGTTTTTTTTTTTTTAAACTGTAACTTGGCTTGTAAGTACCAATATGTATATGCACACAATTTAGCACAATTTAAAAATTTTGTCACTTCGTCTTTCGCTCTTGCACTACTGTAAATTTCCTTTTTTTTTTTGTGTTTTACGTGTTCTGTTCTTAACACTCTCTGCATCCACGATACTTCCCTTTTTCTTTTTCTTTTCTTTTCGCTATCATAAGCTTAAGTACGTATATGGGTAAGTATTTATTTAGCACTCCACTTCACGTTTATGTATGTATATATTTATATTTGTTTTTTATATTATGTTTAAATTTTTTCTGTTTCACATATATGTATGTTTGCGTTTATATTTGGCCACTGTATTTTTTCAAGTATTCACGTATGTAAGTATTCAACACTTTTCCGCCACTTTTTTTTTTTTTTTTTAAGCCTCGCTTTAGTTTCGCGTTTATATTTTATGTTTTATTTCTTATTTTTCATGTAGTTAGGTATCACTATCACTGCACACCTGGCACTTCCACTATATTGGTATGTATATGTATTTTTAGTTAACTATGTATTTTGTACAATTTTTTTTTTATATACTTTTTTATGTTTTGTCTTTGTATCTTTTATGTAGTTACACTTGTCTTCACTTCACATTACCGATGACCGAAAACCGAACGATTAACAGGCAATTAGAAACGATATGGTTATTAAAACCGAAAACGAAAGTTAAATAAAATATTCTTAGTTCACGCACTAAGTCCCTGCTCGGGCGCCATGAAAATTCTCAAGCGTTTTTGAGAAGCGATAATAAAAACTTGGGAATGCGCGAATAAAATGAAGCCTAATTGCCTGTCGTAAATTACGAAAATTAAATTGCGAAAAAGAATGAAGACGCGTGCGTTCGATTCGATGGTTCTTAATACAATACTTCTTTATTTAATTTCATTTAGTTGCTTAGACTAAATCTTAAACTAACGGCTTAAACTAGTGGTAATGTTCATATGTATAAAAAAGGGGTAAATATAATTATCTTCAACTTTCGCTCACTATTGTAATAGATTATGGTAAGTATTAAGGTAAGTAGTAGATTAGTAGTATGAATGCATAATTAAGGTAAGTATACAATAATTTAAATAATTCAATATTTTATAATTTTTTATGATTCATTTTTCTTAATTTTAATTTCAGGTTTAAATATACATATATATCCTATCGCTTGACGCAACAACATTGATGGGCACTATGAGAAATAATAGAACAACTACTAAACAGTCGTTTCTTCTTTGATGGATATCATCATTGTTCAATACATTCCTATAAAGTAGACTTGTAAAATGGTTAGTGAATTGAGCCTCTTTATCATAATAAAAATCTTATTGAAAACCATTGCAAGAAGTTGCTGGAAATAAAAAATGTTTATAATTCTATAAAATCTGGAGTAGACACAATTGACCAATTAGTAGAAACATATACGTGCAAGATACAAACTAGTCGTTGGCTCTTAGCTGTCTTCTCGAATATGTTTCGGCGCTAAATGCCTAGGTTTTATGGACAGAAATTCACTCTAATTGGAATGCGTCAAAAACATATAAGCGCAAGATTTTCTCGAAAAACTTGGCTTATACCTTGTTCAGTGTATAAAACCTCGTAGAAAACGCAGGAATGCCCTTATATTCAAAAAATCTAAGAAATGTTAAGAACAATATAATATTATAATCAATACAACTATGAAATGTTAAATTCAAACTTAATTTGTAGTCAGTAAAATTAAGAAACATTAGAAACAAAACTAAAATCATAAGGTTTTTATAGTATACCCTTACAAAACTCCGACCAGATCATTCCGTGACCCTAACATCCCATGTGCAACTTTTTATTAACATAACAGAAGGGTTAATACTATGTTCGGATCGACAACGAAAACATGTTTTCGTGAGAAAAACTGGTTTTCGATTTTTTGGGAAGACATATTTTGCCGACCCCAAATTGTCACTTGATATTTACATTCCATATACAAATACAGCTGATCACTGTTAGGGGGATTCTCTAGTTCTTGCGAAACACTTGCACGGTGCACCAATTGCAGAATTTTCTTCTTGGTGCAACGGCACAACAAACACACGCAAAAATTTATTTGCAATGGCTGTAAAATATGTCAAACCAAAACCCATGTTTATTTTCGTGCCGTCATATATCACTAGATTCTGCAATGGGTGCTCTCTTGGCCTTGCATATTTCGGTATATTTTTGCATTTTGTGTCATCTTGAAAGAGCAAGAGAATCCCTGTATTGATAATTGTCAGTGAAAACTCATCGAAAACACACATTGTCGGTCCGAACGACTTATATTCCACAACATACAAATGTGTTTTCAAAATGTTTTCAATGTCGGTGCGAACATAGTATAACATATTATTGTTTTACCGAGCTTTTTTTTGGTTACTTGGTAATATCACTGAGCTGTTTTGTTTGCGTTGTTGCCTCAAACGTTAACTTAATTCATTTGCTGTCTACTTCAAATTAGTTTCTTACAAGTTTTTCAAAAGTAAGTATTTAACATAATTGAATCAGCTGTTTTGAAACAAAATTTACACCCTCTACTGATGTATAGAAAAAATAATGTTCACAGTTAAGTGTTTTACCGAAGTATCAACTAACAAACTACTAGATTAACAAGTTCGGTCTGAATACCCTAATTAATAACTGATCGGAGGATGGAGTTATGTGTAGAAGTTTACGCAAGTGAGGAAAGTTCTTTAATCACTATTCACTTAGGAGTGGCCAGAAACGATTCTTGTACATATGGCTGAAACAGCTTATGACTTCCGGCAAGCTAAAGTGAGATAGCGAAACATCGCCTACATAGGGTTGTGCTCTGGGTAAAAACCGGCCCAAATGAACAGTAAAAAACCCACGACTGCCGGTTGTACGTACCGGAATTGACTCAGATCTTATCCGACCAAGGGCAGTCCTTTCGGCGATCTAACCTCGTTTGGATCGGTAAGTGTTAATTTGTGTGTGTCGTCATTAGAGCAACGCCTTGCAGGAGGGTTGCGCCGTATCCTCTTGACTCCTGCTGGCATTGAGTCCAACCCGGGCTCGGAGAAATTTTTCTGCTGCATATACGCAAACCGGCTCCATCCAAACTCCACCTCGGTCAGGTGCAATACATGCAATGGATGGAGCCATCTTAAGACCTGTTTTGGCCTTAAAACTCATAGGGGTGGATCACGCGTTACGTGCCTCCTTGTTGCCTGCGCAATACTGCGACTCAAGCTTCTACGGCTGTGAAATCTGCACTCAGTTCGCGCGCCGCGCCGCCACTCAACCCCAGTGACCATCAGAGGACCTTCACGGTCCCTAGGAGCTCAATCAGGCAACAAAGCTCCCGCTCTAACTTGTCGCAAATCTGCTCGCTTCCCTTCCGTCTTAATCGGACCTTCCTCGCAGTAGTTAATATTGTTTTTGATAATTATAGCACTCCCTCCACTTGCTGATTTTGCCGGGTGTGGTTTGTGATATAATTCATAATTTTTAAATTTTAAAAATGAAGGATTCGTAAAATGCGTTTAAGATAATAGACATACATACATATATCAATATCTCTATCGTGTAGAATAACTTCTAATTCATTTTTACTTTTGGAAAGACCATTAGCGTTCCATAGCATAATTCTCAAGAGTTACTGTCCATTAATAAATTGCATATGGTACTCAAAAGCGTTGAGCCGCTGATTAAAGGACTTAAATAGTTTTACTTGCGCATTTAGTTTATCCAAAATTTGGGATAGCGGACTACTTTTTTGAATTGTATTTGTATGGCCATGTTTAGCCATTTGCGCAAATGTGACTTTAGAAGCGGAAGGAAGGGATTTTACTTCTGTGTTCACAACCTGTTTGTTCGTCGTAGCATTGACTCCTCAACTGTATTACCATTCTTTTTATCTCTTAGTTTTTGTAGTTATTTTGCGACGACACAAGCACGGTAGCTTGCAGAATGAGAATCGCCGCAGTTACAACATTTAGCAGGGTCTTTTTCAGCTTTTCTGCATTCAATAGTAAGATGTTTGCCTCCACATTTCACACACCTCGATGGCTTACCACAAAAGTTTTTTGTATGTCCAAAAGCTTGACAGTTTTTACACTATGGAATTAATTTAGATACTAAGAATGGTCAAATACAACTAAAAACATATCTAGCGGTTCTTTAGTCTTCCATTTCAGCTTACTAATTGCATTTGTGACATTAAAACCTTGAAATTTTAGATCATTTAGAATAGATTGTATATCGCATGAGTGGTGTAAATTTTTTATCATATATATATATGTATATTTTCATTAGATAAGTATTTTGTTATTTTGGGATAATTATTTGCATCGAAGACATTAGGTTTGTAGGCGCCGTCGCTCAAAAGCTTTATTAAAAAGTTTTTATTTATTAGATCTGTAATATTAGAATAGTTGTTTATTATAATAGGAGGTAGGCGGTGGGTTTTAATATCATTGTTGGCCACCTGCTCATTATTTTTATTTTTCAAAGGACGGAATGATTGTTGGAGAAGTATCCTCTGTGCGTTTTTTTGAAGAGCGCTTCTTTTTGAATATCCACTCAGCTTCTTTAGCTAGCTCAACTTCATCAGTTTCGTTTTTTGATCTACATTCATGCTTATAGGTTTTGCTTCAACACTCACATGTTTGCTAGCTTTTAGATTTTAGATCTTCGTTTTCTCTTTTTAATTCTTTGTTATCTTTATGCAACTGATTGCACATCGCTTCCAAGGTTCTAAGCCTCTCATTTATAAGTGAGTTAGTTTTTTCTAATTCTCTTTTTTTAATTGCTCGAAATGAGCTGAGACCATGGCAAATGAATTAAGGACTACGATATGAAGGCATGCACCTGCCATCACCGCCATCCAAGAAATGTGATGGACGTGAAAAGGACTGTGGCGAGTAGGTCCTTGTGGTATTTGCTAATGTGGCCATATAAAGGAGTGCAATTTGGTGTGGGATTCGTTGTGGGAAAGGATTTTGCATCAGGGCGAGGTCCTTCAACACATCTCTAATTTGCGCCCACACTCCGACGGAGGAGACAGACGATGTGACCAAAGATGCTTTCTATGAGCGCTTGGAACGCACCTACGCACCTATGAGACTTGGTGACTTTAACGGCAGTGTGGGCAAGGAAGGTATCTTTGGCAGTACGGTCGGTAAATTCAGCCTCCACGAGGAAACATCCTCAAATAGGTTTAGGCTAATCGACTTCTCCGCAGCCCGAAATATGGTTATCTGTGGTACTAGATACCAGCATAAGAATCAGATTACTACCTTGTGGCAACCAACATTCGCACCTGCTCTGTGCAGAAAAACCGCATGTCAATCAACACAAGGAAGGACGACATTTCAAGGTCCTTACGTACAACTGCAACGAAAACCATGGGTTTTCGGAAAATGCATATGAACAGCTGGTACGACGAGGAGTGACGTGTCGCAGCGAAGACTGCCTACCTCGCAACGTTACGATCGACCACGAAACGTGCGGATTGGGATAGATACCGAGAGTTGAAGAGGGAAGCGAGCAGATTTGCAGACAGAAGACGAAAGAGGCCGAACTGCGTGAGTATGAAGAGCTTGATAAGCTGGCCGACACGGATAATGCTCGAAAATTCTCCGAAAAAATGCGGCGACTAACAGAAGGTTTCAAGACCGGAGTATACTCTTGTACAACTCAAGGAGGTGATCTAGTAACCAATGCCCAAAGCACACTACAATTATGGAGGGAACACCGATGCCTCAATCGATGACGATGGAGCTGACGTTCCATTACCCGACCATGCAGAAGTTTGAATAGCAATTACCCATCGGAAAACAACAAAGCGGCGGTGGCCGATGGATTACCTATTCAAACACGGCGGCGAACAACTGATAAAGAGCATGCATCAACTTCTTTGTAAAATATGATCGGGCGAAATTATGTGTGCTCTGCCCAATCCACAAAAAGAGAGACCCCACAATCTGCGCCAACCACCGTGCATAATAAGCCTCCTCAACATCGCGTATAAGGTTCTATCGAGCGTATTGTGTGAAAGATTAAAGCCAACCATCAACAAACTGATTAGATCTTATTGTGTGGCTTTAGACCTGGCAAATCACAAACTGACCAGATATTCACCGTTTCGCCAAATCAGGAACCTCGTCTTGAGACCCGTAAAAAGAGAATCGACACAGACCACCTCTTCGTTGATTTCAAAGCTGCATTTGACACCATGAAAATGAGCTGGCTTTACTAAAAGCTCCATCAGGATCGGGAAGAACCTCTCGGAGCCGTTCGATACCAAACAAGGTTTCAGACAAGGCGACTCTTTCGTGTGACGTCTTCCACCTTCTTATGGAGAGAATAATTCGAGCTGAAGAACTAAACTGAGAAGGCACTATCTTCTATAAGAGTGTACAGCTGCTGGCGTATGTTGATGATATTGACATCCTTGGCCTTAACACTGCGCTGTTGGTTCTGCTTTCTCTAGACTGGACAAGGAAGCAAAGCAAATGGGTTTGGCAGTGAACGAGGACAAGATGAAATATCTTCTGTCACCAAACAAACAGTCGTCGCACTCGCGACTAGGCACCCACATCACTGTTGACACTCATAACTACGAAGTTGTGGATAATTTAGTCTATCTTTGAACGAGCATCAACACCAACAAGAACATCAACCTCGAAATCCTACGCAGGATATAGCTTGCCAACAGATGCTACTTCAGACTAAGAAGGCAATTGAGAAGTAAGATCCTCTCTCGACGAACAAAAACAGAACTCTATAAGTCACTCATTATTCCCGTCCTGCTATATGGTGCAGAGGCGTGGACTGAGAACATCTGATCAGTTGACGTTTTTTCCAGAGAAATTTTCTGCGAAAGATTTAAGGTCCTTTGCGCGTTGGCCACGGCGAATATCGCATTCGATGGAACGATGAGCTGTCTGAGATGTACCAAGTCATTGAGCAGAGCAAGCAGAGAAAGAGAAAGACCAGGACGAAGTGCTGTTGGAAAAGACCAAGTGGAGGATAACCTGGCTTCGCTTGGAATCTCCAATTGGCGTCATCTTGCGAATAGAAGATGCGACTGGCGCGCTGTTGTTAACTCGGCTATAAGCGCGTAAGCGGTTTCAACGTCAGTAAAGAAGAAGAGGATAAAATCATGTATTCAATTTTGGAATGCGCACATGCGTACATTCATATGAGCAAGTGCCGAAAGATGAATATAATGGGTTTTCAAAAAAGTCTTGCGGTATTTTTATTGAATCAATTCGTGTGGCACCCATACATCGAGCTTCTCAGTGACTCCAAGCTTCTTCAAATGGTTTATAATGGTTTGATGACCACTATGCCGGTCTCTTTCGACCAATTCAGGGATTTTAACGCAATTTTCGATGACAGGCTTTCCGGAGCATCTTCGAATAATTTTTTGCATTGTTTCTGTGAAATCATAAAGACGTTAAATTATATTTTTTATATGATAGAAATAAAGTTTACGGAAAAAGATTTTTTTTCATTTTTTTTTTTTAAATAAATAAATAAAAAAAATCGGCCTACTCCGGGATTAACAGGGATAGTTGTCAAATTATTTGAATTTTTTTTTTATTTAAAAAAAATGGCGAACTTCCAAAAAAAAAAAATTACGATTTTACTTAAAAAAAACCGATTATTTTATATAGTTGATTGTGTTAAATTTTTTTCGTGAATTTTTTTGAAAAGTTCATTCAAAAATAAAAATTTAAAAATAAAGGTCCCCAAAAGGCAATTTCTACAAAAGTTATGGCTATTTGAAAATAAAAAAAAGCCATTTTGTAGCAAAAAATAGCAAAATTCATAACTTTTTTGAAATTATAATTTCAACAAAATTCGTTTGTTATTTATAATAACGGGTGATTTTTTTGAGGTTAGGATTTTCATGCATTAGTATTTGACAGATTACGTGGGATTTCAGACATGGTGTCAAAGAGAAAGATGCTCAGTATGCTTTGACATTTCATCATGAATAGACTTACTAACGAGCAACGCTTGCAAATCATTGAATTTTAAAGGGTGATTTTTTAAGAGCTTGATAACTTTTTTTAAAAAAAAAACGCATAAAATTTGCAAAATCTCATCGGTTCTTTATTTGAAACGTTAGATTGGTTCATGACATTTACTTTTTGAAGATAATTTCATTTAAATGTTGACCGCGGCTGCGTCTTAGGTGGTCCATTCGGAAAGTCCAATTTTGGGCAACTTTTTCGAGCATTTCGGCCGGAATAGCCCGAATTTCTTCGGAAATGTTGTCTTCCAAAGCTGGAATAGTTGCTGGCTTATTTCTGTAGACTTTAGACTTGACGTAGCCCCACAAAAAATAGTCTAAAGGCGTTAAATCGCATGATCTTGGTGGCCAACTTACGGGTCCATTTCTTGAGATGAATTGTTGTCCGAAGTTTTCCCTCAAAATGGCAATAGAATCGCGAGCTGTGTGGCATGTAGCGCCATCTTGTTGAAACCACATGTCAACCAAGTTCAGTTCTTCCATTTTTGGCAACAAAAAGTTTGTTAGCATCGAACGATAGCGATCGCCATTCACCGTAACGTTGCGTCCAACAGCATCTTTGAAAAAATACGGTCCAATGATTCCACCAGCGTACAAACCACACCAAACAGTGCATTTTTCGGGATGCATGGGCAGTTCTTGAACGGCTTCTGGTTGCTCTTCACCCCAAATGCGGCAATTTTGCTTATTTACGTAGCCATTCAACCAGAAATGAGCCTCATCGCTGAACAAAATTTGTCGATTTTCGAATTTTCGAACCGAACACTGATTTTGGTAATAAAATTCAATGATTTGCAAGCGTTGCTCGTTAGTAAGTCTATTCATGATGAAATGTCAAAGCATACTGAGCATCTTTCTCTTTGACACCATGTCTGAAATCCCACGTAATCTGTCAAATACTAATGCATGAAAATCCTAACCTCAAAAAAATCACCCGTTATTACCAAAATCAGTGTTCGGTTCGAAATGTGTTTATCGACAAATTTTGTTCAGCGATGAGGCTCATTTCTGGTTGAATGGCTACGTAAATAAGCAAAATTGCCGCATTTGGGGTGAAGAGCAACCAGAAGCCGTTCAAGAACTGCCCATGCATCCCGAAAAATGCACTGTTTGGTGTGGTTTGTACGCTGGTGGAATCATTGGACCGTATTTTTTCAAAGATGCTGTTGGACGCAACGTTACGGTGAATGGCGATCGCTATCGTTCGATGCTAACAAACTTTTTGTTGCCAAAAATGGAAGAACTGAACTTGGTTGACATGTGGTTTCAACAAGATGGCGCTACATGCCACACAGCTCGCGATTCTATTGCCATTTTGAGGGAAAACTTCGGACAACAATTCATCTCAAGAAATGGACCCGTAAGTTGGCCACCAAGATCATGCGATTTAACGCCTTTAGACTATTTTTTGTGGGGCTACGTCAAGTCTAAAGTCTACAGAAATAAGCCAGCAACTATTCCAGCTTTGGAAGACAACATTTCCGAAGAAATTCGGGCTATTCCGGCCGAAATGCTCGAAAAAGTTGCCCAAAATTGGACTTTCCGAATGGACCACCTAAGACGCAGCCGCGGTCAACATTTAAATGAAATTATCTTCAAAAAGTAAATGTCATGAACCAATCTAACGTTTCAAATAAAGAACCGATGAGATTTTGCAAATTTTATGCGTTTTTTTTTTAAAAAAAGTTATCAAGCTCTTAAAAAATCACCCTTTACTTATAAATATAATACTTTTAAATTACTGAATCGATTTTAATTAAATTTGACACACTGTGTCCAGTTTGACAGACCTTAAAAATAAGATAGCTTACATCTCGGTTAAATTTGAAGTAAAACAATTCATAAGCATGTAAATTTATTTTATTTATTTATTTATTAAAAGAAAAATAATAATACAATTATTATCTTACAGAGTAAGAAGCATTAGCTGCCAGGGCTTACGGCTGACTGCTCTAATAGAACTATATTGTCTTAGAATATTAATATATTAGCCAGTAAAAGGTAAATATGAGATCAATATTACTGTCAGTACAATTATTAAAATAATTGATGTTAGTAAAGGAAGTTAATTGGATGTAAGATAACTTAGAATTAGAGAATTAGATTAACTTTCTAAGTCCAGTGTTGGACAAAAATTCGGCTACTTTGTGTATGTTTTCCTCAGCAAAAACCTTGAGCGTATTTGAAACGGGTTGGTCATCAAATAGTACGTTTCTAGTTCCACTGAACTTAATGCATTCAAAGAGAAGATGTTTAACTGTAAGCGATGGATAAGTGCAGAATTCGCAGCGTGGCCTATTTGAACCGTTTATCAGGTACGAGTGCGTGGCCATAGTATGCCCAATCCGAAGTCGAGTAAAAGCTATAATGTCGTTTGTTCGGCAAATGAACGGAATATGCGGCTGCATGCCAGTTGTATTGGAGTTCGAGTAATGGTTTTACACACTGTTCCAAGAATTTGTTTTCTGTTCTTTAAGGAAGTTATTGAAGAGTAGGAAGATATCCTTCCTCACCATATAATTGAAAGTAAATAATGACTCCATTGCAACTGATTTTGCTTTAAGATCCGCTAATTCGTTGCCAATAATTCCAGCGTGACCAGGAATCCACATAATTTTGATTTCTTTGCCTTTTTGTATAAGTTTGGTGCGTATTTCAGAAATTAGGGATGCCTTGTTAGTATTATTCATGATACTAGCAATAGTTGACATACTGTCTGTGCAGATTATCGTCTTCTCGTTAGATTCGGAGGCTGCTAGTATTGCGTGGTATATTGCAATAGCCTCTGCCGTGTACACTGATCTATAATTTGGTGGGTGCCCTGCTATTACTGTTTTCCCATCAGCTTGGAGCACAGCGAATGACGTGTGGTCCTTCGACTTTGACCCATCGGTGTAGTACATTTTCCATTCGTGCCGAAAAGGAGCTCTGTATTCTTCAAAAAGGCGCTGGAATACTATTGGGCTTGTGGTTGACTTGGCGTGATTTGTTAAACCGAGAAGGAAAGATGAGTAGCTTAAGTCCCAAGGTAGTGAACTGACGGGAGGCAGAAAATATGGTTTCGAATCTATTCCTAAAATTTTAGCGTATTCCAGCACTCTTTGCAATGTTGGCGTGCGTCTTGGAGTTTTATTAGCGGCCCATATCGATGTGATAGTGTCATACATAATACTATTTCTGCAGAGAAAGATCTTTGGGATAACCCTCATAGTGGTGTATTCAATTCTTTCTTGTAGGGTAGGCATTCCAGCTTCGGCCAAGATGCATTGAATCGGGGATGTTGGAAAGGCACGTATACTCCTTCGAGCGGCTGCATGATATGTTGAAGAGATCAGTTTTATATTACTCTTTGCACTATTTCCGTATATTGGTAAGCCATAGTCAATCTTCGACAATATTATTGCCTTAATAACATTAATTAAAGTGTCTTTTTAACCTAAGACAGTGCTCTTTAAAAATTAAACGTTTGTCGAAAATAATTCCAAGGAAACATAAACTAGAAACATTTGATATATTAATATTATTATGAACTAAGTTTAAATCCGTACATTTATGTTTGCGGCAAATATGAAAACACTTGGACTTATTAAGCGACAGAGTCGCTCCAGAACAATTTGACCACTTAGAGATATCGGTTAGTATTTTTAAAAACTTATTTTTAACAGTGTTTAGATTACTTATTTTAGAATAGAGTAAAACGTCATCTGCATAAATAATGTGGGAAATGTTCTTATGCCTGCTAATTATGTGGCTTAATTCATTAAAGGCGATAGCAAATAGCATTACGGAAAGGGGGGGTCCTTGTGGGATTTTCCGGGGTTTTGTAAACTGGAAAAAACATTATTTACTTTTACTTTCAATTTACGATTAGTGAGAAAAAACTTGATAAAATGGTATATTTTATTACCAAATTTCCATATTTCTAATTGTCGTAGAACTAAGTAAGCTCCAACACGATCAAAAGCCTTTTCGAAATCTAGACTAAGCGTAGAAATATGATTGCGGGAAGACAAAACTTTCGAAAAGAAGGAGCGCGTCGGAAGTTCCTTGCCCCTCTTTGAAAGCGAACTGATGTGGGCTAATTAAACTATGTTTGGAAGTATGCCACATAATTCGTTTTGAAACGATTGTTTCTATTAACTTACTCATGCAACATACGAGTATAAGTGAAATAGGTCTATAATTTAGAACTTCTGAGGACGGGTTAGTAGACTTTGGTATGGGAACAATTGTAGCGATTTTCCAAGTTTTGAGGTTAAATTCCGCTCGTTGAAATTTGATTGTACAGATCGATTAACCGTAATTTAAGAGGCAGAGGCAAGTTTTTTATCATATCGTATGAAAATCTATCTGCACCAGGGGTTTTCCCTGACGGAGAAGATATTGTGCTTTCGAATTCTAGATAAGTGATCTCTGATTCTATTATTTTAGCTGGTGAGTTAAACTGATTGTAGCTGCGATTAAGAGTATCATATTTTTTATCTATAAAAGCGGAACTAATGTTCCCTTCGCTAGAATACGTAGACCAAGTGGAGGCAAACTGTTCAGCTATCGCCTTGGCATCGAATATTGGGCCAGTTGGGCTATAAACAAAATTTATATTGACTTGGGAAGTTGAGCCAGTTAGCATTTTAATGTCAGACCAAATCTGTTTTAGGATTAGAACTGGGATTTATTTCTGTGGTGTTTTTCGAAGCACATTCGTTTTGCTTCTTTAGTTTTTTTTACGAAAAATAGCATTTGCTTTCTTGTATAAAATCAGCTGTTTTAAATTTCTTAAGCTCTCCAACTCTTTTGACCAGTATGGAACTACTTTTTTATGAGGTTTGCGGTATTGAAAGGTGCGCTGCAGTGATTTGGTGATATTAGCCGCCTCTTTATTGACATTTTGAGTTACCTTGATTTGATCGCAGAACAGAATTGCCTTTTGCGTGTATTTAGACCAGTCTGCTTTTCCTGTCAGGAACTTTGGTTAAGGAAAAGCCTTTGCAAGGGATGACGTTGCAATTTCAGTTACTATTGGGTAGTGGTCACTACCACATAAACTATCAAGAGTTCGGCTATTCACTTTTGGAGCTATATTGGTAGAGCAAATAGATAGGTCGATTAGTCGGGGCACCATCGTTCAATACGGTAAGATTCTCTGTAAGAACTAAGTTTTCCATAATTAATCCTCTTTTGTTAGTTCGGGGGAGCCCCATAATGGGGACCACGAATTCATATCTCCAGCCAGGATTACGGGCTTGCGTATTGAGCAGAGAATTTGCCGGAGTTCGGCAAGAGTGAAATTTTGTTGTGGGGGAATATACATGCAAATAATCGTAAATTTAAATTCTATGGATATCTGAATGGCTAAAGAAGCTATATTTGAATGGATTTCGAGACATTTATGCGGAATGTCTTTTCTTACTACAACCGCCATACCTTGTTTGTTTGTTAAATTCTGAGGTAAATTTAAGAAGTAGCTAATATACCTATTTGGTACCAAAGCGTCTCTATTTACAGCAAGATGAGTTTCTTGCAAGGCAATGAAGTGAGGGGAGATTTCTTTAATGAGAATTTCAAGTTCAGTGTAGTTGTTGTAGAAGCCCTTTAAGTTCCATTTAAGTATATTGAACATAGAGCAAATAGAACAAAGAATGTGTTAAATTTCTTCATCTTCGAAAGTTGGCATAGTCTTATCATGGTCTGGGTGACTGTGTACTGTTGAGTAATAGATGGGTTGGTTTGTGAGTTGTTGATAAAAGCATTTGAAGTGTAGTGAGATTGTAGTTCGCTGATAAACGAATAAGCGGAGTTAGTTGTTTGAGGTGTGGATTTAATAGAAAAGCTGTTAGGAGTGATGTGGGAGGAAGAATTGGTAGAAGCAAATAGGAGAGATTGAGAGTTTACTGGATTTATTGTGTTACTTTTTTCTGGAGCATAATTTAGTTTTAGAGCGTAAGAAGAGGTTGATGGAGTATTTAAGTCGTTGTTGGCGTTTGGAGTAAAATATGTTTGAGCAGTGTTATTGCTCTTTACAGTGTCGGGGTGAGAGACTTCAGAAGAAGTTTTATTCGGAAGGTATAAGAAATGGAAGGTGCTGTAGGACGTTTTGAGTTGTCTTATTTTGTTGATTCGTTTTGTTTTACTTTTTCTGCAAAAGAAGTGTTTGGAAGGCTGGGCACTTGTACTTTATGTAATTTTATAGCCTCACGCATCGCACATTTGTTCTCAGTTTTAATTTTTAGAACTTTTTTTGTTTAGATGTACATACTTTGGAAAAGTATTTGAGTATAATGGGTGCTCACCAGCGCAATTAGCGCATACGGTGCGCAAACATTGTACTGAGCTGTGAGGAGGGAAATTACAGGTTTCACATGCAGGTTTGTTGTTACACCTTTTAATGGTATGCCCTAAGAGTTGACATGATTTACATCTCATTGGATTTGGAAAATATGGTCTTACACTGGCTGAGCGCCACGAAACCTTCACTTTACTAGATGATTCATATAAATCGAAAGTAAGAAGGGTAACTCCTGTGTGAACTAATGTATTCTCCACCTTTTTTTTGAATTTATACACTCCTACTACACCTTGCTTTGAGGGGATAACAAACTCAGAGGTGTGACTTCTTCAATCTGCTGCTGGAGAAAATTATTCGAGCTGTAGGACTTAATCGAGCAGGTACAATCTTTTACAGGAGTGTACAGCTGCTGGCGTATGCCGATGATATTGATACCATCGGCCACAACACCCGCGCCGTTAGTTCTGCTTTCTCCAGACTGGACTAGGAAGCAACGCAAATGGGTCTGGCAGTGAACGAAGGCAAGACGAAATATCTCCTGTCATCAAACAAACAGTCGTCGCATTCGCGACTTGGCTCCCACGTCACTGTTGACAGTCATAACTTTGAAGTTGTAGATAATTCGTCTATCTTGGAACCAGCGTAAACACCACCAACAATGTCAGCCTAGAAATCCAACGCAGGATAACTCTTGCCAACAGGTGCTACTTCGAACTAAGTAGGCAATTGAGAAGCAAAGTCCTCCCTCGACAAACAAAAACCAAACTCTATAAGTCACTCATAATTCCCGTCCTGCTGTATGGTGCAGAGGCTTGGACGGTGTCAACAACGGATGAGTCGACGTTGCGAGTTTTCGAGAGAAAGGTTCTGCGAAAGATTTATGGTCCTTTGCGCGTTGGCCACGGCGAATATCGCATTCGATGGAATGATGAGCTGTACGAGATACATATACGACGACATTGACATAGTTCAGCGAATTAAAAGACAGCGGCTACGCTGGCTAGGTCATGTTGTCCGGATGGATGAAAACACTCCAGCTCTGAAAGTATTCGACGCAGTACCCGCCGCGGGAAACAGAGGAAGACCTCCACTCCGTTGGAAGGACCAAGTGGAGAAGGTCCTGGCCTCGCTTGGAATATCCAATTGGCGCCAAGTAACGAAGAGAAGAAACGACTGGCGCGCTGTTGTTGACTCGGCTATAATCGCGTAAGCGGTGTCTACGCCTGTAAAGAAGAAGAAGAAGGAACCAGCATTTACACCACCAACAATGTCAGCCTGGAAATCCAACGCAGGATTACTCTTGCCAATAGGTGCTGCTTCGGACTGAGTTGGCAATTAAAAAGTAAAGTCCTCTCTTGACGAACAAAAGCCAAACTCTATAAGTCGCTCATAATTCCCGTCCTGCCATATGGTGCAGAGGCTTGGACGATGACAACAACCGATAAGTCAACGTTGCAAGTTTTCGTGAGAAAAGTTCTGTGAAGGATTTATTGTCCTTTGCGCGTTGGCCACGACGAATATCGCATTCGATGGAACGATGAGCTGTACGAGATATACGACGACATTGACATAGTTCAGCGAATTGAAAGACTGCGGCTACGCTGTCTAGGTCATGTTGTCCGAATGGACGAAAACACTCCAGCCCTGAAAGTATTCGACACAGTACCCGCCGCGGGAAGCAGAGGAAGAAGAAGACCTCCACTCCGTTGGAAGGATCAAGTGGAGAAGGACCCGGCTTCGCTTGGAATATCCAATTGGCGCCACGTAGTGAAGAAAAGAAACGACTGGCGCGCTGTTGTTGACTCGGCTATAATCGCGTAAGCGGTGTCTACGCCAGTAAAACAGAAGAAGAAGAACTACACTTTGCTCTTTCATGTTTTCAATGATTTCATCTTCAGGGACATTATTGAGACATGGTGAAAATATTATATCTCTGGAAAGTTAAGGTTGTCTTGATAGCTTACTATCACTTCACAGATTCCATTCAATCGCTTTGTATTTAAAAACTTTTGTGCTATTGTTGGATATTTTACTAGCAACAACAAATTACCATCCCGTAGCTCAGAAATGGAAATTATTTCTTTGCTTATAGCTTCCAATGCTTTAAGCACTGCAAAACACGAGTATTTCGATGTTGGTTTTATTGAATCACTTGCTGAAATAGTAAGGAATTTTGGATTGTTCTGTTTAGTTTTCGGTAGTTCGGGAAAAATTAGGGGTTTATATCGTCACCTGAAATGCAAAATAACGTAACAACATTTTCGGAAATTTACAGTGCCATGAATGAAACACTAAATAAAATGGAACATGAGTGAAAAAAAACTTTAATATTGGTTAAAACTGGTTTATATTTGAGCGCAGAACCTGAAAATGTTGAACATATGTAACATTATGTATGTAATTCGAAGAAGTGAAGCGCAGTCAATAAGGCACTCAATTTCGAATTTTTTGATGGTACATTATTTTGCATTTCAGGTGACGATATACTGTTTTTTTACGTTTGGTTTGGGGACATTTAGCTAACAAAGCGAACTTATTGTCCCCCAAATTTGGTGGCCCGGGGGCCATTGGAGATAAAGCACAGGCACTTGTATTGAAGTTAACACGTGTGTTGTTACAACTTTGAAATTACGCGCACAAGAATAATGCTTAGCGGGAAGCAGAAAATTGATGAGCACCAGAGAGAGAATAGTCAGAAAACACGTCCACTCGCGATGAGTATCAGTCGGAGACTGAAAGCATGTAAAAAGTAGCTATGTATGTAAGGGATACATGGTATGTAAAGTATAGAGCATCGCATTTATTATTTACAATCAACAGATTATTTCTAAATTTTACTAACATTTCTTATAATGGGTAGACGAAAAAGTCTTCTGATATTTCTAATAAATTTTTAACTTATTTTTTATATTTATATTAATAAATAAATAAACAAATATGTACCATTTTGGTCGAACACTTTTTGGTATTTTTCCGCTGGAGACATTATTCCATCAGTGTAAATCGAAATTTCGAAATTTCCAGAACAAAAGCGAGCGAACCATTGTTCTTCTACTACACGGATTGATACAGCATCGTCTCCGAGTAGCGTGCATGGTATTCTTCCCTTTTTCATACAAAAATTTTAAAACATTTCGAATTTCTTCATTATTTTCACTCATTTTTTAACAGCTTTAACTTTTTTTTAAGCTTCCACGATTTTTTGTTTTATTTTGGTTAAATGAAGCTTAAAATCTCACCTTTCCAACACTATATGGTATGACACAATGTGATTGGTAGTACTGAAGAAATACGACTGCAACCACATCTATTGACAAAATACGAAAATACTTTTTCGACTACCCAACTACATAGAAGTCAATCGGAAGTTCGAAAATATTTGTATTACTTATATGGGGACTAAAGGAGGCATTGACCCGATTTTATCCATTTTTAGAATAAGGTCATGTCATCACAACAGTATTTCTCTCGAATAAAAAAACACCCAAATGCACTGCGGTCTAGATGTTTGGTGTCTGGTTCCTTTTAAAAAATACTTACGTTGCTATCAACAGTTTTACGCTGTGAAATTTACTTACTTTTCGCTGGTTTAAATTAAGAGACCTTGGCTGTGTAAACTTAATTTTTATGAAAGAACCTTTGGATTTATTTATAAAACAAAACATGAACAATAACGGAAACACACAAAAAATTATAAATAATGAAATAAATACATGAAATTTTAATATTTAGTCATACATTACATTTTATAATTGACATGTTTTGTATAATTTTTCTTCAGATTTCTTTAAAGATATAAAATTATCAAACAACAAATGGGATCCACGTTGACTAGACCGAAGTCAGGATGAAAATTCTAGCTTTCTTTTAATCTAGTTTATTGAAGAATTGTTAAAAATAAAAATACTCGGTCTATCGTCGTGGCTATTAATAGATATTGTCGAATATAGATTTGAACTATGGTAAAACTTTATTGCAACATTTCCTTTACAAAATAAAAATGCTCAGCAGACCCCATTAGCACCAGAGTGTTGATTTTATTTGCCTAAGCTGGAAAAAATTAGCTAAAGTATTATACATGTTCTGGGCTCTGAACTGTTTAGTTTTATTTTCTCTGGAGACTTGTCCTCTGGAATTGCTGAACTCTTTATCAAACCATTTTCCTTTAGTTCCGTTACTGTCACTAAAAAAAGAGAATTTGTTAATTACACCACAAATATCTTTATATATATGCAATAATTTTTATGCTTCTGTTATAGTTAAACATACAAATTTTAAGATGTGTTATAAAATAGTTGTAGATATTGTAGAATATGAGCCGCTTTGTATTTCTCCGTTTGGGACGTTACTTTCCATTTGTGGTTTATTTATTAACGTCTTTATACTTTTTCGGCCTAACATATACTTAGCCTAAACCGCGTGGCTGCGCTGCTCGTTACGCCAGCAGCGGAGCGAAATTTTTATATATAATGTATGCATATGCACATAAGTATATAATAGCTTAAAGTGGCCACACACGACACACAAGTGCGTTCGATCGGTATGTGTGCGCATGCGGTTTACTCGTGTATGGGCTTGTGCGCATACCGATCCATGTTCGCGAAAATGTTTGATTTTTTACGATCGGTGTTCGCACACAAAACCTCATTTATCTCGTGTCGCCGAATAGTGAAGATCGCGGACAAACAATGGCAAGTGTTAAGGGGGGAGCCTGCTTTAGAGGCTTAAAAAAATCGATTTTTTTGAGGATTTTTCGGAAGGGAAAGAAATAATTGATTCAAGCGAAATTTTTAAGCTTTATAGTTATATATTTGATCATCTTTCACACATTTTTTGGATAGGATATCTTTGATATTCTGCTTTTGGGAAGCTATTGCCCGATGCATCTTGCATGTGCATTTTCCGGACGACGGGCAGGATGCAGGTCGTAACTTCTATGGGAAATAAAAAATTCAAAGAGATTCGTATTTTCAATAACTTATCTTCTAGTTCAACTAAGAAAATTAAAAAAAGTGTAGAATTTTACAATTTTTTTTTTAATTGAAAAAAGTGGTTTTTGACTAAAAAAATTTTACTTTATGTTGTATAAAAGTATGTTCAAACTAGACTTTTCTTAGTGTTTTTTTTTACGTTTAAATAGAAGATAATTTTATGTCAAAGATAATAAACTTTGCCCCAATTTCATACGACGTTTAGTTTTTTCTATCCTGCCCGCCAATTAAGAATAATCGTAAAAATTAAAAACCTAGAAATCGCGCTTCAAAGTTTTCGCTTTTTGCCCAAGCGCTGATACATATGTATGTATATCTGCTAGACGCTTGGTCACTATTTCTCTTCTAGCTCCGATAATATTTCGAATTCCCATCTATAACTTTGGAAACATATTATTAGATAATTGTTAAAGAGATTTAAGCAAAAAAAATCGATTGTTTGAAGCTTCTAAAGCAGGCTCTCCCTTAATAAAAATTTCGTATGAGAATTTATTGATCTTATAGAAAATGAATTGGCAATTTGGCAAACGAAAAGTGATAAATATAAAAATAAAATTGAAAAAAAAAAAATAAAAGTTGTAATAAATTATTAACGAAATACAAAGAAATAGACAAAAGTGCTACATTAGAAATAAATTCCAAGAAATGTTCCGCTTGCCTGTCGCAAATGTTCACTGTGTGAAAAACGAACGCAAAATGAATTTGTGTGTCGTTATGGGCGAAACGAATCGTGTACGGCCCCTTTTAGAGAAAGTGTGTTATATGTATACCTGTATAAGTTTACGCCACACCAGGAGCAACAAAAGAGCTTCTTTTGGACCATAAAATTACAAAATTTAAAAATCTCATTAAGTGTTCAAGTAACGCCATATCAATTACAAAAGTAACATTGTTATTGAAAAGCATATACCACGCAACGTGACGATTTGCGAAGGCGAACTAAACAACAAACCAAATTTATTGTTAAACTGCGAGCGATCCACAAAGACGATTAATCTACTCAGTCAAACTAAATCTATAGTTTGACTGAAGTAATATAATAAAAAAAAGAAGAATCAAAAAAAAATCAAAATAAAAGAATTTTAAAAATATTTAGAGAGGAACATACTAAGCATTGAAAACGATTGTATTATTTTTTCTCAAGCTTATAAAATTTTTTTTGAGAAATCCATAAATTTGTGAAAAAATTAAATAGAAAATCTATAATTTTGCGAAGAAATTGTTCTTTTTCAAACGTAGTCTTTACAAGTGTCTTATACTGATCTTTCGCTCGCAGTTATAGCCGAAGGGCCGCCTCCTGGAGGAGGCTGTTATGGGATTCTGGATATGGATCCCCCAGCCAAAAAAAAGAAAAGCTCAATGAAAAAAGACTTAAACTTAAACAACCCGAAGATTTTTCCTGCTCTAACCTCAATTACGGAAAATCTCTATAATTACAAAAACATTGATTCTCAAAAATTTGTAATCATCAAAAGTACAAATAATGAAAAGCCGCTATATACTTACAATATTTTTCTCTTAACAAAGGCGCTAAACGGTATGGTTAGTGAGAATAATAGAAAAGTAATAAAATTTACACGAGATGGTAATTTACTTGTTTTAGTTAACAACAAAAAAACCGCAGACTTTTTAATAAAAATAAAAAATCTGTCAAATTTATGCGAAATTACTTGTGAATATCATACAAAACTTAATACGGTGAAAGGTGTGATTTTTTCTCCAGCATTAACAAACCTTTCAGAAAAAGAAATAACAACCGGCCTTACCGATCAAAGTGTAATCGAAGTTAATAAAATTAAAAAAAAATAACAAATAATGGATATGTGAATACTCCTTTGCACTATCTATCATTTGACTTATACCAGCTCCCTAAAGACCTACAAGTTGGTTTCGAAACTATTCAAATCAAACCTAATATTCCTAAACCCATGCAATGCAAAATATGTTACGTTATCGGTCATACAAAAAACAGGTGTACCAACACTCCTGTTTGTGTCACATGTGCCTTACCAGAGCACTCAGAGGTAATAAAGTGCACTCAAATTAAATGTATTAACTGTAATTCTCAGCATAAATCAACAAATAAAAAATGCTCAACTTATCTACAATAAACCGAACATCAATTAAAGAAGCAATAACTTATGTGAATAAGAACTTTTCACCACACTACTTCACAAAAGAAAACCCTATAGAATCATTGGCCTTAACCACAGAAGAATTAATCAAAGCAAAAACAACAACAACCAAAAGCAATGGAAATTTACAAAACAAAACCAATAATTATGAAAAACCTATTGCTGACAACACAACTACAAAACAAAAATCTTATATAAATCAATTAAAATACTCAGAATTTATGCTACTAACAAAAATTTATCATAACAATACAACTCATCCCAACAATCAATGTAAAGAAAATCCATCCGGTAATAACTTAAGTGTAACTCCTATTGGCTTAATAAGCATACTCACATCATCAAATTGTCAGGAAGAAACCGAATCAACTATAATGCAGGTAAACAAATTTGAATATAATTACATTGCCAACACCAGCAATTTTACCGCAAACAATTATGACTCACAGAATAATATGGATACAGACATCAATGGGTTTCTTTCTCAACTTCATTGCAATAATCAGGAAAATATAATAACAGATTCTAATCCTGAATAAGTATACTCATATTTTCGTGCTTATTTTATAATGAAAGTTCTTTAGTGGAATATTAAAGGCTATTGGAACAATTATACTATGTTCGGACCGACAACGAAAACATGTTTTCGTGGGAAAAACTGGTTTTCGCACGAAAACTTGTGTTTTCGTCCATGTAAAAGCTGTCAAACGAAAACACAGTTTTCTGAAAACTACTTGAAAACTTACATTCCACTCATTACTCGTATAATCGTTGCCTGCTCTAGTTTAATCGATGTTTTTGGAAGACATACATATTTTGCCGGCCCTAAATTGTCACTTGATATTTGTTTACATTTCATATACAAATACAGCTGTCGCTTGATATTCTCATATTAGAGGGATTCTCTTGCTCTTGCAAAACCTTGCACGGTGCAGAAATTGCCAAATTTTCCTCTTGGTACAACGGCACAACAACAAACACACGCAGAAACTTATTTGCAATGGCTGTAAAATACGTCAGACCATGCCGTCATATATCATTAGATTCTGCAATGGGTGCTCTTTTGGCCTTGCATATTTCGGTATAGGATTTTTGCATTTTGTGTCATCGTGCAATCTTGTAACAGCAAGAGAATGCCGCTATTGATAGTTGTCAGTGAAAAATCATCGAAAACACACATTGTCGATCCGAACGACTTAGATTTCACAACATACAAATGTGTTTTCAAAATGTTTTCAATTTCGTCCGAACATAGTATTATAATAATTTGGAGATATTAATAACGGATTTCCAACCTCATATTATAGCATTACAAGAAACGCATATCAACCAAATGCCCAAAAGGGTATAATGTTTATCTTCACAATACGAACATTTGAAATAAACAAGGTATTGCATTTCTCATCCGCAAAAATATTCAACATATCTACTGTGCAAATGGCAATAGTTCGAATTTTCATATAGCTTCAATCCAAGTGAAAACTAGTGTCGAAATTAAAATACAAAATATTTACCTACTACCATACATAAAAATTTCGTCCAATGAGTTGAACAATATTATATTGGGCGATATCAATGGGTGGCATCCAATATGGGGCTCTCACAATACCAACTCCAAAGGAATAATGTTTGAAAGTTTTATACTACAAAATAATCTGTGTATTCTTACCATTGGCAAATATGTGTACACAGTATTCCACTCATCTTACTTTAACTGCGATTGACATCTCAGCATGTAGCCCCGACTTATTGAAAGAGATAAATTGGGACACAGTGGACGATATGTCCGGTAGTGATCATAGTCCAATAATACTCAGTTATAGTCCATAACCCTAGACACAAAACGGCAAAAGCAAACTGGCTTCTTTTTTCTAAGAGATTAGAAATAGAAGTAGACCGATACCTGTATATTGATGACATTAATAAAGAGGCGGCTAACATAACGAAAGCTATTAGGCGAGCAGCCAATGTAAGTATTCCGCAATCTAAACCATACAAAAAGAGACGTAACACCTGTTGGTGGACAAAAGAGCTGCAAGAACTTAGAAACGAGAAAATGAAATACTGGCATGCTCTAAAAAATAACTTAACCTTACAGAATCTGCTCAATTATAAGAAATGTAATGCTGTTTTTCGAAAAAAAGTAAAAGAGACAAAAACTTGCTCTTTTGAACAATTTGCGGCTCATATCAGCTCAAACCCTCCAACACAAAAGGTTTGGAGAATAGTAAGAGCTTTTAAGGATAATCCCACCTCTGGTTATATTCACTCACTTAAATGTTCTACTGGAATTATAACAGATGTACTCCAAATTGCAGAAATATAAACAATTTTCAAGTGAATACATTTCTGAAAAAATCGTGTCCTCAAATCGGTATACAAGGTGAATAAAATTTCAAAGTAGTAGTCTTGAAGAAGAAATTACTCTCTTTGAACTGGAAAATAATCCTAAAAACACTAAAGAGAATTGTCCTGCCCCGGACAGAATTAAAAATGCACCT
Organism: Bactrocera correcta; assembly: GCA_027475135.1. Taxonomy (NCBI): domain Eukaryota; kingdom Metazoa; phylum Arthropoda; class Insecta; order Diptera; family Tephritidae; genus Bactrocera; species Bactrocera correcta. Next base: position 125,787,227 of record CM050325.1, on the reverse strand, counting down.
CTGGTACTAAAAAGTCGTTTAATTAATTTATATAATTTAATCATCAAAACTGGTGTATTTCCCCACTCTTGGAAAAAATCAAACGTTTATTGTATTCCAAAAAATAAGAAAGAGGACTACAAAAATTACCATCCTATCTCGCTTTTATCATGTTTAAGCAAACTGTTGGAAAAAATAATATCAAAACGTATAAATTTTTTTTTTATTTCAAAATAATCTGATAAGTAGAAAACAAACGGCTTTTAAACCTAGGTCAGGCACGATAGAGGCAATAATCTACCTAGACCACTTTCTAGCTAATAATTTATCAACTCGAAATCCCTGCTCTGTTATACATATGTGTTGATTTTATAAAAGCCTTTGATCGGATTGGTCTTCACTCTATACTCAATCAACTTGATCAGGGGAAAGTTGGTCCAAAATAGAACATATATGGTCAACTTAAACAGATATAAATCAAACTTAAAAAAAATAGAAAATGGAGTACCACAGGGTTCTCCCCTATCGGTGACATTATTTTCAATTGCATTTGAAAAAATAAATGCTTTAATAGAAAAAGTTAGTAACATATCCCAGTACTTATACGCAGATGACCTCTATTTTGTTTCGAAGATTAATGATGTAAACACTTACATTAATGATTTGGAAAAGTTGTCTACTTTATTTACAAATTGGTCATTAACATCGGGCGCATCTGTTAATTTTGAAAAGTGTAAGCACCTACATATATGCAAGAAGCGGATATAATAGAAAGTGTGCTCTATCTTAAAATCCTAGGAATAACCTTCGATTAAAAACTGACTTGGAAATACCAAAGTGAATGCCTATGTATGTCAGGACCTTTCAAAACGAATAAATCTATTCAAAATCATATGCAGCATGAAAAATGGTGCACATATACATATATATTGTATATGGCAAAACATCCAAACGCTGTCTGCAGAAAATCAAAAAATATTACCACATGGCAGTGCGCATAGTAATTAGTCTCGCGTTTCGAACAACTCCAATTGCAAACATACTCTATGAACTGAAACTCCCTACTATTGAAGACATCATTTTTAAATTAACTGGGAATAAAATATATAACTGCATACAAAACTCACATAACATCCTGTACGCAGATTTTAAGGCTCTAGCTCATTCGAAAAGATACCTAAAAATTAACTATACAATCATTGATATCTTCAAAATGGCTAAGAAGAAGGATACAGGATTTTTCCAAACTAAAAACTTAAAAAGTATTTACCAAAAATAGCACGAACCCACTTGCTTTAAGGCAACTGCATGCTGAAGAAGTGCAAAAATGGAAACAAAAGAACCGGCTAATTTGCTACTGCGATGGTTCAAAGAAAGTTGAAAACACTTTTGCTATTACAACAGAATCTAAAGAACTAATCAAAAATGGACTTTTGCCTAGCTGAACCGCTATATTCACCTCGAAAATTACAGCAATTGAAGAAGCTGCAAAGTTAAAACCCAAAGGCTGTAATCTAATAATATGCACCGATAGTCTCTCTTCAATAAACGCTTTAAAATCGGCAAATATTAGCGACATTCACACACGTATTGTCAAAGAGACTCTCATACGAGGCAAAAATATAAAAAATTTGTATACGCCAGCACATGTAAACATTACGGGTAATGAAAATGCCGATCAATTAGCAAAATACGCACACACTCATCCTACTTTTTTAATAAGCAACTACACCGAAAACGATATTAAAAGGTGCCTCGCAAACTTCGTTAAAGAACAACGTGTCTCAAACTATGAAAACAAAATTAATGCTCGTTATAAAACTATGCATCGGTTATCTCAACAACATGGCAGCAAATCGAATTTTAAGACAAAATACCAGCAACTTGTTTTGATGAGACTTAAACTCGGCCATACAAAACTAACGCACGGATATCTATTTTCAAAAGAATCACCACCACTTTGCATGAACTGTAACGATACCCTGACCATGCAGCACCTAATAAACTGCTACAATGACACATCGCAAAATGTTGATTGGCAAACCGCTATAGCAAAACTGGATTACGAAGATATAAGAAAACAAATACCTCCTATACTATTAAAACTTTTAATTTAGAGGAAATGTTATACATAGAAACTAAATACTCCTATTATATAAATTAATTATAGAGTTTCTATTAGTTGGATTATAACTTGTGTTAGTTTACAAAAAAATGGATCATAAAGCATTTTTGAGTAAATAAAGCATTGCTTTTTTGGGGAAAATACTGTTGAATTTGGGCTCAGGGAAATCCACCTCTGAAAAGATATTTACTAAGCTGGAAACAGGCAAAATGAGCAAAGTAGGTGCCTCGCAAGTTCATAATCCAACAAAACCAACGAATAACTGATGCTGAGTAGTGTTTAAATGCTCTCTTTTCGGAATAAAGCCGAAATTTTTCATCAGTGATAGAGGCATAGCTCCATAATTTCTCACTGGAATCCCATCGACAGTCATTCTAATGAACGAAACGAAAAAGCCGACTGGAAAAGTTATGAAATCAGTCTTTTGGGATGCACGTGGTATAATACATACTCAACGACTGATTACTCAGCCAGTTATAATCTATTTTACTGCGTATTTGGTTGCAGTTCATTTCTTCTATTCCAAATACTTAGCCTTAGCAATTGTATTATTTTTTAGAAGACTCTGTTTAGAATTGTACGCATATATTCAAATGATTCCTACAAGCATGGATTTTGAACAAATACACAACTTTCGTAACTTTTTTCTTACATAAAAACCTCCTCCTAATAATAACAAATACAACAAAAAAGAATTAGTGAATTCGGTCCAGCCATTCACGCGTGATGCCGTGACCAAGGGAAAAAGGGACTCATGTTTATATATATAGACTAGAGGACCCGTCCACGCTTCACTGTGGCTGATACATAGATAATACTACTACTACCATCTATATGATTTCTATTAGTTGGATTATAACTATTAGTTAATGAGATATAGCATTTTTGTGAAGCAATTTGTGCATTGCTTTTTTGGGGAAAATACTGTTAAATTTGGGCTCAGGAAAATCCCCCGTTGAGTTGCAAAGTAGGTGCTCGCAAGTTCATAATCCAACAAAAACAACTAATTCTGAGAAGTGTTTAAGTACTCTCTAATCGCAATAAAGCCGAATTTTTGCGTCGGTGATAGAAATATAGCTCCATCATTTCCCACTGGAGTCCAATCGACAGTCATTTTAGTAGACTGCACATGATGAACCAGTTCTCAGGCGTGGAAAGGTGGCTGGAAAGGTTGTGAATTTAGTCTTTTGGGATGCACGTGGTATAATACATACTCAACGACTGATTACTGAAGCATTTATAATCTATTTTACTGCGTATTTGGTTGCAGTTCTTTTCTTCTATTCCAAATGCTTAGCAATTGTGTTATTATTGAGGAAAATGTCAATGTTGTTGGAAGTGTTTCCGCTGGCTGTACTGTATTCTCTGGGTTGAAAAACACTCTTTAGCCATTCTCTAAATGAACTGCGAGACGCACAACAGTCGAAAAACGTTCATGAATTGCAAACGTAAATACCCTACAAAGTGCTTTATTGCAGTTCACGTTTCGACCGTATCGTTCAAGACCAATAACCGCCATATTGGTTCCTTTGGTGACGTACTTACAAACGTATTTTATAGATTACACCAAACTGCAATACTAAACATTGATATGAGTTTTGAATGTGAATTAGACAACAGTGGAGAATATAGCACGATCCATATGTTGTCAACTTCGATATTCACTACTCTAAGTTGTATGGTCGTCTGATGAGCTACGACGATAGAGTGGATATCCGTCATTCCAGTTTGCGATTCCGAAACGAAAGCAAGTGGATAGAGTTTCGTGCATTTATTGTTAGACATACAAACCGAAGTGGGATTGTGGTGTCCGCAAAGTCCATGAACCATATTGGTTTTCATCACTTCGTTTAATACTGGATCTTTCTCTGTATCAGGAATTTCCGCAAAAATGTTTTCATCAATTTGATCTGGTGGAACCACTATCCACCATGCAAAGAAGAACATCGTAACTGTTCTTATGCAAGTTTTTTTTTCTGAACCTTTCCAGATCCACAGCGAACAACTTCTGAAAATTTCATGAAGATTGCTTTCGCCGTTCTCGTCCCTTAACAAAATGAAATGCATATTTTTCAATCTTTCTGAGAGATTTTCTTAATATTTTTTTCCATAAAAACCTTGTACAGAGTATTAGAAAAATACAAAAAAAAAAAAAAAATAAGCCAAATCGGTTCAGCCATTCCCCCGTGATGCCGTGACAACGCATGCGTTGTCCTGCGTGAAATTATGTGTTTTGAAATGAAAAGAACTTTAATGGCATGCGAAGTAGCTATCGAATCGTCCATCGTTTGATTACATTTATTGTCATGTTCCAGCAATTGTAATTGCTTGTATGCTTCTCAAAAAGTTACACGCACTCTACCATTCACAGTGCGCATTGACTCAAATGAAATTGAACCGCGTACACTTATCAATAGCAACCGAAGGTATTAGCAATCGTCGTTTTTCGGGTGGATTATGTAAATTCGTCCTAAGGAATTAGTTGAGAACACACCTGGATGTCAATCTATTGGTTGGCCTTGCTTTCTGCGTACCAATTTCTTCGGCGATGCATTCCATGCATAATATCAAGGCATTTCCAAATAGAGCAATGTTCTCACAAACGAATCATTGACGCAAGTTAAGAAAAAACTCGTCAATGAAAATTTTGTTGTTGGAAGTGTTTCCACTTTCTGTACTGTATTCTATAGGTTGAAAAACACTCTTTAGCCATTCTCCAAATGAACTGTGAAACAAACAATAGTCGGAAAATTCGATTTCAACAAACTGCAATATCAAACATTGGCATGAGTTTTGAATGTGAATTAGACAATAGTGACGAATATGGCGATCCATATGTTGTCGACTTCGATATTCACTACTCTAAGTTGAATGGTGAAAGTCCTGCCATTGTCGTCTGATGAGCTACGACGATAGAGTGGATGCCCATCATTTCCAGTTTGCGTTTCCGAAAGAAAAGCACGTGGATAGTGTTTCGTGCCTTTATTGCAAGTGGGATTGTGGTGCTAGGTCCATGCACCATATTCGTTTTCATCGCTTCGTAGAATAATGGATCTATCTCTGCATGAGGAATTTCCGCAGAAATGATTTCATTAATTTGATCTGGTGTAACCACCATTCAAAGAAGAATGTGTGCGTGCGGCAAACCTCTTTCTTGCAACTCAACTGAGAACATCCAACATCTGACTGCACCATACTTGTATATACATACGTTGCTTCAAGATAAAGTCCATCAAACATCGTAGCTGTTGTTTGAAAAGTCTTGCTGTATTATCGTGATGATCGCTTGCTGATTGGCAGCGATCCATAATTCCACACATATGTCATCACATCCTGGGAATCTCATGTAGTTCATGTGTCTTGGGCTGCCATACGTTGATGGCAAAAAGAACGCCGACCGATATTAGTGCGATGTCTTCGTTGCTTCGTAACAAATTGCAATCTGTAATTGATCACTTCGTTTGAAACACACATAAAGTTTTCACTGAATAATTTTCAATAATTTTCAATAATTTTTCCGGAAATAAAAAGAAAAGGGCTGTTTTTAGGAGTTTTCCGGCAACTTTCGTAATTTTTCCTTCTCTTAATAATAACAAATACAAAAAAAAAAAAAAAAAAAAAATCAGCCAAATCGGTTCGTCCGTTTATGAGTGATGAAATTACAAAGAAAGTGGCATTGATTTTTATATATATACATAGATATAGATAGAAGATAGATGCGAGTTTTTTTTTTGAGTTGTATTAAACTTTGACATCGAGAGATAAAAGGTATCCTATGTCCTTACCCGGTTTCTAAGCTATCTCCCCACCAATTTTCAGCCAAATCGGTGCAGCTGTTCTTGAGTTATAAATGGTGTAACTAACAACTACTTTCTTTTATATACTATACACATATACACATTAATATGTATCTATACAAAATGGGACGAAGGCCTAAGCATCCATTTTTTTTTTCTTGTATGTACATATGTAAATTTATTTACAGGTCATATTAAAATAAATAAATAAATAAAAATATCTAGAACGCAGAGTTCCTTAAAAACAACAAAATAAACAGTGTGTCAGTGAAAACTCTGCATTAAAAGCAATAAAGCAGGGACCAAGCATAGAGACAAAATGTAACAAGTTTCCATAAAAACAGCAGCGAAGGCAACAGGAGCAAAAGCAGTAAAAGCAAAGGCAAAAACTAAACAGCAACAGGAACAACAGCAACAGTAGCAACAGCAGCAGTGGCGACAACAACATAAAGTTAGTTGTAAGTAAATCCAATATTTATTAATTAAATGGGAAATAATCCCACTAATATTAAGTATAAAAAAATTTTTCACTGTGAGTATTACAAAACCAATAACCATGATATGAATGTTCTTATTTAAGAAAAAAGAAAACAAGATAAATTAAATTATTACTGTATTATCTAACCATGGCTCAGTTTTAAATTTAGAGGCCATTTTTTCGAGATTAGATTTTGCGTAGATAGAAGGCCAATACGCGTAATTGACCAAAAAATAAGCATACTTAGACAAGGATCACAATCCTTAATAAACTACTACAATGATGTCAATAAGAAATTGTCATTGTTCATAAATAAAACAATAATGACGCACGGAACAAAATCCGAAATATCCAAGCAATTAAATATTAAAATTCGGAGAGTTTGGAGATTCTATTATTTGAAGAAATTGAGTCATTGTGATTTAACACCATTAGACTACTTCTTAAAGGGTTATTTGAAGTTATTGGTCTTAGCAATAAACCAGATTCTCTTCAAATTTTCAATGTCAATATTGAACGAGCTATTCATGATATACGACTTGATTTAGTGAACAAAAATTGGGTTCATCGAATTCGTTCCTGCAAAAGAAGTTGTGGACGCCATTTGACTGATTTCAGTACTTAACATTTAAATTTTTTAACAGTGTGTTTATTTTTAAGAAATCATATTACTCTTGTTGGTAAACCCGGTATTATACAATATATATGTACATATTGGATTTGAATGTGCTATTTTCTCTTAATATTAACAAGTATGTATGTACATATATATAAAAAACTTCGTTGACGTCGTTTTAGCGTTGTCGGATGGTGCTGGTAATCATCTGGTTGTCTCTGTTCTCGCGTTGGCGCAGTGGGCGGTATTGTTCGCCACGTTTTAAATTTTCACTTCAGTATTAATTGTTTGATAGCCTTTTATATATCCATTCTTGACATCATTTTATATTTCCTGTTTATGTTTTTCATCATTGTTGTGTAGTAAGTTTTTTGTTTTATTTTATTATTTTCACTTTTTGTTGTGAGTGTAGTTTTTCAAAATCTAAAGTATTTTCGAGCTGTTGAGAAGTTGCACAAGGTGGTGTTACGAGTCTTGCTTCAGCAGATAATAGACCCTTTGTGCGCGCTATTTTTTATTTGACTTTAACGCGCTTTTTCTTAGTTTATATTGCTTTGTACACTGAGTACTGTTACTTGCAGTCGCGTGACACTTGTCACGGTCGTTGTTGAATATGAGGCGCATTGTATTTCTCCGTTTGTGACGTCTGTCCCCATTTGTGGTTTATTTATTAATGTTTTTATACATTTCGACCTAAATGCGTGGCTGCGCTGCCAGTTACGCCCGCGGCGGAGCGGCATTCTTATATATAATATATATAGATACGAATATAATAGCTTACAGAGAGTGTGTGTTATGTGCATATATGTATACATTGTCTTGTGAACCACCAGCAGTGGTAGCCATGTGACAGAGGTCAGCTGAAAAGACTAGTGTGTCATCTTAAGGACCGGAGACAAAGATCGTGACGCCTGTAAAAAAACCTGGGCCAAATTAGTATGATAGCTATATAAAACCACTTTAGCCAAGGTTGGACAGGTTTATTCCGAAACCACGCTAATCAGAGCCTGTAACCTGAATCAGCCAGACGGAGACTCGTCAAGGCCTTCGAAGACCCCGCAACAGAGTCTGCCGTGGAGACAAAACGGGCAATGCTGACGAAAAGTGGCGGGAAGATTACTTTTGGATTCACGAAAAATTTCATATTCTCGACATTAAACTATAATATTATGCACTGTACACTCTTATAGAAGATTATACCTTCGCTATTTTGTTCTACAGCTCGTATTATTTTAGCCAGCAAAAGATTGCAGAAGTCACACAAAGTCCATGAGCTTTTGGTGTTGTTCAACGTCAGCTTAGACAATATCATGAGATTTGAGAGAATACCTAATTCAGAAATAGCGGGATAGAGACAATTCCCATCGTGCTGTCGAAGGGGGCTTTAAATTCGATGAAGACGTGTTGTGTGTCCATCTTCCTTTCACGGGACTTTTCCAAGATTTGGCGCATTGTGCAAATTTGGTCGATTATAGATTTTCTAGGTCTAAAACCACACTGATAAGATCCACCGCATTTGAATAGCTTGGCCGGTAGTCTCACAGGCTGTTAATTGCTATACGAACCTCATTATGATCGGGCAATGAAACATTTATTTCATCGTCATCGATTGGGATACTCCACTTTCATTGCCATTCAGGGCGCTGCAGAAATATTCCAGAACATCAGCCACTAGATCACCACTTTGGGTCCTATATGAGTACTCGAATTTCGAGAAATTACCCAAACTTACGCATTTCGGCCTCTCTGTTTTTTTGTCTGCCTATGCGTCTTGTTTCCCTCTTCTACTCTCGGTATCTATACGACAACGCTTATGTTGTGGCCGATCGCAACATTGCGTGGTAGGCTGTCCGCTTTCCCTCCACTGCGCTAAGAAAGTTCTCATTGTCTAAACTGTTTTTTAGGCCTTTCCGAAAACCAATTGTTTCACTTGCTTGTTTCGTCCCAAAGTTCCCTTATACCGAGGTGCTGACAAGTGTTCTCAGAGAACAGATGTGCAAGTCGAGTAGAAAGTCGTTTAGCTGTCGGTGGTAATTGTAGCTTCTCGACGTTGCACCTTCCCTGTGTTTGTTGTGCCAAATATATTTACCTTCTTTGCTCATCTTGGCGGGGGCAGTTTTCATAGATGCGCTCCAAGCGCTCATAGAAGGCATCTTTTGTCACATCGCATTGTAGCTAGACGCTTATCTACTGGAGTGAATCCCAGGACTCGACAACTGAATTCGTGATGGAGAATGTTGATTCTTTCTCATCGATTTATTAAAGTGAGTGAGTCTCCTACTGTCTCGGGTATGGCGAGAAGAGGAGCTCCTCTGAGGAAATGACCTGGGGTAAAAGCTGTGAAATCGGAGGGATCTTGCGAGAGGGGTGATATAGGTCTTGAATTTAATACGGCTTCGATACGAGTGAGTAGTGTAGTAAACTCCTCATAATTGAATTTATGATTACCAGCCGTTTTCTTTAAATGGGACTTAAAGCTTTTTACTGAACATGGAGGTATAAACTGCAATTCGATCCCTTGGGGTGCATATTTGTTAACTATTTCAGGGGAGACTTCTTTCATGAAGTTTATAAACTCCTTCTCTGCTGCTCTTTGGGCTCCGACAAAGTTTTTCCCATTATCGCTCATTATTTTTCAAGGAAATCCGCGTCGTCCGACAAAGCGTGCATATGCTGCAAGAAAAGCCGCAGTAGTCAGATCTGAACAAAGGTCGAAGTGTACTGCCTTTGTCGTAAAACATACAAAGACAGCCACATACCCTTTTCTAAATGAAGAAGACCTTAACATGGAGGCCTTTATCTGGAAAGGTCCAGCAAAATCAACCCCAGTGATGGTAAAGGGTAGAGCATAGTTGCAGCGTTCAGATGGTAAAGCTGCCATGATCTGCGTACGCATTTTGTGTTTGTACATGGTACATGGTTTACACATGAAAGTCGTCCTTTTGATTTGTGGCTTTAGTCGCGGTATATAAAATTCTTGACGGACCATTTGTTGCATTAAGCGATGCTCACCATGTGCAAGAAATAGGTAAGTAAAACGGGATTTCTCTGGAATAATGATGGGATGTCGTTCGTTATAACTAAGGCTGGAGTTCGCCAATCTACCATTTGCCCTTATTAATCCCTTAGAATTCAAGATTGGATTTAAGACGAGAAGTGAGCTTCCCTTTTCGAGAGGTCGCTTTTCGAGCAACTTTGATTTCTCTTTGCTGAAATAGCGAGTTTGTGTGTACAGTATTAGACTGACCTTGGCATGTTGAATGCCGAAATGCGTTAGTTGTACGAGTTAACAATAGTTAACGCACTGAAGCGCTCATGCTGCCAAAAATTGCAAAGCATGCAGTCTGCGTCGTTCACTTCATGCGCGACCAAATTATGTAAACAAGACAAAATGCTTGCTCAACTATAGTAATTCGATCTGTTCGATACATGAGCGTGGGAAGTGCCTATGCAAGCAATAACGTCGAGCAAACGGGAGCGACGGCAAAAATAGGAAGCTAGCAATAAGCTTACAAATTATAAAATAAATCAGTTTTAGAATGAAACTCAAAGCGTGAATATCATTTTCAAAATAACTCTGGGAAGTCGATAACACCGTCGCTGCCCCAAAGGAGTCATAATAGTAAAGTGAAAGTGACTTGTCAATATCATCTTCAACATAACTCTGGCTTGTCGACAACACCGTCGCTACCCCAAAGGAGTTATAACTAGAAGATCAAAAATAACTGGCGCCCAACCAGAGGAAACCCACGCAGAAAGAAACAAAGGAACACCACCACCACCACCATCAACTGGAGGCAGAGGAATCAAGACACCAACCGATAAATAATGTAAGTGAAACTTTTTTCTCTCCGCCTTCTGTTTACAAGTATATCAGTAAAAATTTGACAATTTAAGTGTGGTTAGTGTGGTTGTAATAAATAGGATTGCATTTTGAACTCCTGTTTCCCATTTTTGTTTTTTTTTTACTTACGTCCGCTACCCGTTCGTGCCATCTTAACTACCTTGCATGAGCAAACTTGAGACTAGTGAACTTTTGGACAGACTAGACAACCAACTTTTGACAAGCAAACGTCTCAGGCGCGAACAAGACATGAATGAACAACAACTGCAGGGTATTATCAATGCGGCCGTCAGCGCCGCACTACAAGTACAAAGGAAAGACTTTGAAACCAAGCTAGAGCAGCTTACAAACCAGTTTCAGGCGACGACTGTGGCAGCTGCTGAAATTAAGACTTATGAACCAATAAAAATCATAGACGGGGTGGAATGTCATGAAGGTCTGGATGCAGTTAAATCACTTCCAGAGTTCGATGGCTCACAGGAGCAATATATCTCCTGGCGGCAGGCAGCTATGGCCGCGTATGATATATTTAAACCTACGTGGGTAGTTCAAAACACTACCAAGCTGTCCTCATAATTCGCAACAGAATTAGGGGATCGGCTGATGCAGTTTTAGCATCATTCAACACGGTCCTTAATTTCGACGCTATTATTAGCCGTTTAGACTTTACATACTCAGACAAGCGCCCATTGCATCTGTTCGAACAAGAGCTAGCAACGCTAAGGCAAGGACAATTGACTATTATTCAATTTTATGAGGAGGTTGAGAAAAAACTCACACTTCTCACAAATAAAACCACAATGACGTTTGATACTGACCAGGCACGGTATATGAATGACAAGCATAGGGCCGATGCGCTGCGCGTATTCGTCGCTGGGTTAAGGAGAAACCTCACGGATGTTCTTTTTGCAGCCCAGCCTAAAGATTTGCCCTCGGCTCTTGCAATGGCCCAGGAAATAGAAGGAAATCACGATAGGCACGCATTTGCGGCCCAGTTTGCAAGATCGTTGGAGGAAAAAACCTAAAACAACCTCAAAACCGATCTTATCAGAAGCAGTCCGACATTCAGTACAGGACTGGAAAAAACCCTTATTTCACCAGGGAGCAAGGAGCTCGCCCTCCAAAGCGCGACCACGTTGAGAAAATGGAAGTCGATCCATCCTCGAGGTTCCGTCAGAGCACTAACTTTCCAAACCAGAACAACCAGATTACGCAATAGTCAACCACAAGGTGCGTTCAAGAGACCTGCGAATTCTCAAAGAACGTCGGACTACAGACGCCAGAGGATTAACCATTTGACAGAAAAAAGAGACGAAGTGTATGAAAAGCAGTACGATCAAGCCGCTTATGATGCAGCGGCAGAAATAGAAGCTGAAAATGAAGCTGAGTATGAAGAAGATGCGCTTAATTTTTTAAGCGGAGAGTCCCTGCTCCCGTTTATCCAACGAACAGTAGCAGGAAAATCGTTGAAATTCTTAATTGACACCGGGGCGTCAAAAAGTTATATAAAACATAATATAAGCCTTTTATCCTCTGTCCTAGTACAGACGCCGTTTGTGGTTAAATCAATTCACTGATTTAACAAAATCGAGAATAAAAGCTTCATTACGATGTTTGGCATAAATAGCCCTTTTTTCCATTTACCCGGTCTCCCAACTTTTGCATAATTGGACTCGACCTATTGACACAGGCGGAAGCAACTATTGACCTCGCGTCAGAATTGATCCACTTTAAGGGAGGATCTGAAACTCTGAGATTCCACAAATGTGCTGAAGTCAATTTCACAAAAATTGAAGACATAGAAGTTCCAGCTAACGTCCGTGCAGATTTTCTACAGATGATGACAAAGCATTTGAAGGCATTTGCCGACTCGAGCAAGTTACTCCCGTTTAACACCAATGTTATTGCCACCATTCGCACAGAAGACAGTGAACCAGTCTACTCCAAAATGTAACCATTCCTCATGGGAGCTGCTGACTTTGTGAGCCAAGAAATCAAGGATCTGCTTAAAAATGGCATCATTCGACCATTTAGGTCTCCATATAACATCCCCATATGGGTTGTCGGGAAAAAGGGCACAGACCTCACAGGAGCGCATAATAAGCGGTTGGTGGTTGATTTCCGAAAATTAAACTCCAAGACCATCGCAGACAAGTACCCAATGCCGAGTATCAGTATGATACTTTCAAACCTGGGAAAGGCCAAGTATTTCACCACCCTAGACTTGAAATTTGGATACCATCAAATTATGTTAGCAGAACACGATAGGGAAAAGACTTCCTTTTCAGTAAATGGAGGGAAGTAGTAGTAGTTTTTTAAAGAAAGTGTAGAATTTCTGGGATTTGTTGTTACGAAAGAGGGGACAAAAACTAGTCCAGACAAGGTCAGAGCAATCACAGACTTTAAGCAACCAAACAACTTGTTCGAGCTGAGATCCTTTATTGGTCTGGCGAGTTACTATAGGTGCTTTATAAAGGACTTCGCAGCAATAGCAAGGCCCTAAACAAGCTTGTTAAAAGGGGAGAGCGGAAGATTTAGCAAGTTTCGTTCAAAAACCATCATGGTATCCTTTGATGTAATCCAGAAGACTGCGTTTGATAAGCTTAGAAATATTCTTGCTTCCAAAGATGTTATTCTTCATTATCCAGATTATTCAAAACCACTTGACTACTAATGCCTCCTCAAGTGGCATAGGTGCAGTACTATCTCAGGGAAATAGACCCATAACAATGATCTCGAGGACGCTGAAGGATAGGGAGATAAACTACGCGACAAACGAAAGGGAACTATTAGCTATCGTTTGGGCCTTGGACAGCCTCCGGCACTACATCTATGGTAAGAGTGACATACGAATCTATACAGATCATCAACCTCTAGTTTTCGCGGTCTCGGACAGGAACCCAAATTCCAAGATAAAACGTTGGAAAGCGCGAATTGAAGAGAGTGACGCAAAGGTATTTTACAAACCTGGGAAAGAAAACTACGTTGCAGACGCATTATCTCGTCAAAGCATTAACGTTTTACAAGAATCTGCACAGTCCGATGCAGCAACAGCATATAGTGAAGTATCTTTAACTCATGTGATTGAGACTATCGATAAACCCCTGAATTGCTTCAGGAATTAGATAGTTATAGAAGAATCTTCTACCCCCACAAAACGGAAATTTGGCGTCACGCACTATCGCAGACGTAAATGCGGGCATTTTGCAAATCATTAACATTTTTCCTAAAATAGAAACTGTGTACTGTGACAACGAACCTTCATTTAATTCAGATAAAATTCGATCATTGCTGAAAAGCCAATACGACATCAATATAGTAAATTCGCCACCGTTGCACAGTACGTCAAACGGGCAAGTGGAAAGATTCCACAGCACCCTCGTGGAAATCGCCAGATGTCTAAAACTGCAAAGGCAGATACAAGACGTAGTTGAACTCTTTCTTCAGGCCGCCGTGGAATATAATAGAACGTTCCATTCAGTGATGGGCATGAAGCCGATTGAGGTCATCCATGCCAACTTAGACATTTTCCCGGATATTGCTGCCAGACTAGAGAAAGCCTAACAAGAACAGCTGGAGCGGAGTAATGCCCACCGCCAAAATAGTATCTTCGAAGTTGGAGAAAAGGTCCTGGTAAAGTCCAACAAGAGACTAGGCGACAAGGTCACTCCACTGTATATCGAGGAAAGGATAGACGCTAATCTAGGAACAACCGTTCTTATTAAAGGGAGGGTGGTCCACAAGGACAACCTCAAGTGAAACTCCTGACATAATACCTTTTTGCATAGTTTTTATTTTTTTGAATTTCAGGCATACTCCCATCTTCGCTCTTTTGACTTGGGCTGCGCTGACGGCTTCCAAATTTACGGACTACTTGCACGCGGACTACATACCGATCCTGGACGGTACTGCAATAATTTGGAACGAGACGAGGTACATAAGGCACATATCAAATTTAACGGAATAAGGACAGCACATACAAGAAACCACAGGCTTGATTAGCGTCTTCCCACAATCACACATGAGGAAGATCCAAGAGGTAGACACCAGACACTTACGTACTTTATTATGAACATTAGGTGTATACCATAGGCATGCTCGGAGCCTAAACTTTTTGGGGTCCGCCCTGAAGGTAATAGCCCGCACGCCTGACTTCGATGACTTGTTACAAAGAAGACTAACGGAGCAAGAGCTAATACGGTCAAACAATAGACAGATCGTCATTAATTCCAGAACAGGAACAAATTAACGCACTCACGAATACGGCCAATAAAATTCTCAGTGTAAAAAAAGGGAAGAAACAGATTCATCGCACCTCTATGAAACATTTTTGGCCTGAAACAGAATTTTAACACTAGAGATTCAAAATTTAATAATTGCAATCACACTGGCTAAATTTTATGTAATAAACCCTGCTATTATTGAAGCAGATGATTTGGAGGCGGTTATGAAGGAGAGTTTCAAAGGAGTAACAATAACCCAATGGTTTAGCATAGCTAGAGTTAAGGTTTTAGCAAGCACGGAAATTGTAAGCTTTATTATCGGTTTTCCTAGACCTAAGTTATTATGTAAGAAGATTACTATTTTTCCTGTATCGCAATGCCGTATATTGCATTTACCGGACAACATTATAGCTGACTGTGGAGGCAACATTACCGCTGTTATATCCTGTATTGATACACCAATGGTAACGTTCTGTAAAGAAGCCGAAACTGAAACTTGCGCCAAGGCCTACACTCTGGCGCTGTAGCACACTGTGCCACCAAGCCCAGCGACTTATCCCCCATTGTCGTCGTCGACGATGGTATAGTCAAGGCTAGCATAGATGATGGCCCTGAAATGTTTATTAATGGCACTTATCTTGTTACATTCGAACGCACTGCTTTTATCAATGGCACCAAATACGTTACTCTCAATGGATACCCGAAGAGACTCCCACAACAGTCTGCCTCCGCATGGATCAACATAACCTCCCATCATACCCTACTAAGCCTACCATTTCTTCACAAGCTAAGTGAAGTAAACTTGCGGCACATCGCTGAATTATGTATACGAACGATTGCTGCACCACTAGTGGCCGCAGTAATTTTGCCACAATCGCCGTAATTCTTGCTGGATCAATCATCTTACTAAAGCGTAGGCGGGTAAGAGAAACTTTAAGGCGGTGCGTCAAGTGATGGAAAGGTTGGGTATGGCCGAGGACGACCATGTTTTGAAGGAGGGAGTAGTTAACAATAGTTAACGCACTGAAGCGCTCATGCTGCCAAAAATTGCAAAGCATGCAGTCTGCATCGTTCACTTCATGCGCGACCAAATTATGTAAACAAGACAAAATGCTTGGTCAACTGTAGATTTTCGATCAGTTCAATACATGAGCGTGGGAAGTGCCTATGCAAGCAATAACGTCGAGCAAACGGCAGCAGCGACGGCAAAAATAGTAAGCTAGCAATAAGCTTACAAATTATAAAATAAGTCAGTTTTAGAATGAAACTCAAAGCGTGAATATCATTTTCAAAATAACTCTGGGTAGTCGACAACACCGTCGCTGTCCCAAAGGAGTCATAATAATAAAGTGAAAGTGACTTGTCAATATCATCTCCAAAACAAGAAAAAACGTTAACTTCGGTTGCACCGAAGCTAAATACCCTTCACAGGTGCATTTCTGTTAGTAACTATGTGTCCAGTTTGTATAGAAGCTATATGCTATAGTAACTCGTTCTGAACAATTTCTTGGGAGATTACATTGTTACCTTAAAAAATAATCTATACCAAATTTCGTGAATATATCTTGTCAAATGTTAAAGTTTTCCATACAAGGACTTGATTCCGATCGTTCAGTTTGTATGGCAGCTATATGCTATAGTTAACCGATCTGAACAATTTCTTCGGATATTACATTGTTGCCTTAGAAAATAATATATACCAAATTTCGTGAATATATCTTGTCAAATGTGAAAGTTTTCCATACAAGGACTTGATTCCGATCGTTCAGTTTGTATGGCAGCTATATGTTATTGTTAACCGATCTGAACAATTTTCTCGGATATTACATTTTTTCCCCAGAAAATAATCCATACCAAATTTGGTGATGATACATTGTCAAATGCGAAAGTTTTCCATACAAGAACTTGATTCCGATCGTTCAGTTTGTATGGCAGCTATATGCTATAGTTAACCGATCTGAACAATTTCTTCGGAGACTACATTTTTGCCTTAGAAAATATTATATACCAAATTTCGTGAATATATCTTGTCAAATGTGAAAGTTTTCCATACAAGGACTTGATTCCGATCGTTCAGTTTGTATGGCAGCTATATGTTATAGTTAACCGATCTGAACAATTTTCTCGGATATTACATTTTTTCCCTAGAAAATAATCCATACCAAATTTGGTGATGATACATTGTCAAATGCGAAAGTTTTCCATATGAGAACTTGATTCCGATTGTTCAGTTTATATGGCAGCTATATGCTATAGTGGTCCGATATCGGCCGTTCCGACAAATGAGCAGCTTCTTGAAGAGAAAATGACGTTTGCAAAATTTCAAAAGGATATCTTAAAAACTGAGGGACTAGTTCGTATATATACAGACAGACGGACAGACGGACAGACGGACAGACAGACGGACATGGCTAAATCGACTCAGCTCAACATCCTGATCATTTATATATATACTTTATAGGGTCTCCGACGCTTCCTTCTGGGTGTTACAAACGTCGTGACAAAGTTAATATACCCTGTTCAGGGTATAATAACTCTGGGTAGTCGACAACACCGTCGCTGCCCCAAAGGAGTCATAATAGTAAAGTGAAAGTGACTTGTAAATATCATCTTCAAAATATCTCTGGCTTGTCGACAACACCGTCGCTACCCCAAAGGAGTTATAACTAGAAGATCAAAAATAACTTACGCAAGGATCATTTGGTGCTCCTTTCATTTTTAGTTTAAGTCTTTGAATGAATTTGTGCATGTAAGCGACTACTCTTACTGCTCTAGCAAATGACGAAAATCGGTGGAGATTATCATCTTCTTCTGGAGTGAAATGAAAATTTTCAATTTTCCGACTTTCCGTCGGTATTATATTACGAGCGGGAGACTTTGGCCAGAATTCTTGTGATTCTGTTAGCCATGTTGGACCATTCCACCAGAGCGTAGTGCTGGTGAGGTGCAGTGGCTTGCGACCTCTTGTCCCAAGATCCGCTGGGTTATCTGCACTTGCAACATGTTGCCATTTTGCTGGGCCAACTAAGTCCAAAATTTGGGATATTCGGTTAGATACGTATGTCTTCCAAGTATAGGGTGGTTTTTCCAACCATGCTAAAAATATCTCTGAATCTGACCAAAGATACATTTTATGATCGTTTTATTTGAGATGGGTTTGGATAATTGAAATTAATTTTGCTAACAGAAGAGCACCATTCAGTTCAAGCCGTAGCAGACTGAGTGTCTTCAAAGGTGCAAATTTGGCTTTGGCTACCAGAAGGTGTGAAGATATTTTATTATCGTACTGAGTGCGTACGTAAACTGTTGCGCAATACGCCTTTTCAGAGGCATCTCAGAAACCGTGTAATTCTCCGTTAATGTTAGGAGTGAAATTTACCCATCGAGGGACTCGAATTTCAGATATAGTATGTAAATTGTTAGCAAATTGAACCCATTTCGCTAAACGTAAAGGTTTTACCTGTTCATCCCATTCAGTGCCATCTTGCCACAATTCTTGAATGAGGATTTTTGCTTGAATCATTATTGGCGAAAGCCATCCTGCGGGGTCGAAAAGTTTTGCCACCGAGGAAAGTATTTGGCGTTTTGTAATGGCGGACATTGCAGATATTGACTCAATTGTACATATATGAGAATTGATCTGTTATCGCATTCCATTGAATCCCTAGAGTTTTGGTTGTACTAGCCTTTTCAAATTTAAGGAAATCTGTATTTAACAAGTCTTCCTTTTTAATGTCTTTTATTATATCAGGGTGACCTGAAGTAATTGTCTTTAGAGGGAAACCTGCTGAATTTAGTGCTTTGATCACTTGAGATAGTGATTCGCACGCTAAGGAGATACTGTGGCTACCTGATAGAATATCATCCACGTATGTTTGTGTTTGTAACACAGAAGTTGCTAAGGGCAAATTTGTTTCACACGTTTTTGCCACTTCATGCAGTGTCCTGATCGCCAAATAGGGTGCGCAATTGATGACAAAGGTGACGGTTTTAAGTTTATAGTCTCTGATTGGACAATTACTTGATTTGCGGAAGACTATACGCTGGAAATCTTGGTCATCTTTATGTAAACGTATTTAAACATGCGCCAATTTAGAATTAGCAACATGAGATCAGGTTGTAATGTCGGCTCTGTGTATTGTACATCATTGAGTGATTTGCCTGAGCTCGTACACTTTGAGGCATTGAAAACCACTCGTACTTTTGTTGTAATTTTATCAGGTCTTATTATCCCATGATGTGGCAGATAAAAAGATAAATATCTACCTTTAGATACCTTTTCATATGGTAGAGCTTCTTCCATATGATTGAGGTCAAGATATTCGTCCATCACATTATCGTATGCCGATTTGAGCTCACTTTTCTTTATCAGGCTTTTTTCCAGGCTTAGAAATTGCTGGACTGCTGATATTCTAGAGAGGCCTAGAGCTATGGTTTCAGGGAAAGTTGGTTTGAATGGTAATCGCACAACATAACTACCATGTTCGTTTCTTGTTGTTGTGGATTTGTAATAGGCTTCGCATGCCTGGTCTTCTTCTGAAAGCTGGGTAATTTGGGGTAATTCTTCTATTTCCCAGAATTTTTTAAGTTGATTGTTTAAAAACTCGTTTGAGATATTTTCCACTTGTGCGGCGAAAGAATTGATTTATTCAGGGACTTGGCCACTTATAATCCACCCAAAGATTTTATTTTGGGCTAACAATTTATTGGAGATTTTTAAAGAATTATTTGAGGTATAAGCTCACTGCCTAATAATATGTCGATTTGTGATGGGGTATGACAATTGGGATCTGCTAATTTGAGATGTGAGCATTTTTCCCAGTGTATTTTATTTACTTCATAGCTTGGAATCAACTTTGTAAGTTGCGGTAGAACGATGGCTTACTCATCTAATCTAATATCCGCATTTTGAGATACTATGGTAATTGGGCATATTTTATTCGAATTTTGGATAATTCTTCCGCCCATTCCTGAAATTTGGAAATTTGAATTTTTGACTGGTAATTTTAGCCGATTTTGAGCTTTAGATGATATAAAGGATCTTTGAGAACCTTGATCTATTAATGCTCTTAATTTGAATAATTCTCCTCTAAGTTCAATAGCGATGACCGCAGTGGGTAAAAGAATTTTGCTTTCATTCTCTGAATGAAGAGTTTGAATTATTGCTGCTTTAGAGCAACATGGTTGTTCTTCCTTTTTCGGGATTTGAGATTTCGGGATTATCACTTTTGGTTGTAGTGACTAACCCGGTGGTTTTATGAAATTGATTTTTCTTCATATTTTGAAAATTTGTAATATGAAGCAATGAGTGATGTCTTCGTAGACAGTACACAGAATTAAATTTGCTTTCACAGTCTTTTGTCGTATGAGCATTCGACAGACAGCTGATGCAAAGTATATGTTGTCTGACAAGATTGTTCCTGTCAGAAACGGAAAGTTTTTTAAATTTCTCGCAAGATCTTATGTTATGACCTCCTTGACAAATTTTACATAATGGTTGCCATTTATTAGTTTGGTTTGACACGAAAGTGTGACTTTTATTAACGTGTCTATTGTATTGCATATTATTGCTGGCTTGAGGTTGGAACAAGTTTTTACTTGAGTCATTTTGATGACTTTTTAGATTTATATTTTTGTTGTCAATTCGCTCAGCTATCTCGTATTGAGCAGTGAGGAATGCTTTCATGTGCTCCCATGTGGGCATTTTTTTCCTTTCCACAAGTGATTGTTCCCATCGTAGTAACGCAGCATCAGGGAGTGTTTCTGCGCAAATAGTTACTATGATGGGGTCCCACGATTCTGTGGAGATATTTTGTGTTTTTAACACTGATATGCAACTAGTCACTGTCGAGTATTAATTTGAAATTCCTGGCTGGTTTCTTTTTGAATTTTCGGTAGATGTAATAATGTTTTTATTGGGTTTTCTATCATAACCCTTCCATTTTCGTATCTTTCGACCAGTGCTTCCCAAGCCAGCTTAAAATTTTCGTCATTTAAAGCGAATCGCTTGACGATACTGCCTGCTTCCCCTTTTGTTTTGTACCTTAGATGGTATAACTTTTGTGCTTGTGAGAGTTTAGGATGGTTTATATAAACAACAGTGAACATGTCCCGGAAGGACGGCCATTGATCATAACATCCATTGAAAACTTCAGTATCACAAGCTGGTACTTTTAGATACATGCCTTTATCTAGGTCTTCTTTTGGTGTTGTAATTACTCTGGGAGGGGGAGTAGTGGCTCTACTTGGCCTTACTAAACTTATTTGTTCAGTTATCATTCCCTTTGTTAACTCATACTGATCGCGGCAGTTATCACACTTGGCTGTCGCCGAAGCTTTTGCGTTTTCTGGGAGTTCTGCGTCGTCAGTATCTAGTACTGTATCGTACGCTGCCAGAAGGCGAGCCCAGAGATTGTTCACACTTTCTAGTTTTATATTCAAAACTGATTCTGTGATGTCAGTAATAGGGGTAGCTTGAAATATTGTACAATATCTTATCAAACTGTCACTTTCAGTGATGAATCTAGATATTATATGATTTTTTGATCTTTTTTGTTTTATACTCTGCTTTGAACGTGTAGGTTCTGCAGGTGTGCCTTGTGGCTTATCTTCATCAGCCATTTTAGGAATTTCTAATATTTTTTTTTCAATATCTTTTTTATTTATTGAATCTGCTTTTTGTTTTGAAATCCTAACAACAAGTACTAAAATCTTAAAAATATTTAAAAAAAAAACTAGACACGCTCAAGAAAGTTATTGAGCTGTTTTGGTGATACATTGCTCCTCAGTACGCGGGCATATCTCTTCTTTTAAGTCGTGTTTGATCGCAGGAATGTACCAAAGCATAAGCCAAAGGGTTTGGGTGATCACGGATTTTAGATATATATTTAATTCTGCTGTCTTCTACTTCTTTCCTTACCATAGAAATACCAATGTCTTTATGGATATTTGGTGAACACGTGATTGATCTAAGCATTTTTGATTGGAACCTTTATATTATGTCTATATTAGTTGCACAGGTCGTACCACACAGTTGAATGCCATACTTCCAAATCGGCTTTATGACCGCATTATATAAAAGCACTTTGTTGTCTAGGCTAAGTTTGGAGTTTTTATTTAATAGCCAATTTAGATTTTCAGCTCTTATCTTCATGCAAGTTATTTTACTAGATATATGTTTTTTCCACGTAAATCTTCTATCTAGGTGAATACCATGATAAGTTACTTCATTCGCTTGGGTTACTAAAATATTGTTAATTTTTACTGCCGGACACATTTTTGGTCTAAGCGAAAATGTAACATGTTTACACTTTTGTTCATTTACCTTTATACGCCAGTTGGCTAGCCATTCTTCGACAAACCTTAAGTGCTCGGCTAATATTCTTGATGCTATTATGTGGCATTTGTTACGGCTCACTATAGCTGTGTCGTCCGCAAACGTAGAAGTTAATACATTGTTAGCTGTTGGAAGATCTGCTGTATTTATGATGTATAGTGTTGGGCCTAGAACACTGCCATGGGGTACACCAGCCCTTATCTGTCTTTCATCAGATATGAAATCTCCCACTTTTACCATAAATTTTCTATTTTTTAAATACGATTCCAATGTTTTATATAATTCTGAAGGTCATACCTTATCAAACGCCTGAGCCACGTCTAGAAATATAGCCGAACAGTACTCTCTGTGCTCAAATGCCTTTCTTATTTCCTTAGTAATTCTATTTACTTGCTCAATCGTGCTATGTTTTTCACGAAACCCAAATTGGTGCGTTGGTATTATATTATTTTCGTGGAGGAAAGGAGTCATCTTTGATAGTAACAATTTTTCAAATATCTTAGAAAGACAGGGTAGAAGACTGATTGGTCTGTATGAAGACGGCTGTGTTAAGTCTTTCCCAGGTTTGTCTATCAAGATGATCTGCGACTTTTTCCATGAATTTGGATAGTGTCCGAGATTAAGAATTGCATTGAAGAGCAAAGAGAGCATCCCTAAGGTGATCCTGGTGATTTTTTGGGGTTAAGTTCTTTTATTATTCTAGTAACTTCAGAAGTAGAAGTCTTAATAGACACATGCGACTCGTTTGCGGTATTGGGCAATGTTGGCAACTCAAAGTTGTTCTTTGGGCAATTGGGTTGAAATACCTTTTCTAGGTGATTTGCAAAGCAATTTGCCTTATCCTCATCACTACGTGCCCAACTACCATTCAACTGTCTTAAAGGCATATTGGAATCTACTGGTGGCTTGAAAGACTTTTGTGCTTTCCAAAGAGAGTTTTGCTTGCGAGAATTTGGGCACAGTTTCTTTATATAATTTTCAGTATTGTGTTCCTCTTCGCGTTTAAGCGCTTTTTTTAACTTTCGTACAGCAGATTTCAGTTGAAGCAGAGTTGAAGGGGATCGATTTAACTGCCATTCCCGCCTAGCTCGACTTTTCTCATTTACAAGTTTCTCTATTTCATTATTGGTGATCTTTCTAAAACCAACTGGTTTGTTGTTTCTTTTTGGTGTTGCCAATACAGCTGCATTAGTTATTACGTCATTGATTTCTCTAATAATTTCATCAATGTCTCTTCCTGTATTTATTTTGCAATCAATATTGATGTGGGTGCTGATATACTTTCTATATTTCAACCAGTTAGTTTTATGTGATGTTAGAGAAACTTTCGGCTCAAATATCATGGGCTGTTCGTATAACTTTATTAGTACAGGAGAATGATCAGATGATAGTTCTGTACATGTATCAGCTGTCATAAGCGATCTATCAATATTTTTGACTACAGCAAAGTCTATTAAGTCTGGTATTTTTCTTCTATCACTGGGCCAGTATGTCGGCTTACCAGGAGATATTATATCCAACTTATTATGCTTATTCATAATAGTGCAGTACAACTGTCGTCCTTTCGGATTAATAAGACGTGAACCCCAATACGTGTGTTTTGCGTTGTAATCTCCACCTGCTAGAAATCTTTGACCTAGTGTACCAAAAAAGTCTTTAAATTCGTTTTCTGTAATTTTAAAACGAGGTGGACGGATTTTTGTGTGAAATTGTTGTAGCTTGTAATTGCGCTGTGGCATAAGATTCTAATGCGTGGTGATTTTACCGTTTTCTAACCAACACTGCTGTTCCTTCATGTGCCTTTCCATCTGGGTGGTTTGTAACATAGAGCCTAAATCCCGGTATGAAGAAATTGTTTTTGTTCGTAAGATGAGTTTCTGACAATAGCATTACATCAATATTATTTTCATCCAGAAATTTAATAAGTTCCAGTTTATGTTGGTTAACACCGTTAGCATTCCATAAACAAACGTTCAATACACTCATTTTTTACTTAAAAAAGTTTGCAACATTTGGTTTTGAGATTTGATTATCTCTTGAATCATATTTTGCATTGAAGCCATAAATTGTGTCATACATTGGGTAAGGTTGAAAATCATTGTTTCAACGCTTCCATTTGGTTGGTTTTGAGGCAATTGCATTTGTGCAGTATTGCCTTTCACCACGTTTGCATAGCTCCCTTGTGTAGCATTGTCTTTAGGATTAACTGATTTTGAAATATGGACGGGGATTCCGATATTTTTATTAGGAGGAATATTCAACATTTGATTACGACGTGCTTGAATGCCCTGTGACAACTTCGATTTCAAATCTTTATATACAGGGCAACCCCTATAGTTAGCAGTGTGGTTTCCGCCACAATTGCTGCATTTTTTATTTAAATCCTCTTTTTTAAGAGTGCATTTTGAAGTAGGATGTAGATCACCACTCACCACACATACACTGCGTAGAGTGCAATATGCTTTCGTGTGTCCATACTCCTGGCAGTTTGTACATTGTACTGGACCATTTCTCTTATGTGGTTCTTCAACGGTGATTCTGCGATGGAGCAGATCTTTTAAATTATAAATCGGGTGTATTTCATTTTTTTTAATTGGTTACATTTTGGCATCAGTTCTATTTTGAACATTGGTTTTGGGACTTTGTTCCTGTTAAAAATATTTACTACTGATTTGATGCTAAAACCACCTTCTTCCAGTGCTTCTTTCACATCGTTAGAGTCGACCGCAGACTCTATACCTTTTATGAGAGCAACTAGGCCTTTTGAGCTCTTAAGTTGGTATGAAAAGTAATTCTTGTTTTCATTTGATAAAAATTTAATGATTTCCATGAAGCTTTTTTCAGTGTAGGACTAAATTTTTGTTTCATCTATATTGCCTTTTTTCAAAGGCACTATATGGAAATTGTTAGACCTACAATTTCACTTAATTTCGCAACAAGAGTATTACTGCTACGCTCGCGCAAGTATATTGGAGGTGGTTTGGCATTAACGACCGTGGTGGTACCCTTCGCAACGTTGCCTGAACCATTGCTTAGTGTGACAAATCTGTTGCCATTTAGGATTTCTGGCTTTTTACCATTTGGCGTGACTGGTTGAAATTTTTTGCTATTGATGGCTGATTTAACTGGGCTTAGTTTCCTTTGTACGTTAATATAGCGATCAATACCAGTCTGAACAGACGGCCCTTTTTTGCTTGGTACATTCTCACCTTGCTTTTTGTTTTCCTTCGCTGTCCGGGTGCTTGCTGGTGCTTGCTGGTGCCTGTGTACTGTTTGCTGTCAGCGCATTTGTTGTTGCCCTTTTGCTGTGCTCTGCTGCTTCTGCCGGCTGCGCTTGCTTACTTGCTCTTTCAGCTGACCGCTGCGATGATGAGTCATCGCCGTTAATTTTGTTTTTGCCAGGAGTTATTGTTGTTGGCTCGACATAGCTAAAGTAGGCATTTAAAGAATGCCTACGGCCCTGCTGCAGAGGCTGAGTAGCACTCATTTTTTTATTTGTTTATTTTCCTTTTTTGGTTTTTACTTTTTGTTTCGTGCACAATTTGTTTATGTTTACTTATAACAATTTGTATGCACTGTTTTCTATTTAATCGATTTTTGGTTTTTTTTTTTTAATTTTTGCTTGTTTGCGTTTAATTCACGGAGCGAATTAAAAAACACGTCCGTACACCTTGGATACTTGAAAGAAATTTCTAATGATAGGGGTGTTTTTGGCTTAACTTTTCTTGATTTGTCAGATTGCATTAATTTGAATATAGTTTAAAGCTTTTGCTTAAAGTTTTGTCTAATAGATATTGGTTCAAAATTAATATTGCTATAGCAATGTAGTTGGTAGATTTTCGAAAGAGTATAAATTAAAATTTTTATCAACAGAAGATTTTTTTGTAAAAAATTATATATTTTACAAAAAATAGATTTGTGGTCAAATTTTTTGATTCGCTACCGCATAAAAAGATTAAAGTTTCTTTTTTTTTTTGTTAAAGTATTTTATGTAAAAGTTCGATAAATTTCAGTTCACTCGCGCTTTTTTGTATATCTGTATCTGCAAACGGATTAAGAACGCGAAAGAAAAAAAAATGCATAACGCAAAATTGTTTGTATGTATCTATTTATTTATTATATGTTTGCATATGCATATGCTTTATTGCGCAACGTAACGTTTTCCTTTTGTTTGGTTTTGCTCGTATCCCTTTTAGGTATGTAATTGTTATATATGTAAGTATATATGTTATAGAAATGTAACATATAACAATTTGCTAATCGCACATAAATGTCTAAATGCGCGGAAAAAACAGCAATATATATATGTATATGTTTATATATTTATGTCAGTATGTATATGGTTTGAATTATATATGTACATAAATGTGTATGTACCAAATAATTCGTTCAAATATGTATGAAGAAAGAATAATTGAAATATAATGTGCAAAAAAATAAAAAAAAACAACTGTATGTACATACATATGTCACGCGAAAGCTGCACATATTGGTACATACATAAAAGTAATGCCTTTTTTCTCTCTTTTTATTCTTTTATTATTTCTTGATTAGGTTGTCTTTTTTTAGTATTATCTACCTTTGCTTAAATGTTATAAGCGATCCAGTTTGTTGCTTTATAGCCCAAGGGTTATTGCTGGAAATTTGCAAGCAACGAGTACTTGTCTTTTGTAAGTTGTTTTTGTAAGGTTTTTTGGTAGTGTGTTTCGATACACGAATTGAACATCCAAGCAGGTAGTTAATATTATATTATTGTATGTTATAGCTTCATGTAGATGAAGTTAGTTCACGTATGTACATATGTACCATACGATTATGTATGCATATAAATATGTACATATCTTAAAATGGAAGACTTTGCAATATTAGAAAAATAATGTGCTTATATATAAGTATGTATGTTTTAATTATATATGTATATATTTGGTTTTCTTTTTGTTCCGTATCTTCCGCTTTTGCTTAGGGTTTGGGCGATCCTGCTTGTTGCTTTTTTTTATAGCCCAAGGGGTGTCGCAAGAATTATCGCAAGTTATACTTGACTTAAGAAATTTTTTTATTTTTTTTTTCGGAAATTATATAACGGGGTGTCTAACAACACAAGCTAAGCAAAAGGCGGGTACTGTACTTTTTTTCAGTTAATATTATTTTTTTTTTGGTATATATATACATATATCGAACTGTTAAGAACAGTTAACGGTGTCCCGAAATACCGTCCAAACTTTACGTAACATACATACATATATATGTGCGTAATAATTAAATTTATATTTTTATATATATATCAAATTAATACAATATATGGAACGGACTCACATTATTTTCCGCCAGGAGTTGTGGTTTTTTTTTGTTTTTTTTTACTTATCCCCTTTTTCGTCCCTGTTTCTTCCTCTGTTAATTTTTATAAATGTGTATGTATGTATGTATGTCCAGCCCTGTCCCTTTTGATTAGGTTTCTTCCTCCTTTGTTGTTCGTTAGCGGTGTCTCCTGCGACTTATGTATATATGTTTGTTAATTTATCTGTGATTATAACGCGCCCGTTTTTGATTTTAAGTTTTATGTTTGTTAAACTTTGTTGTATTAATACCGCACCCGTTTTACTGTTAGTAGATTTTTTGTTGTTCTTTCACTCACTGTACAATTTCTGTTTCCTTTCTGTATCTTTTTCTTCACTTCAGGTCACTTTCCTTTTTTTTTCTGTGTGTGTTCAACTTGTGTGATCTTTCCGTTATAATTTTTTTTGTTTTTTCACGGTGACTTTGTATGTTCTGTGTTCACTTTAATATATGTATATATATTTCTCCGGCTTTATATATATAATACATATATATATTATATATATATATATATATATATTTTTTTTTTTTTACTGTACTTAGGTGCCTTTCGAAAAGGCTCGAAGGACCATTTGTTAACGTGTAACACTAGTATACTTACTCGATATACTTGTAGTATACTTATGCCAAATAAAAACACTTTCTAGCGCACACTGTATTCAATTTTTAAATTCAATTTTGCATTTTTTTTCAATTCGTATAACAATTTAATTATTTCTTATTTCTGCATTTGTTTTCACGCACTGACACTGCGCCGAAATCCGGGACTCACGTCAACATGTCACTTTGGCGGAAAGTCACAAATAGGAAAAATGCGGAGGTTGCGGTTTTAGAAACAAATGTATCGTTGCGGGTCGACCGTCTTACTTTGCGGATGAAACGAGAAAAAGCGTGATCCCGTTCGGATCTATCCCTTTTGATAGTTTGGGTGGTGAATATTAGATTAATCCGAGTCGTCCGTTGATGATCGTTTGATTGTTGTGTTGTAATAGTGAGCAGTGTCAGGTACTGTGTGTGATGCGTGTGTGTGTAGTGGTGTGTGCTGTGAACTGTTGTGTGATAAGGTGTTGTGACGTGAGGCGATGCGATGTGGGATGCTGCAGAACGCTCATAGCTCATGTGAACAACTAATATACTACTGCGCCCAAAAAATAAGGCGACATTGTATTTATTTTGAAAATCTCTTTTTTTATTCTTCCAAATCAATTTCATCCCCTTCAAAGTAATCCCCTTCCGATGCAATGCACTTATGTCAACGGATTTTTCAATTTTCGAAACACTGGTTGTAGTCACTTTCCGGGATGGCCTTCAGTTCCGTCTTCGCTGCGGCTTGAATCTTCTCTATCGTATAAAGACGGTGTCCCCGGAGCGGTCGTTGCGGAACGATATGAGTTGTGTTTTTGGCGAAATGATCACGAATTACAAGGGCAGTATGAGATGGTGCATTATCGTGGTGTAAAAACCAAGAATTGTCTTTCCACAATTCCGGTCTTTTTAGGCGGATAGCGTTACGATGTATTTATATTCCTTGTTGACTGTTTGACCGGTTGGAAGGAATTCATAATGCACAACACCACGATAGTCGAAGAAAACAGTCAACATGACCTGGATTTTTGAGCGACTTTGACGCGGTTTTTTTGGTCTCGGCTCTCTTTTGGCATGATATTCGCTCGATTGATCGGTTGTTTCGGGATCGTAAGCATAGATCCAAGTCTCATCGCCAGTTATAATGCATTTCATGACACCCTGGTAGTCGGAAAGCATCGTTTCACACACTTCAACGCGACGCATTTTAATCGACAGTTTTTAACACCAAATCTTTGATTTGTTGAACGTGAGCTTCGTCGGTTGAGGTTGATGGTCGCCCTGGACGCTCTTCGTCTTCGACACGTTCACGGCTGGCTTGGAACTCACTGTACCACTTGTAAACATTTTTTTAGACCTAGCCTCATCACCAAAGGCTTTCTGAACCATCCTCAACGTATCCGCAGCAGAAAATTGATTCCGTAAACAAAATTTAATGCACTAATGAATATTTTGACATGAAATTTGACATAAATGTGACTGACAGTACTACCAACCTAAAAAAAAAAATTCTCCAAATCCTTCGACGAGCGCAGTTTAAATTCGAATGTCTTATTTTTTGGGCACAGTAGTATTTTTACGCAACATTATTCTCTTCATTGCACTACAAGTTAGTTTTCACTATACTTGTAAACTAAAAAATTAAGAACAATGCCTTTATAATGAAGTATATTCCTGAGTTTGCGAAAATCCGACATCTGAATTTTTTCAAAAGACACTAGAATATTTTTCGAACGATAATTTGTGATTCTTCCGCCCTTACCTGGTAACAAGTTTGTTAAAGATCTTGCTATTGTAGCGAAATCTTTGTTACAACATCTGGGATAACTTGCATATTGTGATCTTTTTCAGTCTGGAAGAACACTATGACGTCCTCGACGTAAACATATCGTCCCCTCAATATAACAATAACGTATAATTTTTTTTGCGTTTTGAGAAAATCGAGTTTAAAGTTTTTGTCAAATCAGATGTCTATTAAAACCTTAATATCTTCTTAAATTCTTCATAGTGGATTTTAGATGAGTATATTATACCGTTTCTTGTCTTTAAATTTACCAAGTTTTTTTATTCTACGCATCCTTTAAGACCATAATTATGTTATTCAAAGCGAAAGTCCTCCATTTAGGCCGTTTTATTTTTTAAGGAATTCGTATGATGTATCTGATACACTATTTTATTTTGTATGGTATACGCTGTTTTATTCAATAATTTTACGGTATTTTTATTAAAATATTTGATCTCAAAAATATCAATTTGCAACATTATAAAACAGTAATTAACTCATAGTTTTGTTAATTCAGTGGCATTTATTCATTACTTTCCAATTTGGGTTATATAAACAAAAAATTATGACAAATGAAGGTATACATTGCGTAAATCAAAAATAACTAGAAATTCATTCGTCTTCATTCTCTTCCTCTGCTACATCTGGCTCATCTAAACAATTTCGCTTGTTTCCACCTCGTAAGTTAAAAAAAATTACTGCGAGCCACGAGGAATTACACTCTTTTTGCACAAATTTTGAAGATCATGCAGCTTTCGATTACAAATTGGCAGCTCTTTATTGTATTTGCCAGTAAACGAAAAGTTGAACACCTCTTTTGTTTTTCGCGTTCCTCCAATATCAATTACTTTCAAGTCTCCACCCCATTCCTCCTTGTATAATAATTGTTTTTGTTGAATTTTGTTCATTTGGAGTAATTTAACATTAAGCCAATTTACCGAGTCATTTTTTATATTTTTCTTAAGGCTATGGCCTAAACTCGAAAACATGGCTTTGAGATCAATCACGTCACTGTATTGAAGCCTCTTTACAGCATATGGGTTTTTCCGTCTTGCCAGTCTCATTATGGTTGGCCATTTTTCCGGCGAATAAACGCATATACTTCTCTTCGCACGTTCTATTGCAGAGTGCATCGAATCTGCCTCCATTTGTGTGTGTCCGCTTTGGAGGTACTTAATTGTTATCGAATTAAGCTTCAAGGTATTGTTGATATAAATCAATAGTGTAGCAATGAACCTGTTTCTGTTTTGTCCCCCGTAGCAGTCTAAGTAGAGAGTCTTTGTCCTCCGCGTTTTTGTACCTATCGCATGTTAAGCAAGTGTCCTTTTTTGGACGGTGGAAAGAATAATTATAATTCATGCAAAATATCCGGCGATAAACGTTTTGTTTAATGATAGCGTCCGGGTGGAGTTCTTTGAATAAATCGTACATTTTTGATATTGTTAAGTCGGAGGCAATATAAAGTCGTTGACTTTTTGCTCGAGTGTAATGGCTTTCGACGGCTGGAAATGACTCGCTGTGCTGTTTGATAAGCGCAACTGTCTCTTCGTCTAATTTTCTCTGGTGGCCATGTTGACCCCTCTTATCAGTAAATTCATTTTGGCACATCTTCTTGGCTAACACAGATATTGCGCCGTCTGACAAGTTCAAAGTATTTAAAAAAACTTCTGGCATACCTGTTTGGCTTTGAGAGAATAATTAAATGTGTTCGCCCGCCGTGATCCAATTGTCAACGTCCTTTTGCACTTCTCAATTTTCACGCATTGGCCAGTCGCTGCCTCGAATAGTCGGAGGACAAAGACTCTCTACTCAGACTCTCTGCATTGATCTCTGTGCGCTCTTCTTCTGAGAAGTTTTCTGTGCAATTATGGCGGCACTTACAGTCAATGGGTTTCGGAACACGTTCTTCAACTCTTTTGCCACCCTTAGTGACATACGGGTTCCCTTTGTTGCGATGATACTTCCTTTTATTCTGCACCTATTTATGACTTTCAATCTATTGATCGGAAATATTTTAGAGTTAGACGTGGCTAGATCCAAACAATATTTCTCAAAAGCTGTTTTCTGTACTCACCTTTCTCTTTCGCGTAAGTATATTTCTACCATTTTCATTCTTGTTATTGATATAAGTTTCACCACAGTCTGCGATTTCTTCTAAAACTACACCTGCTGTCTTTATCACTGAATTATCTAATTCATCTGCCAAAGCCAGTGCATCATCATCCGATTCGGGGACATACTCGTCCGACGATCCTGCAGAGAAGTCTGTACCATTCTCCTCATCTGTTTGAGGTATCTCTATGTCCTGCAATCCCACAGCGAAATCAAACTCATCAGTCTTTGGAGCAATTTCCACAACGACTGGTGGTTTCGTGTCACAGTCCGTTGATATTTACCTTACTTACTTCACTTACATTATATAAAAGACGATACTCACTCAGATGTTTAAAATCCATATTTTTAATGAACAAACTTTCTCTGCGAAATGAATTTGCAAGCTGAAATTTCAAATGACTACAATAATTCCTTGGCATTCATGTAGTCAAAACAACGTAAAAATCGCATAGGCTACTACTCTTGTAAATTTCTGATAAAACTTTCGAATTTGTATTGAAAATAAAACAGCTTATGTGGAGTATAGAAATGGTCGGAATAAAACAATTTCTCAAACAATAGTGTGTATTATTACAAGCTATTTTATGAGTTAAAGTTTTGATAAATTGTATTTAATTCTACAGGCTAAAATGGAGTATAATGCGCATACACTATTATTCTTTTAACAACTTTGCAGTGGCGATTTCAAGCAAAATAGCGCATATGAGCTTATACACTTATTACAGGAAATTTTTGAACATGAAATTATACACCATTTTTTCCAATGACATTTTGACCCACTTTGTGGAAGTAGAATTTGACGAAATTTTGACCAGACATAGAATCAATGATGGAGATTCTAAATATGCAATAAAAAAATAATGGCGTATGAGCACATACGCTATTGTTATATTGAGGGGACGATATAAAGTTTTTTCAATCATGTCACCTTGAACATCATATACATATGTAAGTAGTTTACTTGCATCGACAAACTCCAAACTGCTTTGTCATCAGTTGTAGAAAGTTCTCACGCAAATTTGGATGAACTTTGATTTCGTCAATTTTAATGAAATTTACTTGAGCACATTCAAAGTCTTAGATACACAGTGGATTAGTTTAGATGAGAGGTTGACAGCTCCCGTTTGTGTCAGTGGTCCAGTCCAATTATGTCGTCAAAAGTCGTGAATCCGGGTAATTTCAAAAAGGGGCTATTGATGCCAAACGTACTTATGAAGCCTTTATTATTGACTTTAATGGTTTGCGTTTTACTATTCGCTGGATAAACGAAAGCAAGTGATACATAAATAATGGAATCTATGGGAAGGGTCGACATCTCTTTCCTGTACTGAATAGTGGATTGCTTTTAAAGGTCAGCCTTGGGATTGGGAATGTTCAATATAAGTATCAGCTAAGTTTCTGCAGAAAAACAACACTGTCACAATATTGCTGCAGTTATTTGCTTGCTCGAACATCCCCATTGTCTCAGGTTTTTCTTCTTTGGTGATGCGTTTGGCTGCAAGTACGTGCCTGTAGCGATTTCATTAAATTTTCTAGGCCGGGACTTTGATTATTCTTAAATTCTACCTAACGAGGACATCTCGACAAGACAAAATTTATGTTATGCTAACTGTTTTGCCGTACCTATTGCCTGTGGAGACTCCCTATTTGTCATGGAAAGCAATAAGCTGTCAGCATTTAGCAGTTTGACAGCGCAGTTTTCATTTTTATGATAATTTCGAAGAGGCAACATATCCCATTTACACATATACCGACGGCAGTTTCATTTCGTTAATATTAAATTTATTAGAGCGAATATTAAGACGGTTGCGTTATATTATAATAATAAATTACATTTTTAAAATAATATTTTTCAAAAAAAAAGTATCTAGTTTAAAATTTTTAATTTACAGAAAAATTATGCAAAAGTATGCCATAAATTTTTGACTTAGAAATGCCCCGTAGTAACGGTGTTGTCATCTACTCTCGAACTTTTTAAATCAGAGGTCGGCATTTAAAAGAACAGTGATGCAAGATACCTTCACACGTACGCTTATGCTCTATCATTCAGTTGTTATTGAGTCCATATTTATATTTACATATCTATGGTTGCGCGGCGGGAAATGTGCCCCGCACAAATTTTTTTGTCATCGTTCAAGTTAATGCCACCAATACCGAATAGTACTTATGTATAAAATAAACAATAAGTATCAAACTGCTTTACTAGGCGAATGTGTCAAATATGTCATTAACATATCACCAGTTAGGAAGCCGCTATTAGCTATCACTTATGGCACGCTTTAATTAGAGTTTCAGACAAACTCTCTAGAATCACATCGTTATTCTTTTTGAAAATATGTATAATTGGTGACCATATCGTATTCAACTGGAACACTATTTCGAAAAGACAACGTAGCAGTAAACAAGCGGGAGAGCAACAGTGGAGACCAAAAAAGATGTCAACAACTAAAACAAGTTAGTTATACGTGACTCTTATATTTATTAATTACATGGGAAGTATTCTAAGAACAATAATCATGAAGCTCACAAATCGCCGTATTAAAAAACAAAAACAAAAAAAAAACAAATTAAAGCAAACAAGATGAATTATTATATATTAAATATACGTATGGATGGAGTCATGTGTAGAAGTTCACGCTAGTGAGGAAAGTTCTCTGATGGCCATTCACTTGGGAGTGGCCAGACACAATTCTTTTACATATGACTCAAGCAGCTCACGACTTCCGGTCTTTGACCAAGTATCCTCTGGGTAGCCTAAGAACATCCGTTTGAATGCGAGCTAAAGTGAGAAGGCGAAACATCGCCTGCATAGGGTTGTGCTCTGGGTTTGGAAGCCGCCACGTAAAAATAACACCCCCAATGAAGAAACAACAACAGCCTCGGATGAGAGACCCCCCTTTTGATGACGACCATGACAAACGAATTAAGGACTATGATTTGAGTGCATGCACCTGAAATGTCCTTTCCCTTAATTGGGAAGGTGCCGCTGCCCAGCTGGTTGATGTCCTCGTAAAAATAAAGGCTGACATCACCGCCGTCTAAGAAATGCGATGGACGGGACAAGGACATAGACGAGTAAGTCCTTGTGGCATTTACTACAGTGGCTATATAAAGGAGCGCAAGCTTGGTGTGGGATTCATGGTGGGAGAGAGACTCCGTTGCCGAGTACTATCGTTCACTGCGGTGAATGAACGTCTAGCCACAATCCGCATCAAAGTGAGGTTCTTCAACATATCGCTGATTTGCGCCCACGCCCCGACGGAAGAAAAGGACGATGTGACCAAAGATGCCTTTTATGAGTGCTTGGAGCGCACTTATGAGAGATGCCCCCGTCACGATGTCAAAATCGTGCTTGGAGACTTTAACGCCAGGGTGGGCAAAGAAGATATCTTTGGCACTACGGTCGGTAAATTCAGCCTCCACGAGGAAACATCCCCAAATGGGTTGAGGCTGGTCGACTTCGCCGGGGCCCGAAATATGGTTATCTGTAGTACTAGATTTCAGCATAAGAAGATACATCAAGCTACCTGGCTGTCTCCGGATCGAAAAACCACCAACCAGATCGATCATGTTGTGATAGACGGAAGACACGTCTCCAGTGTTTTAGATGTGCGTGCGCTCCGAGGTCCTAACATCGACTCGGACCACTATATTGTTGCAGCCAAAATTCGCACTCGCCTCTGTACAGCAAAAAACGCACGGCAACAAACACAAGGAAGGTTCGACGTCGAGAAGCTGTAATCACAACAGACAGCCGAACGATTTCCTACTCGGCTTGCACTCCTGCTCTCTGAGAGCACTCGTCAACAACTCGGTATAAGGGAACTGTGGGACGGCATTTCAAACTCCTTACGTACAGCTGCAACCGAAACCATTGGTTTTCGGAAAGTGCAAAAGAACAGCTGGTACGACGAGGAGTGCCGTGTCGCAGCGGATAGAAAACAGGCTGCCTACCTTTCAACGTTACGATCGACCACAACACGCGCGGGATGGGATAGATACCGAGAGTTGAAGAGGGAAGCGAGACACATTTGCAGACCGAAAAAGAAAGAGGCCAAAATGCGTGAGTATGAAGAGCTTGACAAGCTGACCAACAGGGGTAATGCTTTAAACTTCTACGAAAAAATGAAGCGGCTAAGATTCAGGACCTTGTAGAACCCACAGAGGTGATCTAGTGACCGATGCCTAGAGCATACTAAAATTATGGAGCGAATGGGAGTGAAAGTATAACGCCACAAGAAGGCGAACCCGATTCTCTAATCGATGACGGTGGAGCAGACGTTCCATTGCCCGACCATGAAGAAGACCGAATAGCAATTACCCGTCTGAAAAACAACAAAGCGGCGGGAGCCGATGGATTGCCGGTCGAGATATTCAAGCACGGCGGCGAAGAACTGATGAGGATTTTTTTTTTGCAAAATATGGTCCGAAGAAAGCATGCCCAATGATTGGAATTTAAGTGTGCTCTGCCCAATCCACAAAAAGGGAGACCTCACAATCTGAGCCAACTACCGTGGGATAAGTCTCCTAAACATCGCGTATAAGGTTCTATCGAGCGTATTGTGTGAAAGATTAAAGTCAACCGTCAACAGGCTGATTGGACCTTATCCGTGTGGCTTTAGACCTGGAAAATCAATAACCGACTAGATATTCACCATGCAAATTTTGGAGAAGACTCCTGAAAAGAGAATCGACACACAGCACCTCTTCGTCGATTTCAAAGCTGCTTTCGCCAGCACGAAAAGGAGCTGTCTATATGCCACGATGTCTGAATTTGGTATCCCCGCAAAACTAATACGGCTGCGTAAACTGACGTTGAGCAACACTTAAAGCTCCGTCATGATCTGGAAGGACCTCTCCGAGCCGTTCGATACCAAACGAGGTTTCAGACAAGGCTGGAGAAAATAATTCGAGCTGCAGAACTTATTGAGCAGGTACTATATTTTATAACAATATACAGCTGCTGACGTATGCCGATGATATTGCGAAAAGAAGAAAATATTGGCGCACTGTTGTTAACTCGGTTATAATTGCGTAAGCAGTGTCAACGCCAGCAAGGAAGAAGAAGAAGGTCAAGTTTTCGTACAAATTTATCTACTTTAGGCACAAAGATACACTGTTATGAGTAAAACACGCTATATTATTTTTATTAGGAAACCTCACATATATACGGTACAAAGTTACCTCGAAGTTCGAAAATCTTTATATTAAGTATATGTGGGCTAAGGGAACCGACATACAGAAAAGAAATATAAGAAAAGGATTATTCCTTGATTTCTGTTATATATATCACACATTGATCGACATTTTCGGTCAAAAGTCAACTATAGGTACCGGGGTCTAAATATTCGATACCTAGAAGATTGAACTGTTTTTATTGGATTTAAAAAAATTTTAAGCATCAGATGGCAATGTGCGTGAAAAGTTGTATCCCGTAATATTAACAGCTTCTAGATTTGCGAACTGGAAACTGAACGAATCAAGTGGTGTTTAAATGAGTTAAGCCTCGACCCACTCTACCCGGGAAAAACTGGCGCACCCTAGCTGGACATAACACCAATACACCACACATGGGGATACATTGGATTTCACCACAGCAAATGTCAAAAGGATTGGATCATCGCTACTATTTTGATCTCATTCGCTTATTCTTCCCGTTCACAACACTCGTCCTACGCGCGACAGCGAGAGAATAGCGTAACATAAAAATGTAAGAAGAATGTTACGTAGTAAATTTTGTCGAAATCTGTTAGTCGGAATCCGAAATAAGGGATTTCAACCAAAAAGTGAGTGGTGCCACGCCTATTGTCCAATTTTCACGCCGGCTCCTATAAAGCTCTCTCATACCATCTAGATGGTAAAATTTAATTTCTATGGTTTAGTTAATTATTAATTTATCGCGTTTTTAGTAGTTTTTAACAGTACCGTTATATGGGGAGTGAGCGAGATTATTTTCCGATTTCATTCATTTTCACATTGTCGGATGAAGCTCTTATACGATTACCACTCAGCAAGTTTGGTTATTTTAGCTTAAATGGTTTAGGAGATATGTACATTAAACTTGTTAGAGGATGGCGCCACGTCCACTTTTTCAAAAAAAGATTTTCCTTAGGTGCCAATTCCTACTGCGATTCTCTGTACCAAATTAGAGCTTCATATCTTAATTTAGTGCTTAGTTATGGCACTTTATAAGTATGTTTCGGATAATAACAATATGTGGGCGTGGCAGTGGCAGTGGTCCGATTACGAACTCGCAAATTGTTTTACACCAGTGGTCGGCATGAGAGGATCTGTCACTGTGTTGGTGAGCACGAAAAAAAAGTAGCCCAGTGAGAAATTGGAATTAAAATTAAGCAAATTTTGTAAGCAAAATTTAAAATACAATATATAAAACAAAATGACTTTTGTGGATATATTCCCTATTATCTTTAAAAGACTTGGAACATAAAAGGCATTGCATTGCACCTAAGGCATTTCGAATCATAAAATATTTCTCGCAGGGTATATTTGGTTTTGCGCTATAGTCTTGCGTGATGTTAATTCGTTGCTGGCTCGACAACGACTGAACGATAGAGCGTAAGCGTACGTGTGAAGTTAGTTTGCACAATTGTGTTAAGAAATGCCGACCACTGTTTTACACTAAGGAATCCATATACCAAGTTTCGTAGATATCTCAATTTTTACTCAAGTTACAGCCGGGATTGAACTTTTCTCCTCATCCTGATCATTCATATTTGTATAACACTATATCTATCTCGCTTAGTTTTAGATGATACGTGCAACCGTTAGGTGAACAAAACTATAATATTCTGCAGCAACTGATTGCAAGAATATAAAAATACCAACACAGAGCTAATGCGGGAGAGCAGTAATTTTCGTATGCATACATACTTAGTATATAGGTGGTACTGATTGTTGCTCCTGAGCAAGGTAGTGTTTTTTTACGATGAACCTGTCAGATATTTTTAATAGCAGAACAAAACATGGTATGGACGCAAATGCATTCATAACAAACAAACGCGACATCGATGAATCCCAAACGACTGATGCCACGCTTAAGAACTGGTGCATGTGCAGTCTACTAAGCTGAATGTAGATTGGACAAAAATGATATTTCTATTAGTGTGAAATGATGTTTCTATTGTCACACGCTGCCGCAAAAATTCTTTAAATTTCGTTTTATTACGATTAAAGAGCACTCAAACACTCTTCAGAATCAGCAATTCGTTGTTTTTGTTAAGTTATGAACTTGTACGGCACCCACTTAGCCTCTTTAGAGCGTCCACTGTCTCCATTGTCCTTGGTGCTCATTTCGCCTATTTACAATGCAGCAAATCTCTTTTCAATGGTTGATTTCTCTGGCGTAGAGCACAATTTTCCCCAAAAGAAAGCACATTTAAGAACCTTTTTTTGCCCAAAATTTGCATCCCTAAAAAATGATGTTTAGTGTACTTTTGTACGTTGGTGGAATTCCTTTGGGAAAAAACCTTTATTTTTTCAAATATCAAATTAAACACCCAATTTTCGTTTCGTCGTAAATGTCCGTATAAGTATCGATCGAGGCTACAAAAGTTTTGGCCATAAAAAATGGGGATTCTGTAACGTCTCAGTTCTATTTGGTTTTAACAAGTATGGCGTTACATTCACAAACAGCTCGCGTTAGCCCAAAATTTGAGGGAAAACTTCGCTGCATTTTTCAACAATAGAATCATCAAGAAAATCGATTGTCGTAATTTGGCATAAACCAAAGAAATTTTCAAAACGAAAATTATAAGGGCAACATTTTTTAAAGAAAATTATTTTTTTTGACTATGTTAAGAAAAGTTAATATTTGTTATCGACAATTATTATCATTCGTGTAAAAACATCTCCTGAAAAAAATTTAAAGGGATTTATTACAGGCAAAATGTCTCAGTAAAAATTGCCCAAAATTTTTGGACTTGAATGTCCACGTTAAAAATCGCACGGTAACTTAACTAAATTTATATATCTATATAAAAATGATGTATTATGTTAATATACTCACGAAAGGTTTTGTAAACTTTGAAATGATCAACTTCCGTTTTAACTTTCAGTCTTGTATAGTTTTCTAGTAATTTTTTTTTACTTTGCACACATCTCCTCATGTCGGTTAATCCAGACTCTCCAATTTGCTCGTATAAATTTAAATTAGGGTCCCAATAAAAAGGAAGCTTACACTTTTCAAGGCTATTGTCAAGATCTGTAAAGAGCTGTAAAAATACATAAAAGTTATTAGTTGAGCTTAATTAAATGTCTAATGAATTCCGAAAAATATTATGCAAGAATTATAGCTAATGTTAAAATCAATACCGTATAATAATAGGAACTATAAAGTGGAAAATCCTAAAGATTTGAAAAATTTATATATTTTAACATTTTATAAATTAAGAAGACTGGATATGATTACAATGGATTTAATATTTCGTCTAATAACAAATATTGAAATCATACACAACACAACTATTCTATAGTACAAGTATATACTTACATATTGCGAGAGAGTAATTACATAATTTAAATTTTGTGGAGGTTTAAAGCGGTAATGTAGTAAGAGATAAAATAGAGTTTCCTATAACCTTGTTTTTTAATTCAAACTGTTGTTTAATTGTGGGTGTTTGTGCTATGAACTGTAATTATTTCGAACTAAATGTGCGTTGTCATTCATATTAAAAGGTAAGTTGTTATGGGATAACTATCTAAAAATTTATGGAGGTTTGCTTAGTAAAAAATTTAGCCATTTTTCAAAGTTTAATCATGAAAGAAAGATTAAAAATTAAGCTTTAATTAATTTTGTTTTTTACCATAAGAATACACTAATTTAAAAATTTTCGCGCCACCGGAGCTGTAACGCCCTTGTCAAGGGAATTTCTTATAGCATATACGGTCTGTAAGTTGCTTTCGTATGCTTTGTTGTCAAGTAAAAAAGTTTTTAATGTGTTTTTTGTTTCTATTATATAAAGTTAAACTTTTGATTTTACGAAGAGATAAATGTGTATTAAAGGCCAGCCAGTCAAAAACGCTACTCCCTTCCTTCCTTTTCCTTCCTTATCGGCAAAATGTGTGCGCAGTGGAGAACGTAGAAAAAACGCAGAAATCAGCCATCTTTTGTGTTTTCATTTGAACAATGTTGCCATTGCTCAATACGCATATGTAGTTTTGTACACATCTATGTTTCAATTACAATTTTTTACAATATCAAATATCAAAACTGAAAACAAACTATTAAAAATAGTTTATATAATTATAAATAATAGCATTCGACTCAGATTTTGAGGTATTTTAAGAAAATTTCAAACATATTGAACAGATTGAATTATAAAAGTTGATAATTACTGCAGTATATCGATATTGGCAACCCTGCGTTGTGAGAGAGCAATCAGCTGCCACGTTATCTGCGGCAAAAATACAAATGTCGTGGATTTTCACGTCATCCCAAGTCAAAAAGAGAAGGGAGTAGCGTTTTTCACTGTGCAGTTACATTGCGCGCCCATAAGATAGGTCGTGCCAGCTGACTCGGGCCACGATTTTACGTTTTTCACTGACTGTGATATTACCGACCAGACAAGACTGAAGGTAGAAATCCTTACAGCAAAAGCCATATGATTCGCTGACTCAACACACAACCAACGACTACTGTTAAAAACGAACTAATAGCGGGATTCTGTAACCAGTCTCTAGTCTCTATTTGAGACATTTTGAGGTAAAATCTCAATTTGTAACTAACAAAAGATTGCCTCAAATTTGAGACGTGGTAGTTAGCAGGTCACAAAACAAAAAAGATCTCTTGTCTGCCATTTTGAAT
This sequence comes from Bactrocera correcta, assembly GCA_027475135.1. Lineage (NCBI taxonomy): Eukaryota > Metazoa > Arthropoda > Insecta > Diptera > Tephritidae > Bactrocera > Bactrocera correcta. The sequence goes on along the minus strand of CM050325.1, from coordinate 125,745,189 downwards.
ATACAGAATAGAGATCATCATAGATATTAATCGATTGTCGTTTTTTATATTTTGTAAGCAACTCAAACCCATTTGGGGATGTTTCCTCGTGGAGGCTGAATTTATCCCCAAATGGGTTGAGGCTGATCGATTTCGCCGGGGCCCGAAATATGGTTATCTGTAGTACTAGATTCCAGCATAAGAAGATACATCAAGCTACCTGGCTGTCTCCGGATCGAAAAACCACCAACCAGATCGATCATGTTGTGATAGACGGAAGACACGTCTCCAGTGTTTTAGATGTGCGTGCGCTCCGAGGTCCTAACATCAACTCGGACCACTATATTGTTGCAGCCAAAATTCGCACCCGCCTCTGTGCAGCAAAAAACGCACGCCAACAAACACAAGGATGGTTTGACGTCAAGGAGCTGCAATCACACCAGACAGCCAAACGTTTTTCTACTCGGCTTGCACTCCTGCTCTCTGAGAGCACTCGTCAACAACTCGGTATAAGGGAACTGTGGGACGGCATTTCAAACTCCTTACGTACAGCTGCAACCGAAACCATTGGTTTTCGGAAAGCGCAAAAGACCAGCTTGTACGACGAGGAGTGCCGTGTCGCAGCGGAGAGAAAACAGGCTGCCTACCTCGCAACGTTACGTTCAACCCAACACGTGCGGGATGGGATAGATACCGAGAGTTGAAGAGGGAAGCGAGACGCATTTGTAGACAGAAAAAGAAAGAGGCCGAAATGCGTGAGTATGAAGAGCTTGATAAGCTGGCCGACAGGGGTAATGCTCGAAAATTCTACGAAAAGATGCGGCGGCTTGCAGAAGGTTTCAAGACCGGAGCATACTCTTGTAGAACCCCCCAAGGTGATCTAGCCACCGATGCCCAGAGCATACTTAAATTAGGAGGGAACACTTCTCCAGCCTGCTGAATGGCAGTGAACGCACAACACCAGGAGAAAGCGAACCCGATACCCCAATCGATGACGATGGAGCAGACGTTCCATTGCCCGACCATGAAGAAGTTCGAATAGCAATTGCCCGCCTGAAAAACAACAAAGCGGCAGAGGCCGATGGATTACCGGCCGAGCTTTCAAACACGGCGGCGAAGAGCTGATAAGGTGCATGCATCAGCTTCTTTGCAAAATATGGTCGGACGAAAGTATGCCCAACGATTGGAATTTAAGTGTGCTGTGCCCAATCCATAAAAAAGGAGACCCCACAATCTGCGCCAACTACCGTGGAATAAGCCTCCTCAACATCGCATATAAGGTTCTGTCGAGCGTATTGTGTGAAAGATTAAATCCCACCAACAACAAACTGATTGGACCTTATCAGTGTGGCTTTAGACCTGGTAAATCAACAACCGACCAGATATTCACCATGCGCCAAATCTTGGAAAAGATCCGTGAAAGGAGAATCGACACACACCACCTCTTCGTCGATTTCAAAGCTGCTTTCGACAGCACGAAAAGGAGCTGCCTTTATGCCGCGATGTCTAAATTTGGTATCCCCGCAAAAGAAATGGGTCTGGCAGTGAACAAGGGCAAGACGAAATATCTCCTGTCATCAAACAAACAGTCGTCGCACTCGCGACTTGGCACTCACGTCACTGTTGACAGTCATAACTTTGAAAATGTAGATAATTTCGTCTAGAGTGTCAGCCTAGAAATCCAACGCAGCATAACTCTTGCCAACAGGTGCTACTTCGGACTAAGTAGGCAATTGAGAAGCAAAGTCCTCTCTCGATAAACAAAAACCAAACTCTATAAGTCACTCATAATTTCCGTCCTGCTATATGGTGCAGAGGCTTGGACGATGTCAACAACGGATGAGTCGACGTTGCGAGTTTTCGAGAGAAAGGTTCTGCGAAAGATTTATGGTCCTTTGCGCGTTGGCCACGGCGAATATCGCATTCGATGGAACGATGAGCTGTACGAGATATACGACGACATTAACATAGTTCAGCGAATTAAAAGACTACGGCTACGCTGGCTAGGTCATGTTGTCCGGATGGATGAAAACACTCCAGCTCTGAAAGTATTCGACGCAGTACCCGCCGCGGGAAGTAGAGGAAGAGGAAGACCTCCACTCCGTTGGAAGGACCAAGTGGAGAAGGACCTGGCCTCGATTGGAATATCCAATTGGCGCCACGTAGCGAAGAGAAGAAACGACTGGCGCGCTGTTGTTGACTCGGCTATAATCGTGTAAGCGGTGTCTACGCCAGTAAAGAAGAAGACGAAGCAACTCAAACACAAAAAGGTTAGAAATAAATAAATTTTACATAAATTTCGCAAATATTATGAAACAAAGTCAAGATATATTTTTATTTTTATCGATAATTATGTTTTTTGACTATGTTATAGAAAATTTAATATTTGATATCGACATATTTATTTTCATTCAAGTGTAAAAACATCTCTGAATAATGAAATGTAATAGAGTTTATGACTGTCACTTACAGAATAGCAAAATCGTCTCAAGTCTCGAAAATTGTCTCTAACATAAAATCTCAAATTTAGAGACCTGAGACGATATCATAGTACAGAATCGCACGGTAAGTATATTTCAAATAGCAATCGATGATGTTGGGACAGATCGCATTGGCAGACATGCCATGTTTATATCGATGTCGTAACTATTTACTCACAAAAAGCTAAAGATTAAGCAAGCGACTTTGAATGGGAATGGGTGTTATGTAATCTCTACGAAGCTAATATGAGAATATCGGTAGAAAAATTAAAAGTTTTTCAAACAAGACATAGACTATAAAGTGAAGGGGTATAAAAACAAGTCCTGAAAAGGTCAATGGCATAAAATGTTATGAACCAACCAGCCAACCACACTTTGCGGACTTCGGACTTCGTTCGCCAATTGACACCAGAAGGTGAAAACGCATTCAAAATTCTGTCTTCAAAAGATGTCACATTAGCGTATCCTGATTTCACTAAACCGTTTGGTATGATAGCCGATGCTTCCTCAGATGTGTTTAAGTGATTTAAAGCTCCCCCACTTTATCCGGGAAAAGCTGTCGCACCCTAGCACAACTCACCTCACCTAATAGGAACATCACATGCAGATGCACCAATACACCACAACTGGGGACAAATTGGATTTCACCACAGCAGATAGCTGTGATAGATATATTTTTTCTCACATTAACCTTTCGAATGGAAACGTTGACCACACGGTTCCTGCGCGATGATCTTCTTCGCACATCAACATTCACATATACATATGTACATATGTACACATTCGCTAACATAAGAATCCGCGTCAAGTCGATCGCCAACACCGGCAAATCACTCTCGGAATTGCAATCTCGCCACCGCTCTCGTGGATTATATTTACAAACTTTATAAAATATAAATTTAGTGATGTAAATAAAATTGTTGATAAAACAAAGTCTATACAAAAATAAAACGGATATTTTAATTTTAATTAACGCAGTGGTGGGCGCACCCCACTATATTGAGTGTACATCTAAATAAGTGGTTTAGGAGCTGTGCTTTCACAAGAAAAGAAGCCAATAACCATGATAACAAGAACTCTTAAAGAAGAACAATTAGCAGTAAATAAATGAGAACTATTTAGTGTGGGCACTTAACAGTTTGAGAAATTATCTATGACTAGAGGACCCGTCCACGCTTCACTGTGGCTGATACATATGTAGATAATACTACTACTACCATCTATATGATTTCTATTAGTTGGATTATAACTATTAGTTAATGAGATATATTGTAGCATTTTTGTGAAGCAACTTGTGTTAGTTAAAAAAAAATGGATCATAAAGCATTTCGTGTGTCAATAAAGCATTGCTTTTTTGGGGAAAATACTGCTGAATTAGGTGCTCGCAAGTTCATAATCATAATCCAGCAAAAACAACTAATTCTGAGAAGTGTTTAAGTACTCTCTAATCGCAACAAAGCCGAATTTTTGTGTCGGTGATAGAAATATAGCTCCATCATTTTCCACTGGAGTCCAATCGACAGTCATTCTGGTGGACTGCACATGATGAACCAGTTCTCAGGCGTGGAAAGGCGGCTGGAAAGATTGTGACATCAGTCTTTTGGGATGCACGTGGTATAATACATACTCAACGACTGATTACGGAAGCATTTATAATCTATATCACTGCGTATTTGGTTGCAGTTCTTTTCTTCTATTCCAAATGCTTAGCAATTGTGTTATTATTGAGGAAAATGCCAATGTTGTTGGAAGGGTTTCCGCTGGCTGTACTGTATTCTCTGAGTTGAAAAACACTCTTTAGCCATTCTCCAAATGAACTGCGAAACGCACAATAGTCGGAAAATTCGATTTCACCAAACTACAATATCAAACATTGGCATGAGTTTTGAATGTGAATTAGACAATAGTGGCGAATATGGTACGATTCAAATGTTGTCGACTTCGATATTCACTACTCTAAGTTGAATGGTAAATGTCCTGCCATTGTCGTCTGATGAGCTACGACGATAGAGTGGATATCCATCATTTCCAGTTTGCGTTTCCGAAAGAAAAGCACGTGGATAGTGTTTCGTGCCTTTATTGCAAGTGGGATTGTGGTGTCCGCAAGGTCCATGTACCATATTGGTTTTCATCGCTTCGTAGAATAATGGATCATTCTCCGCATGAGGAATTTCCGCAGAAATGATTTCATCAATTTGATTTGTGTGCGTGCGGCAAACCTCTTTTTTGTAACTCAACTGAGAACATCCAGCATCTGACTGCACCATACTTGTATATACATACGTTGCTTCAAGATAAAGTCCATCAAACATTATCGTGATGATCGCTTGCTGATTGACATCGATCCATATTTCCACACATATGTCATCACATCGTGGGAATCTCATGTAGTTCATGTGTCTTGGGCTGCCATACGTTGATGGCAAAAAGAACGCCGACCGATATTAGTGCGATGTCTTCGTTGCTTCGTTGTTTAAACCAGTCATTTCCAGGGCACTCCTACCCAGCCCAGACCCGCGATTAATAAAAACACTCGGGTAACTTTGAGTACAATTACTTTAATTTTTTGTTTATTTAAAGCACAATAAAATTCTAAATATGTACATATGAATATGTTTAATTAAACGCAGCGACAAATGTTGTTGAGTTGAAATAAAGATGCTGCTCGCAGAAATTGGGTTGACCCGAAGTTGTTTCTAGTGCGTGGGAACTTTTGTTGCGGCGCAGTGCAGAACGGAATGTACATATATATAAATTTAATATTTACGCGGCGCAGTGGAGAATCGAATGTTTAGAACCAATTGTTTTTAACGAATCGAGCCTCCCTTTCCCCTTGGGGGGTTTACAAATGTGTTTAGTTGTGCTGTAATCATCAGCTGTGGTGAATTGCATGGGCGCATTATGATGCGCCGGTTTTACCGGGTAGAGGGGTGGATGCTTAACTCATTTAAACATCCTGGGCCCCCTAGGCGAATATTTTGCCTAGTTTTATATACATATATGATCTGAGATCGGTAATTTTGTCTTTTCTGTTGGTGGAGTAGCCGAGGGCGCAGAATATTAGCTTTTGCGTGTTTTGACGACTTATTATTATAGTTAATTTGTAAAATTGTTTGATTTTATTTATTTTACTAGCGGTTATTTACAATTTAATATTTTATCGTTTTGGTATACCGGTTGCTTAGTATTTGCCTTTTCTGTATTATCGGCAATTGTTTGCCTTTAATTTATTCTTGGCTTATGAAGGATAGTAACTCCACGCCTGGCTCAGATATGGCCAGAATGGGTACCCCCTAGCCCTGGAGTTAGGGCTGTGCCAATAGATGGATCTTGCGAGAGAGTAGGGCCCGGGAATTGCGCACGGCTTCATTAGAATTATAATTTTTTTTTTTTTTAAGTGGGATGTTCATGCTTTTCAGCAGATTCTCACCAACTACCCTTATGAGGAGCGCTTATGTAGGGACGATAAGAGCGATATCTGCTTTTTTTTGTTTTTTTTTTTTTTATTTTACAATTTACGCCTCTTTGGGGCAATATTGTATGAAAAGTGTCGATTTTTTGGTGTTTTTACTTTTTGAGACACTTTTGTTATATTTTATGTTTAAGTGCTTATGCACTAATTTGGCGTTTAGTAGCCCGCCACCGCTTTAGGATTTGTTCAGAACCCTTTTTTTTTTATTATTGGCGAAAGCCATCCTGCGGGGCCGAAAAGTTGTATGTGCTTTAATTAGTTTGGACAGTCAGAGGTAACTCTGACTTTGGTTTTTATACCAATTTGTGAAGTATTGGGAAATTGTGGCTCTAGTGGTAGTCGTACGACGTACCGGCCATTATTTGATCGAGTAGTTGTGGCTTTAGAGAAGTGCTCACAATACTGATCTTTTATAATTTTGTTTGTTATTGGAAGTTTTCTTAACGTTTGCAGTTCACTTAATTGTGATTTAAGATATTTGTTTTTATTATACTCAACTTGAGTTGGTATGGTGGTAACCAGTTCTGTAACCCAGTCCATTTTCTGTTTCGCTGTGCAGCGTTTGAGATTTTTGGGCCTTTGAACAGCATGGTGTCTCTTTTGGCAATTTTTAGTATTTTGGCTTTCGGGATTTGCTTTTGGAATTAAACCCGTGGTTCTTTTTGTATATGGGCTCCTTTGAGTAGAGATGGGATATGTGCTGTAATGAAGCATTGTATGATGTCTTTTATGACAATATAAGCAGTTAAATTTGCTTTTGCAATTTTTAAGATTATGTGTATGGGACAAGCAATTTGTACAGAGTCTTTTTGACCTGACAAAGTTGTTCCTTTCATTTATGTTTAGTTTTTTAAACTTCTCGCAAGTTTTAAGCTGGTGCCCTTTTGTGCATAGTTCGCATGACGTATGTTTTCTTTGTTCGGATGTGAACGATTGCGCTTTGTAAGTGTTTCTGTTTATATTGTTATTGCTTCTAGCTTGGGGTCTATTGAAGCTTTTATTTTGGTCTTGTTTAATGTTTTTAGTTTTGAATATTTTTTCTTCTAACCTTTCCGCGATTTCGTATTGGGTGGTGAGAAAATCTTTCATTTTTTGCCACGTTGGGCACTTTTTCCGTGATGAGAGCGATTGCTCCCATAGAAGTAACGACTTTTCTGGTAATGCGGCGGTGCAAATGTTTACCAGAATTGGGTCCCAGCTGTGTGTGGGAATATTTAGTGTCGATAGAATCGACAAACAATTTGAAACAGTGGATTCTAGTTTGATGAATTCTACACTTGTTCCTTTTTTAATTTTTGGCAAATTCATTAGTGTCGTTACTTGTTTATCGACCAGTATTCTTTCATTTTCAAATCTAGCTTTTAGAGCTTCCCAAGCCAAATTGAAATTGTCGTCATTTAATGTGAACTGTTTAACTATTTCGCCTGCTTGACCTTTTGTTTTGTATCGGAGGTGATACAGTTTTTGTGCCTTTGATAGGTGTGGATGGTTGATGTAAACGGCTGTGAACATGTCCCGGAAGGACGGCCGTTCTTCATAACCTCCGTAAAACGTTTCTGTATCACATGCAGGCACCTCGAGTTGGATGCCTGAACTTGCCTCTTTATTGTCAATTTGGGGCAGCTCTACTCTACTGTGGAGAATAGGTGCAATTGCTATTATTAGTTTTAATTGATCGGAGATCATAGCTTTTGTTTCTTCATATTGGTCTAAGCAGTTTTCATATATTGCGTAAGCCGATAGTTTCAAATTTTTTGGTAGGTCTGAATCGTCAGATTCTACTATGGCGTCATGAGCCGTTTGGAGACGAGTCCAGAAATTTTCAAGATTTTGGCTTTTTATTTCTAATAACGATTCCGAGTTTTCATGAATCGGTAAAGAGGCAAATCTAGTGCAGTATCTTGTTAAACTCTCACTTACTGAAATAAATTTAGCAACCTGTTTTGGGCGTGTAGCTCCTGCAGGTGTATTTTGATTATTGTTGTGGTTAACCATTTTGTAAAATAATATTATTTATTTATATTTTAGTTCGAAAATATATTTGAATTGTTAATTGCTATTAAAACCCGTACTTTTTATTAATAAAAATATTTTATGTCCGAATATTTTGTATTTAGGTACACCCTAATACTTGGACTTATATGTATGTTTGTTTGTACGTATGAAGTTGCTTATGTTTTGTGCAATTGAGAGCTCGTCGAAGAGATCAATATGCTTTGTACATAAGTATGCACGAATTGTTTGTTATGATTGTTCGTAAGCAATTGAGAGCTCGTTAGAGAGATCAATTAGATTTTTGTCCACAATCCTGCTTGTTTTTGTTTGCCAAAGAAAAAGAGGTATTGCCGGATAATTGCAAATGTGGACTTTGAACTTTTATGTTTTAATATAAGATGTATGTTTGCATATACGGTGGTACATGTATATATGTATGTTCGTACGAAGCTGCTTATGTTTTGTGCAATTGAGAGCTCGTTGAAGAGATCAATTTGCTTTTTGTGTGCAATTCTGCTTGTTTTTGTTTGCTGCAGAACAAGTGGTATTGAAAAAGAGACGCCAATGTGGACTTTAAAAGGATGTGTATGTACGTAAGTTTGAATATATAGTATTCAAATTTATATATATATATGTTTTTTTTTTTTTTTTTTTGGTTTTGTTCCCAAACTTAAGTATATTTTGTGAAAGTGAGTTTTTTGTATGCGTTTCAATAAACGTATTCTGTAAGTTTTATTTTACCGTTCCGTTTAGTTATTTACGAAAAATTGCGATTACCTTTGTTTTGAAAATTAATTGAAATATTAAATTTTTAATAATTTTGTACCCAGTGTAGGGTATACAATTACATGCAGACAGACGGCCTAGAGTGTATGTATACAAATGTATGTATGTATGTTCGCACTGTTAAGAGAGTGCGAAAGCGAATTGGATAATGAGCAGGATGCTCACGTATGCACTTTATTATATTTGGTATATGTATGTAGTTTATCTGCACTCGGGTATTGCCGGAAGATATTGCAAGTAAATACTTGATTTTTGGCTAATTTTTGTTTTTGTTCAATAGTTGTGTTTGAATACGCAAAGATAAGCTCATCATATAGGCATTAAATAATTATTTTATTCAAGTTTATAAATATTTGGATATATGGAATATATTTTGTAATCGCTTTGTTGTGCTGTTAAAACGGTTTTTAAGTTACAGATTTTATATTAGTATATAAAACCTTTTTTTGTACACATACATATATGCATATTAGTAAGTCTAGAAAATGAATTAAATACGCTCACTTTGTTACTTCAAGATATGTGTAGGTGTATATAATATATGCATGCCCATATGTTGTCTTATGCCGTCTGCGTTTTGTTCCTCTTCCTCTCTTTACTCCTTTTCTCCTTAAGGTTTGTAGCCGCTTTCAGGTACACCTCCTTTTTTTGGTTTTTAATATTTGTAGCTATTTTTTGTTCGCGCCCTATTGTTTTGGTGCTGTGCTTTAACTTTCCGCGCCCGATGTATGTTTTTTGTTTTTAGGTTTCGCGCCTGATATTCTTTCTGTTTTTGTTTTTTTGTTGGAACTGTTATTTATATTTTGATTTTCCTTGTAATTTGTTTTTGTGTTTTTTAGTTCACCTTTACTCCACTTTCCTTTGTTTGGTTTATTTTATTTTATTTTATGTTTTTGTTCTGTGTTTAGATTTCGCGCGCGTTAATTTTAGTTCGTTAAATCCCTTTTTCTTGTTTTTTGGCACGCACTTTTTAGATGGGTATACATATGTAATTTGGAAATTATTTGTTTTAATATTTTGCTTAATTGTTCAGCAACATGTTCATGTAAGTATGTATATATTATTTTTTTTCTTGTGTCACTGCACTGCACTTTTTTGTTGTGTTTTCACATTTATCACTTTTGTCACTTCTTTTTAAGTTTCATACATATATTTGCGTGACACTGAACTTTTCTTCCTTATATTTATGTATCTGAATGTTTCATTTTTTTTTTTGTCTTTTCACCGCACCATATATGTATGTACGTGTGTCGAAATGTTTATTATTTTTTAAGAAGTTTTGTAAAAACCGATAGTACCTTTCTGTAAGGCTCGAAGGACCATGTTTAAACCAGTCATTTCCAGGGCACTCCTACCCAGCCCAGACCCGTGATTAATAAAAACACTCGGGTAACTTTGAGTACAATTACTTTAATTTTTTGTTTATTTAAAGCACAATAAAATTCTAAATATGTACATATGAATATGTTTAATTAAACGCAGCGACAAATGTTGTTGAGTTGAAATAAAGATGCTGCTCGCAGAAATTGGGTTGACCCGAAGTTGTTTCTAGTGCGTGGGAACTTTTGTTGCGGCGCAGTGCAGAACGGAATGTACATATATATAAATTTAATATTTACGCGGCGCAGTGGAGAATCGAATGTTTAGAACCAATTGTTTTTAACGAATCGAGCCTGCCTTCCCGTTGCCCATCCTTTTTGTTGACAGGGTTGGTGTACAAATGTGTTTAGTTGTGCTGTAATCATCAGCTGTGGTGAATTGCACAGTTTTACCGGGTAGAGGGGTGGACGCTTAACTCATTTAAACATGTAGTTGGATTGTAACTATTAATTAATGAGATATATTGTAGCATTTTTGTGAAGCAACTTGTGTTAGTTAAAAAAAAATGGATCATAAAGCATTTCGTGTGTCAATAAAGGTGCTCGCAAGTTCATAATCATAATCCAGCAAAAACAACTAATTCTGAGAAGTGTTTAAGTACTCTCTAATCGCAACAAAGCCGAATTTTTGTGTCGGTGATAGAAATATAGCTCCATCATTTTCCACTGGAGTCCAATCGACAGTCATTCTGGTGGACTGCACATGATGAACCAGTTCTCAGGCGTGAAAAGGCGGCTGGAAAGGTTGTGACATCAGTCTTTTGGGATGCACGTGGTATAATACATACTCAACGACTGATTACAGAAACATTTATAATCTATTTCACTGCGTATTTGGTTGCAGTTCTTTTCTTCTATTCCAAATGCTTAGCAATTGTGTTATTATTGATAAAAATGCCAATGTTGTTGGAAGGGTTTCCGCTGGCTGTACTGTATTCTCTGGGTTGAAAAACACTCTTTAATCATTCTCCAAATGAACTGCGAAACGCACAATAGTCGGAAAATTCGATTTCACCAAACTACAATATCAAACATTGGCATGAGTTTTGAGTGTGAATTAGACAATAGTGGCGAATATGGTACGATCCAAATGTTGTCGACTTCGATATTCACTACTCTAAGTTGAATGGTAAATGTCCTGCCATTGTCGTCTGATGAGCTACGACGATAGAGTGGATATCCATCATTTCCAGTTTGCGTTTCCGAAAGAAAAGCACGTGGATAGTGTTTCGTGCCTTTATTGCAAGTGGGATTGTGGTGTCCGCAAGGTCCATGTACCATATTGGTTTTCATCGCTTCGTAGAATAATGGATCATTCTCCGCATGAGGAATTTTCGCAGAAATGATTTCATCAATTTGATTTGTGTGCGTGCGGCAAACCTCTTTTTTGTAACTCAACTGAGAACATCCAGCATCTGACTGCACCATACTTGTATATACATACGTTGCTTCAAGATAAAGTCCATCAATCATTATCGTGATGATCGCTTGCTGATTGACATCGATCCATATTTCCACACATATGTCATCACATCGTGGGATGGCAAAAAGAACGCCGGCCGATATTAGTGCGATGTCTTCGTTGCTTCGTAACAAATTTCAATCTGTAATTGATCACTTCGTTTCAAACACACATAAAGTTTTCACTGAATAATTTTCAATAATTTTTCCGGAATAAAAAAGTAAGCGACCGAAATTAAACGATTCAAATAATTTACAAATCAAAATATTGAAAAACAAAACAAAAAAGATTTGTATGAAAAGTCACTTTTTGGAAATTTCCAATTTTTCGACTTTTTTATGAAAAGTATATGGTTTTTTTTATATCCAACCCTTTCCAGATCCACAGCGAACAACTTCTGATTTCATGAAGATTGGTTCCGCCGTTCTCGAGCGTTATCGTTAATAACAAACAAACAATAATTTTTACTTACATATGTACATATGTATGTATATACAAAATAAAACGTTTGTATGTGAAAAAGAAAAGGGCTGTTTTAAGGGGTTTTCCGGCAACTTTCGTCATTTTTTCTTACATAAGAACCTTCTAATAATAACAAATACAACAAAAAAAAAAAAAAAAATCAGCCAAATCGGTTCATCCGTTTATGAGTGATGAAATTACAAAGAAAGTGGCATTGATTTTTATATATACACTAGCTGACCCCGCAGCTGTTTTCCTGCGTGAAATTCTGTGTTTTGAAATGAAAAGAAGGTTGAATTTATCATTTCTTTTTTTTTCAATGTAACGCAGCTTGATAAACAACATTTTTTGGTTTCTGTTTCGGTGCGTAAATGTACAGAGAAGATAGTTTTAAAACTCGTGAGCACGCCACGTATTTTTGGCCGTGTGAAAAACATAGCATTTCCAGATTTATGCCATAAACCTGTAGCGACTATCCTTGTGTCCTGTTGATTGTAATCGCAAATGCAATTTTCCCTAGAAACTGAATATGTTTGAACTGAAATGGTAAATCGTTGGAATTCAAAGAAATTCGTTGAATCAAGCATTCTGCCTTTTGTATTTGATGGCTGCGTCACAATCAGTCGGATTCCATTACTCAGTTTCTGCGCTTGCAGATTGCGAAACATAATAACGACAGATCCAACTTTGAGACGCAAATAATGCGGCATACCAAGTTCCACTGGATAATTCACCGCGTCGTTTTCATTGTCAAGACGATCGATCGATTTATCTGAGCGCCAGCCTCCCGGAATTTGAATTTGAATCTTCCAGTTTAAGTCAACAACATTGGCATTTTTTGTAGCTAACATTGCGCGTGCACTTCAGGAATCGTAGTTACGATAATTTGGCCTATGCCCGAACATTCTTGATGAGTTCATCTTTCGTGAATTGATAACCGGCGAATGGAATTGATATCGAACTACCGGAAGTATCAACCGGAATTACCCCATTTGAAATTTTTTGTACAGTATTCCCTGGGTTCAATTACACTCTTTGGCCATTCCCCAAATTAACTGCGAGACGCACAACAGTCGGAAAACGTTCATGAATTGCAAAAGTAAATATCCTACAAAGCGCTTTATTGCAGTTCACGTATTGACCGTATTGTTCAAGACCAATAACCGTCATATGGCTTCCTTTGGTGACGTACTTACAAACGTATTTTATCGATTACAACAAAGTGCAATACACAACATTGATATAACTTTTGAATGTGAATTAAACAATAATGGTGAATATAGTACGATCCATGTGTTGTCAATTTCGATATTCACTCATCTAAATTGAATGCCATTGTCGTCTAGTGAACGACGCTGACAGAGTGGATATCCATCATTTCTAGTTTATGTTTCCGAAAGAAAAGCACGTGGATACTGTTTTGTGCATTTATTGTCAGACATACAAACCGAAGTGGTGTCCGCAAGGTCCATGAACCATCACTTCGTATAATAATGGATCTTTCTCTGCATTAGGAATTTCCGCAGAAATGATTTGATCAATGTGATCTGGTGTAACCACCATCCACATCTAGCATCTAACAGCACCATATACACGTTGCTTCAAGATAAAGTCCACCGAAGCTGTTGCTTGAAAAGTCGTGCTGTGACATCGTGACGATCGCTTGCGGATTGACCGCGATCCATAATACTGCACTTACTATGTCACCGCATCCTGGGAGTACTCGTTCATGTGCCTTGGTGTGTCGCCGACCGATATTTGCGCTACTACTTCGTGGCATCGTAACAAATTTCAATCTGAAATTGATCACTTTGTGCGCAACACACATAACGTTTTCACTGAATAATTTTCAAAATTTTTTGAAGCAAACGACAAATTTGAACGATTCGAATAATTGAAAAACAAAACAAAAAAATGAAAAAAAAATTTGTATGGAAAAAAATAACTTTTTGGAATTGTCCAATTTTCCGACTTTTCCTCAGGAAAGGTTTTTTTATTTCCAAACCTTCCCCAACCCACATAGAATATTCTCTGAAAATTTCATCAAGATTGGTCCAGTCGTTCCCTTAGCGTTACTAACAAACAAACATTCATTCGTTTGTATGGAAAAAAGAAAAGGGCTGTTCTTAGGGATTCCCGGCAATTATTCGAATTTTTCTTGCCGTAAAAACCATCCTTGAGACTCACCCAACATTTTAACAAAAAAATTGGCAAAATTGGTCCAGGCGTTTTTGAGTTATGCGCTTACCAACACATTTTGCGATTCATTTTTATATATAAGATATATGTAGATATGGCGTAAACCAGTTGAACATTTATACGGACCACCAACCTCTGGCTATCGCAGTTTTGGATAAAAATCCAAACGCTGGAAGTCTTTTGTAAAGAGTTCTAATGCAAAGATCCTTTATGGCCAGGAAATGAAAATCATATCGCGGAAGCATCATCAAGGGAACAAATGAATATGATAGAGGTTGAAAGGAAAGCACGCTCTGGCTATGTACAGAGTCACCAACCTATACCATTGAAACGGTAGTTAAATCAGTCAATTGCTCCGAAATCGGAAAATACTTAAAGAGGACGAAAGTCTATCAAAGCATCCTTTATAATATTTGGATAAAAAACAGGCATATAATTTCATTCTGTAGTATAGAGTTAATCCTAGTGTAGCAAATGCCATATATTGGAGCTTACCAGTTTTAGCAAAAATTCAGCACCGGCTGATTGAACATCACCGCAACAAAAAATTCCGTCATACAGAAAATATGGTTACCGAAGATGACCAAAACGAAATAAAAGTCGCTAAGCACAACCGAGCTCATAGAGGAGCATAAGAAGTGGTGAAGCAGATATTGAGTGACTAGTTTTTTCAAGTCAAGTGAAGCATTTTCGAGGTAACAATAAGTCAATTCTTAACGCTAACTATATTCCTATCCTAGACGGAGACGCAATCGTGTCAGAGACTTACGACTACTTGACCCACCAACTTGACGATGTATTCAATAATGAACAATGAGACAAGACACCTAACAAACCTTTTTACACCATCACATATGAGAAAGATACTAGATCCTGACATAATGTACATCCAAACACTACTGCGAACTGTTAACATTCAAACACGAAGCTTAAACTTTTTAAGCACGACGTCGCTGGCGCTCTAGACTTTGATGACTTTCAACGATTACAGATGAGACAGGAAGTGCTTGACTCAAACAAGAAACAGCATATGATAAATACTCATATTCAGAAAAAGATATTATATATAACAAAAAATAAATACAGTTAACTTATACAAAATATATATTAGCAAGAAATAGAATATAACTTTCAAGTTACAAGCTCTCACAATTTCTTTAACGTTAGTCAAACTAAATTAATTACCTTTAGGAAATTAATGTGAAAAATCAACATCCGATAAGACAATCTGAACATAAAAAACCAATATCAACAGAAAAGGCTATGGCATTCGCCGACTTCACATACTCGCAATGACTACGGCAGTTAGCTACAGAGAAAGCAGCGACGATAGCGTAGGTTAAGCTAAAATTGCTACAGGTTTTGGCAAAACCTTTTATTAAGAAATATTGGGAAAGAATTCAACATTAATTTTTGACGAAATCGTGAATGGATAAAAATCAAATGTGATACCTAATTAACTTATATCGAAGGTCATACGGTCACTTACTACATTTTCCTTTGCGTCAAAATTGATATTAAAATCATCTTTAAATTAGTAATATGTGGTATATGGTAAACTCAACCATGGGGGCTAACTATAATATAATGAGTTGATGTGAATTAGAGATATAAGGTTTGGAACAAAGTCTAGGACAATTTCATTAATATTCAGCTGTTAACCACATAATTTTTAAGAATACTTTTCCATTCAATTTTATAAAGGTGTCACATACATATATTGACGGTTCAGGTACGGTTTTAAGTGAGTAGAAAATCCGAAATCATTACATAGGGTATATTGGGAGCAGAGAAAGTGTTGGGCTAAATGCATTAATTCTGATATTGCTGATGTGTACTTGAGAACATACAAGGTGAGTTCAAAAAAAAAACAGGACTTAAAAAAAACAGAACCTCTACGTCTGCATAACGCTTTTCTTTCATGACTACTTTGAAACCACTCGTGCACTCTGCTACGTGGTAGGCAATCATCGCCATAAACTTGTTTCATCAATTGAAACGTTTCGGTAAAAGTTTTATTAATTTTAAAACAAAATTTTATGTTGGCTCTTTGTTCGAAGTTCATTTTCGCACCAATAACACAAACATACTGACACTTAAAACGCAATAACTTCACTTCTAATCGATAAAGAGTTATGAAATTTTTCCCTGGACAATTGATAAAGATAGCAGATTCTAACGTACCAGTCGACATATATGTAGATGGCGCCACCAGGGAGAGCTAGATTCAAAAAGTTCTGATTGCTTTGGAACACACCTCATATGTACAAATGTATGTACATTTAAGCAATTTTTGAAATTATAACTCACACACTCAACGACATCTTCTACATAAGGTTCCATTATGTTGGGAACTCGATTTTTTTTGCATGGCCACCACGAGCACGCTTGCAGAACCCATTTTTCGACAGTTTTGAAGTATAAAATTGACGAAGCCATTCAGCTGGAAATAAGCCTCATCGCTGAAGATGATTTTTCAATAAAAAACCGGATCATTTTCAAGTTGTTGTTCATCCCAATTCACGAACACACGACGATTCTGATGGTCAAGCAGTTTTAGTTCTTGCGTCAATTTTATCTTGTAGGCCAAGATCTTTTCATAAAGTTCGCCACAACGACGTGAAATCACAGAGATGCCCAACGCTTGAGAACGACGTGTGAGAGACTGAATTGGGTCTTTCTCATTTGATGCGCTACCAATATTCCCGACACTACGGGCACTTTTTTTCTCACTGGCACGGGAACATTTTGTACTGGGCCTGTGGATTCAAAATTTTCCACTAAACGTTCGATTGTTGTGAGAGAACGATTATGGCGACCATAAATTCCGGTAGTAAATTTTAATAATTTCGACTCGTTGTTGGATCGTATAACTTTCCATGATGAAATGGCAAACCTAAGAAAGAAAAATGTCAAAAGAGCGGGAAAAAATATGGCGTCGTTCGATGTGCCTATCAGTCTACTTTTGTAGCGTTCCTATTAAAAAAAAAAGTTATGAGAGTTTGGACAAGTTTTAATTCGATTTGATTCATTTCAGCCGTCAAGATTGACTGTTATTAGAAAAAAATTCTAACTAAATTTTGTTAAGATATCTCACATATTGGTTGATATATGTGGTACAAAGTCAGTCGGAAGATTAAAAATACTTTTATTAGATATGTGGGGCTTAAGGTAAATATTGACCTGATTCAATCTATTCTGACTTACAGCCATAATATTGTTAGGAAGGGTCTGTATTTCTCTTGCAATAATATATCCCTAAAAAAGTTTGCAATAGCACCGGGGTCCCCATGCACCGTATCTAGAGGCTTTAATAGTTATGGTCCGACTTTGACTATTTTTAGACTTGAGATTGCATACTTCAAAGGCACTTTTTGTGTAAGGATTTATCCAATTATATTCATTGGTTAATTTGTGTACTGAAAAGCTTAAGAATCATATGAAAATAAAATGTTTACTAATATGAGAAGTAGGCGTGCTAAACCATTCGATTTCCGATTTCGCCCACACTGTAAAATAGAAATGACAGGACAATTTTGACATCGGTTCCAATGAGCCCTCTTGTACCACCAGTGATGTGAAATTCAATTTCTCTAACGCATTTGTTTATTGATTTATAGTCTGTAAATTTACTAGTTTTTAATAAAATCGTTATATGGTAAGTAGGCGGGATTATCGTGCAATTTCGCTTATTTTCACCAGAAAGAGATATCAACTAGATTAGCACTATGCACGGTCGATATTCGGTGATTAAACTTGAATGATTTGGGAAATATACATACCTCTCACCCATTATCCACGATTTTTTTACACATTTTCAAATAAAAACAAAACAGTTTGTAACTTAATTTGCGGCTAAGTAATGGCAATTTAAAAGTTTTCGATTAATGGGGTTTTGTGGGCGTGGCAGTGGTCTGATTGCGCCTATCTACAATAGCGAAACTCATATTGGAAAGCAACATTTGTACCAAGTTGGATCACGATATTTTAATATATAGTTAAGTTATAGCTTGCACTGTCCGACAGTAGCATCCTTTACGATGGACAGTAGCTCGGATTTCAACTCGTCTCGTAATCTTGACCATTTATATATAGGTCAAATCACGTCAAGTGGAACCTGAAAATTTCGCTAAGTCACCGTTTTTGAAAATAAGCATTTCATTTATTGAGAGACTAGATACATACCCCGCGATATAAATAATTCATCAAAATAAATTTTTTGTTAATGTTATTGAAGGTTAAATTTTAGAACACGATAAAATTGTAAAATTATTTTTTCGCAAACTACTGTAGATAGATTAATTTTGACGAAATATTTATATCACAGGGTATGTGCCTAGTCCTTCACACAATAAAATTCTTGTTTTCCAAATCGGTGATTTAGTGAAATTTTCAGGGTTCACTTGATGTGGTTTGACCTACATACTATATATATAAATGGTTAAGATGTCGAGGCGAGTTGAAATCCGGACTACTGTCGGACAGTGCAAGCTGTAACTTGAATATATATTAAAATATCGTGATCCAACTTGGTATCTAAAAATGTTGCTTTCCAAAATGAGATTCGCTATCATAAAATTATATGTATATCGCGACTATACAAACATACACACATACATATACATTTAGATATTTAATATAGTTTTCTAAAATATTATATTAGGTTGTCAAAAAAGTCTTGCGGTATTTTCGCTAGTTGACGCTGAAAGCGCGTAGTTCTAGTTATATTCGTCGCATCGGGTCATGCTATACCTCTTTGGAAAGCTCATCTCACACGCTAACACGTGTTTGATTGATTGTCGTTTTTTTTTAGGTCGTTCGTGATCTATAGCGTCGCAAACACGGAGCAAAATAAAGAGAGAATACGGCATATTTTACAGTACCACTACGATAAAAAAAATGCATCTCAAGCCGCCAATAAAATTTGTGCAGTTTATGGACCCGATACAGTTTCCATTTCCACCGCACAACGATGGTTTCAACGTTTTCGTTCTGGTGTAGAGGTGGTCGAAGATGCGTCACGCTCCGGAAGAGCGAAAGAGACCGACATAGTAGTCATCAAACCGTTATAAGAAACTTGAAGAAGCTTGGAGTCACTGAGAAGCTCGATGTATGGGTGCCACACGAATTGATTCAATAAAAATACCGCACGACTTTTTTGACAATCTAATATAAGTAAAATAAAATTAGAATGAATCATTCTTCCTCCATATAAGTCTATTATTGCCCCCCACCAGCGGTAAGGTTTGTTAGAAACTACATTTGCCCACCAACCGGGCAAAGTGTCAGCAAGGAATACTAGGTATTTGAGTGTTATGCGTCGTTTGCGCGAGTTAATACTTTAACCTTTAACCACAACCTTCGGGAATTTCGGGAATTGGGGTTTCGTGTAGTTGTGGTTTATTAGGATGGCGGTCGTATTTGTTCTCTTTACAAATTTTGCATTGCTTTATTATATTTGCTATTTTTGCTCTCATCTTAGGAAAGTAAAACTTTTGTATGAGTTGTTTTTTTATTTTCTTCCCTATTTCTGTGCGCTCGTTTTTGTTCTTTCAGTTTGTGGGTCCTCGTTTGTATGTCTTCTACCTTTGTTTGGGTATATCGGATTTTATAATTACAAAAATGGAGAGAGTACATTTCCTGTATTTTTCCCATTATCTCTTCAGAGGTATATATGCCATTTATCACTGAAGGATTTAGGTAATGTTTTAAAAGTGAAATTAGGTTTTCCCGAGAAAAATGGGTTTTGTGATTATATGTCTATGGTACGTTTGGAACGGTATTTTGAACTGATAACTCTCTTCGTGTCCTACTGAGATCCAAAGTTGGTTTTAAAAGCATTTATAGGTGCCTCTACAGCTGGGATTAGATTGTGAGATGAGCTTTCGTCTGAATGTGTGGCAACTGATAATGAATTTATTTCGAAAGGTCTGGATAGTGTATCTGCTACCACATTGGATTTTCCGTATTTATATTTAATTTCATAACTATATTCCTCGAGTATTGCTTTCCAGCGCTTTAACTTTGAATTGTTATTTTTGTTGCTCAGAGCGTACGTGAGAGGTTGATGATTCGTATGGATTACTACTTTTGCCGTGCCATACAGATAATTTCTAAAGGAATTTAGTGCCCCAATTATGGCAAGTATTTCCTTTTCGTTTACTGCATAATTCTTCTCGGTTTTGCTCAATATCCTTGATATAAATGTTAAAGGTTTACCATTTTGTTCCAAAACAGCGCCTATTGCGTATTTGGAAGCATCTGTAGTTAGTCAAATTCTTTTTTGTAGTCAGGGTATTGTAAAATGACGTCCTTTGAAGTCAAAGCAGCCTTGATTTTATTAAACGCTGCCTTAGCTTCTTCATTCAGATGTATGTGAGTTTTCTTTGAGATATTTTTTGACGAAGAAGGCAGGATCTTCTTCGCCTCGAAGTAAGGATGTGAGTGGCTTTGCGAGTTTGGCGTAATCCTTGATAAATCTTCTATAATATCCGGATAAGCCTAAGAGAAATCGCAAGTCTTTGAGAGTAAGAGGGTAAGGAAAATTTACTATTGATTGTACTTTTGATGGGTTTGTAGAGATTCCATCGGAGAAAACTAAAAATCCTAGGGGCTCGACCTGTTTTTTGAAAAATTCGCATTTATCGATTTGTACTTTCATGTTAGCAATTTTTAAATAGTGTTGAAAATTGTGACTATGTTTTGGGAATGTGTTACTTCGTCTTTGCTAAATATTATTATGTCGTCTATACATACATAACATATTTTGCCTATGTGTTGTCGTAGAATATCGTCTAGCGTCCGTTGGAAAATGGCAGGGGCGTTCTTCAAGCCAAAGGGAAGTCTGGTGAACTCATATTTTCCGTTGTTCACTGAAAAAGCTGTCTTTTCCACGTCAGATTCCTTAAGAGGAATTTGATGGAAGCCACTTTTCAAATCGATTACTGAAAATACTCGGTTTTCTCCTAGTTGGGACATTACCTCATTTATCTCTGGTATCGGGTACCTGTCTGCAATTGTAACCGTATTCAGTTTCCTGTAATCGATTACCAGTCTGAATTTTTTTACCTGATGCGTCGTCTTTCTTCGGGACGACCCATACTGGGAAATTGTATGGTGATCGTGATTGTCTGATGATGCTGTCTTCTAATAATTTATTTATTTGTTTCTCTACTTCCTATTTAAGAATAATAGGATATGATTATGATTTGGAATAAATGGGTGTATTTGTACGTATATCTTTACGTTTTATCTACTTTTGTTGTATACGTCAATTTCTCATTCGGGTCTGAAAATAAATTCCGGTGTTTTTGTACAAGTCGTATAATTTCGATTTTTTCTAATTCATTCATATACGACCATAAAATTATCTTTAGTGTGGATTATTGCTGAAAGTTGTTTTAAACTATCGTTTCCTAGTATGGCGTGAAAAGTGGTGAGAGTTGGTCCTACTACCAACTCTCACCACTTTTTAATTTTAAATTGCATTTTTTGATATTAAAAAGATTTAGAAGTGCGTGGTGCGTAATTTTGTCGGGTCTAAAGAGTGTTCATTTCGTTCGTCCTGTGTTGAGTTATAGTCGTGATTATATTCGTTGTCCTGATAGTTGTAATTGTACTGATTATCTTGGTAATTCTGTTCATTATATGGATCTGGGGTTGAATTCAAGTGAAAGTTTCTTTGCACTTTTGGTTGACTTTCATTTCTATTGGATGCACTTACAGGTTGTTTACCAATAATTTTAGGGTTTGGCCTGTTTGCATAATTAATCGCGTTTGTCCGCAGGCTCACGTCTACGTCCATGGGTTGAGGTGGTTTAGATGGTCTTGGTGGAGTATGGGTTTGTTAGTTAAATTTATTTGGGTTCTGGTTTATAGATTTCTGGAAATTAGGTGGGTAATAATTTTGTTGTGTGCGTTGATAGTTGTATGGGTTAGAATTTGTCAAAGGTTGCGGTAGATAAGCTAGTTCAGGATGGAATTTTGTCTGTGAATCCTGTTGGTTTTGTGGTTGGGAGTATCTTGGCTGGACAAAATGTTGTCGTGAGTTTTGTTGGGTGTAGCCCTGTTGTCGAGATGTTGACGGCGCGTTAAAAGATTGATTATTTACGTGGTAGGCTCTAAAATTCTGGTTTTCGAGTTTTAGGCTTAGGTGTAAAGCTTCAGGTAAGCTCTTTGGTTCTTTAATACCGAGAAGCCTAGGTAGATCGCCACAAAGTCCTCTGACAAAAGTATCGAGGGCCTTTTAACGATAATTTTCTGTCAACAACTGTACTGCTTCTTCTCCAACTTCCATGCAGCCTATTTTGTTTAATATGAGTGATAAATGTGCGTATACCTTTCGGTAGAATTCGTTCACTGTCAGTCTACCTTGTATAAGGCAAGTCATTTGGTATTCTAGCACATCTATGTCCCGTTTGTCGGCGTAATGAGTAGTTAAACAGCGAGAGATTGCTGTCCAGTCCAATCGTGTGTTATAGGACTCTAGTGCAATATCTGCCTTTCCGATTATTTTGTTTCGTATTACATTTAAAATAGCGTGGAGTGCCTTTTGAGGGTTCATATATCTTCAAAATGCGTTCTACGCTTTTTTTCCAGGAGCTAAACTCTGAAGCGTTTCCTGAAAATTCTCGTAATGAGCGTACTACATCTGGTATTTTATCCATCTCGCTCATGTTATTCTGAAATTGTACGTCTATTGTCTGATCGGTTACTATGGGATTTGTTGTGTTATTAAGGACACTTTGAACTAAGTTGGGTACCATAGTTTTAATTATATTTGCTAGTTCTGGCGAAATTTGGTTAGCCGGAGCCGAAGGTTCTGCTGTAGCAGTGGGAGCAGCATTCCCTAGCAATGATGGCCTAATCAGGTTGTTTGGGATAGCCATTTTTGGAGAGGTCCTTATATGATTGTGTTATTTATTTTGTTTTAAAGAAAACTTATGTTATCCTTTCTAGGGACGGGTTATTTATACTCTAGAGGGTTCGGTCAACTTCTGAGTTGGCTGCGGAATCGCAGAGATAATTAACGTTATTTTGTTATTAAAAATATTTTGTATAGGCTGTACAAGCCTTATTTTATTTGATTTGTTTATATTATGAACGATTTTGTATTATTGTTAAATTTGCTTAATATAAATTTAACTTTTACTAATTTTCGTGAGGGGAAGAGAAATATATATTTCCTTTTTGTATAACAATTCACTTGATTCTTTTAAAAACTTTCACAATTTTTAAACAATTTTTGTTTTGAAGGATATTAAATGGAATTACATATATATTCACTCTTTTAAACTTTTGAATTCTTTTAATTTATTTTGGTTTCTACAAATTTTCACAACCTTAACCTATTTCTCACATTATGATCAGCTTCATGGCGGCTGGCAATGATGATTTGGTCCTTTTCTCCCGACGACCTATTGATTACAAAGTCGAAAAAAAATACATTTTATGGTCAAAACGACCTTTATTGGTTAAAATCAAATTAAAAACTAACTAGTTTACAATTAAACATATTCTTAATATTGCTTAAATCTACTTGCGTCAGCACTTTTGGTTAACGTTCGCTTATTCTGCGCATGGCGGATGTTGATCCCAATTGTTAGTTTCTGCTGACTAAACGTCTGGAATATTTCCTATTGGGAGATAGTTGACGGCGGCAGTTATTGGTTTATTGGCAACATTTCTGGTGTTAACTTACATGTGTATACGGTGAAATATTATACAAATAAAGGATCAGTTAGAACCAATCTCATTGGGTGACTTAAAATTATATATTTATTTTATTCCTAACGCGTAAATAAATTAACTGGCGCCCAACGTGAAGCAGCAACAAAAAAGGATCATTAATAATATCCTCAGTCAGTCTGCCTGAAAGGGAAGAACCTAGTCCCTGGAAACAAAAAAAGGATTCATTTAAACCATCATCCCACACAACGTCAATCAAAAGGGATTCACATAAAAATCCTAATACGACAACAAATTGAAAGTAAAGGATCAATATACCATCCTTGGCAAACAACACGCTTTCATAGAAAAAATACCAAGCAGCGCTCCAAGAATACAACTGGAGACCGATCTTTAGTAAAATAAATGAGCGATATGACAGAACAAGCAAATTTAATTGCATTAACCAACGCAGGCGCCGATCTACAACGACAGTTATCCGAACTACAATTAGGAAGAAGTGCAACCATTCCACAACGAACAGAACAAATATGTTCTTACACCAGACCAGAAGAAGTGGATCTGAATATGTTTAAATCAATAACACAATTTAATGGTGATAACGAATACAGGAATTGGAGGAAAGTAGCAACCACATTAATTGAAGTCATACGACAATTCGAAGGACATAATATACATATATGCTCAAGCATTAATAATGATCAGAGGAAAAATTACTGGCAAAGCAGCACAGATTCCGATCAACCATAAAAAGAAACTTCCAAGCATCATCGAGCACGAGGAAGAACGAATAGTCCAAATATTGACACAAGAAATCCAAGCTAAAGCAATCAGAACATTCGTCACTGGACTGAGAAGTGTAGCTATCAAGAATGCCATCTATGCACGAGCCTGCACATCATTAGCAGATGCCTACAGTATCGCCCGTACAATGCAACATGATTCATGCTATCAGAACCACGAGTACATTCCACGATACAGTCAACATCAGAATAATTATTCTTGTCAACAACAGCCCCCGTTGAACCAATGGATATCGATTCATCCACCATATTCCGTAGACAAACGAGACAAGGTTACAAGAATTAGCAACAACCACCACGAAATCCGCAGCCTCGATCAAAATCCATTTAAGAAAGTAGCAGGAGCATTGGGATACAAACAGGAACGAGATAATACAAGTCCTGCTAATATACAACCAAAGAATCATCCAACCAAATTACACACGATCAACAATCAAATACAGAATATGAACAGGAAGAATATTTTTTATTCTATAGCATGGGTTACCAACGCTTGTAAGGACCACAGAAGAAGGTAACTCTGTGTATATCTAAATTGATAGTGGTGCAGAAGAAAATTATGGAAATCCAAAATTCCCTCACGCAAAAAGTATAGAAGTAGAAAGTAAAAAACAAGCCGCTACTTTACACGGTAAATCATTAATTAAATATAAAAAGAAAATGAATATAATAGGATTCAGTATGGAATTTTTAGAACTCGATATCTTACAAGATTTCGATTTCTTGATAGGAATGAAAGGTTTCAAGCAAATGATAGATATATAAAGAAATGTTTAAAAAAGAAATAAATGAATTAATGAAAAGAAATGAGCAGAGTAAAACATTACCCTACGTAACTACAGTGGAGGCAGAAATCAGAACAGAAACAAATAATCCTATTTGGGTCAGACAGTATCCATACCCCCAAGCGGATAGAGCATTTATAGAAACTGAAATAAAAAAATTATTAGAAAATGAAATAATACAGCCAAGCAAAAGCCCGTTCAATTCACCCATATAGACAGTTTCTAAAAAGGGAATGACGAGCAAGGCAACCCAAAAAGACGCATGGTTATTGAAGTTAAATGCACAAACAATCGCTGATAGATATCCCATTCCGGACATCACCATGATGCTCAAAATCTAAGGAGAAGCACAGTACTTCACGACGTTAGATTAGATTTGGATTTGGAATCAGGATTTCATCGAATTAAAATAAAAAAAAGAAGACAGGGAAAAAACAGCATTTTCAATAAATAATGCCAAATATGAATTTCTGCGACTACCATTTGGACTGAAAAACGCACCGTCGATCTTTCAAAGATGCGTTGCGTGAGAATGCGCATACGTGTATGTGGCGTACCAACATAACGAGATTCTTAAATTATATTTTCATAATTTCGATCTTTTACATTCTAATTACAATAACTTATAATTTTATTATTATGATCGCTTTACAACACTAATCACTCTATTACACTTGTTTTTGACATTACGCTATTTTTGTATTCGCGCATTGTCATTCATTCGTCCTTACGTTTGCCTCTATATTCGCTCTTTTTGGATAGCAGCTGCCAATCGCTTCGCACGTGAGGATCGCAACATAAATTTAATTTTATAATTCATTGCTCTTAATAAAGATTAGGTTTAAACAACGTGTTTTCAATCCTAAATTGGTGACCCCCGTCGTTTGTGCACCACAATTAAAAGGAAGCCGCTCGTTCGCAAAGGCCTTCGCCGGCGCGCATTAAGAAAAGTCACATAAGCACATTTTTTTGGGGTGCTCGTTAGAAGTTACCGCATCCCGTTAATTACATCGGCTGATCCGATTGCAAGAGCCTGCACGTGGCAGGAACACTCTCACTCGTATTTCTATTCATCCATTCGTGTGCAAGAGCCTACGTTTTGAAGCAACATCTCGTGTATAACCTCGCTTTTGAATCTGTTTAATTCGAAAATTTCCCACATCATGTCTCTGGACGACAGTATGGCAAATGGCAACAGCGGTGGGGAAGCTACGCTTACTGGGAATTACAGCACTGTACCTCGAATTCCGCTTCCTCAAATGAATGAAGACAGTATCGAGGCCTATTTCTACGCTTTAGAATTTTGGTTTCAGGCGTCGCTCGTATATTCCGACACTAGAAAATTTCACATAGTGTTGGCGAGCCTTCCGCCAAATAAACTTCTGGAGCTAAAGCCAATCATAGAAGCAGCGCCTTCCATTGAAAAATTCAAATACATTAAACAAAAGCTAACTGATCATTTCACCGATAGTCAGCAACGACGCTTGCAAAAAGTTTTAAAAGACATGCCCCTGGGTGAGCGAAAACCCAGCGAGCTGTTTAGCGAGATGAAGCGTGTTGCCGGCACCACCCTCAATGACAGTTTGTTGAACGATTTGTGGGTAACGCGTCTCCCACCGTACGTACAAGCAGCGGTAATCGCAGCGAAAGTGCCGCTCGACGAAAAAGCACAAATTGCCGACTCCATCGTGGAATCCATCGGTTGGCAAAACGGTCATGTAGACATTGTATCTGCAAATAACGACATTTCTATCCTGAAAACCGAAATCGCAGAATTAACGCGCTGTATGAAAAAGCACCTTAACTTTAAGAATGACCGTATTCGCTCAAGGTCACCTTCACGAACTAAAAGAGTACGACATAGCGCACAACGTGATACTTCGGAGAACTTTTGTTGGTACCATCGAAAATTTGCTGACAAAGCTACGAAGTGCCGTGAGCCCTGCAGTTTTGTCAAAAAGCCATCGTCACAATAATGTTGCTCAGCTGCAACGATTTCAGGTACTGGCAAGCAACCTGAGGTCGCCAACAACCACCGACTTCGTATCTTTGACCCTTCGTCGAACATTAGCTTTCTCATCGATACTGGCGCTGATGTGTCCGTAATACCGTCAAATACGAGGACAGCTAGAGTCAACACCACCGGATTGAAATTGTTTGCCGCGAACGGCTCACCTATTAAAGTATACGGTGAAGTTCTATTAAAATTAAATTTAAAATTACGTCGCGAATTCGTTTGGAATTTTCTGATCGCCGACGTCTCTCATGCCATTATCGGCGCAGATTTTTTTGAGTAACTTCGGTATTTTGGTAGATCTCAAGCAGAGATGTTTATGTGATAGCAAGACCGATTTAAAATCAGTTTGCACAATTTATAGAACACTTGGGGTAAGTGTTAAGACGATCAACGCAGACACAAATTTCGCCGATATTCTTCACGAATTTGTAGAGATCACCAGACCACCTCCAATGGGCACGTCAACCAACTCCGCTGTAGCTCTTCGGATTTTAACGAATGGCCAGCCCGTTTTTTCGCGGCCACGACGACTCTCGCCAGAGAAATTAACTGCAGCTCGAGCCGAATTCGACTATCTTCTAAAGTTGGGCATTTGCCGTCCATCCAGCAGTAACTGGTCCAGTCCACTGCACATGGTGCGAAAAGCCGATGGAACATGGAGGCCATGCGGGAATTACCGAGCCCTTAATGCACAGACAATACCGGACCGTTACCCCTTACCGTTTCTGCAGGATTTCGCAAATGTGTTAGCAGGCAATACAATTTTTTCAAAAATTGACCTACAGAAGGCATTTCATCAGGTGCCTGTACACCCCGACGACGTGTGCAAAACTGCTATAACTACGCCACTCGGACTCTATGAGTTCACTAAGATGACTTTCGGCCTTCGAAATGCTGCCCAAACATTCCAACGCATAATAAATGAAGTATTTCGTGGCCTTGACTTTGTTTTTACATACTTAGACGACGTATGTGTAGCTTCAAAGTCGAATGAGGAACATCGAAAACATCTGCGACAGGTGTTTTAAAGATTACGAGAGCACAACCTCACAATTAACGCAGCGAAATCGGAATTTGGTGTTACGAAACTCGAATTTTTGGGGCATTCCAACACCAAGGATGGTATTCGACCATTAGAGAATCGCGTAGAGGCTATTCGGAACTTTGAACGACCAAAAATAGCAAAAGAGCTAAAGCGGTTTCTTGCAATGTTGAACTTTTATCGTAGATTTCTGCCACACGCAATGGAAACTCAAGGGCCCCTTTTTGACATGATAGGAGCAAACACGCGTAATGATTCCACTCCTTTAACGTGGTCCGACGAAGCTACGCGCTATTTTGAGTCCTGCAAGATGCAACTGGTTAATTGTGTTATGCTCGCACACCCCGTTCCCAATGCGGAGTTATTGCTATGGGTGGACGCGTCAAATTTCGCCGCGGGAGCAGTACTTAATCAAGTGGTTAATAGCCACCTCCAACCGCTCGGCTTCTTTTCCCGAAAATTTACAAAGGCAGAGGTGCGATACAGCACGTACGACCGCGAGCTGACAGCATTGTACCTGTCCCTTCGCCATTTTCGCTACATGGTCTTAGGTAGGCAGTGTCATATCTACACCGATCACAAACCTTTAGTTTACGCATTTCAACAACGCCTTGATAAAGCATCGGACCGGCAAGTGAGACAACTTGATTTCATTTCCCAGATTACAACAGATATTCGTCACGTTGATGGTAAAAAGAACGCGCCTGCTGATTTGATGTCACGTATTAATTCAATAAACTTCACGCCCATGGATTACGATCAACTAGCTGAGGACCAAACCACAGATACAGAGCTCCTATCTCTGTTGTCAGGTGATAAGCCTCATTCACTTAAACTAACGAAATTTGCTGTTCCTTCCAGTTCGCGAAGAATTTATTGCGATTCTTCAACCAGCAGGGTGCGTCCATTCATCACGCAGAAGTTCAGATCAAACGCTTTGCATGCTATTCACGATTTAGCTCATCCAGGAACAAGAACTACTGCACGCCTTATGTCTGAGCCTTCGTATGGCCATCCATCCAACGTGACAGCAGAGAATTCGCACGACATTGCATCCAGTGCCAAAGGTCAAAGGTTGTCCGTCACAACAGAGCAACGCTTCAGCGAATTACAATGCCAACACAGCGCTTTTCGCATCTCCACATTGATATCGTTGGGCCTTTCCCTTTATCCGATGGCAGCCGTTATTGCCTAACGATAATCGATAGGTTTACCAGATGGCCCGATGCCATTTCTATGCCGGATATTACAGCGCCGACAGTAGCAAAAGCCTTAGTGAATGCATGGATTTCCCGATTTGGTATCCCCACAAATATAACGTCCGACTTGGACAGACAATTTGAAAGCGCTCTGTTTCGAGAACTTCTGAAATTCCTCGGGATTAACCACCTTCGCACGACGCCATACCATCCTCAAGCAAACGGTATGATTGAGAGGTGGCACCGTACTCTAAAATCAGCCATTCTCTGCCACAAACACGAACGGTGGACGACATATTTGCCATTGATCTTGCTGGGACTACGATCAGTTTTTAAGGACGACTTAATGGCTAGCCCCGCCGAACTCGTTTATGGAACAACACTTAGATTACCTTCGGAATTTTGGGTGAATAGTAAACCAGCAAATAACGAACACGAGATGGTTACCGAACTTCGGCGAGTCATGCAGGACTTAAAACCAGCAGACACTTCGTGGCACTCAACACACAAAGTGTTCGTTCATCCGTCATTGGAATCATGCGAGCAAGTCTTCATTAGAGATGACTCCATTCGACCATCGCTCTCACCGCCGTATAAGGGCCCCTATAAAATTTTACATAGGACACCAAAGTACTACTTCATTGAAATAGGAGGCAAGCATATCAAAACCACAATCGATAGGCTCAAGCCCACCTTTGTGGCTACCTTGCCCGGCTTCTAAGAGGGGAGTAATGTGGCGTACCAAAATAACGAGATTCTTAAATTATATTTTCATAATTTCGATCTTTTACATTCTAATTACAATAACTTATAATTTTATTATTATGATCGCTTTACAACACTAATCACTCTATTACACTTATTTTTAACATTACGCTATTTTTGTATTCGCGCATTGTCATTCATTCGTCCTTACGTTTGCCTCTATATTCGCTCTTTTTGGATACCAGCTGCCAATCGCTTCGCACGTGAGGATCGCAACATAAATTTAATTTTATAATTCATTGCTCTTAATAAAGATTAGGTTTAAACAACGTGTTTTCAATCCTAAATGTATATATGTAAATGATGTCCTAATATATTCAGCTAACCCTGAACAACTTATGAAAGATATCACCAATATAATACACACTTTACACGCAGCCAACATGAAAATCTCGGATGAAAAGTCAAAATTTTTTCAAAGATAGACAGAATTTTTAGGACATAAAATTAAAAACGGTAGAATTACAGTAGATCCAGGAAAAATAGAAGCTATAGATAGGCACAAAACCCCTACAAATTTGAAAGACTTAAGATCTTTCTTGGGAATGACCTCATATTATAGAAAATTTATGAAAGGATTTGCATCCATAACGAAACCATTAACAGTCTACCTACGAGGAGAGAATGGTAATATTTCAAAGAATAAAAGTAGCTCAGTACATGTAAAATTAGATGACGAGGCACTTAAAGCATTTGAAACACTAAAAAATAAACTAAAAGAACAAACAGAATTATTCCAACCAGATTTTGAAAAAGGATTTGATTTGACTACAGACGCAAGCAATCATGCGATTGAGGCTGTATTGTCACAAGGCAAGAAATCTATAGCATTCATTTCACGTATATTAACGCGAACTGAACACAATTACTCAACAAACGAAAAAAAATGTTAGCAATCGTTTGGGCACTCAAGAAACTTAGGAATTATCTGTATGGTCTCACTAGTAATACTACTATTTACAGCGATCATCAATGCCTAATTTTTTCAATATCAGAAAACAACCCAAATTCAAAATTAAAACGATGGAAAAATTGTATAGAAGAATACGGAGCAAAAATTAAATATATTAAAGGAGATTTAAATGTAGTAGCCGACGCACTCAGCCGTCAAGTAAACGTAACTACGAACGACTCAATACACTCGCAGGAATCATCCTCGTCAATCAAAATTAAAGATGTCACCGCTCTACTGAACCAATTTAAATCACAAATTGTGATAAAAAATGTGAACAAAATGCATTAGAAGATTTTATAGATACATTAACTGATACATTAACGAAAATTATCAAACCTAATATCACGACCGCATTTCACACTACACTAGAAACCGGGTATGAAATTCATGATATTATAAACTCTTCATTTAATATAGAGAAAAAGGTTTTTTGTCAAAATCTATTAAAGGACATTACGAGTGAAGAGGATAGAGAAAATATAATTAAACATACGCATGAAAGAGCACATTGAAACGCAAATAATAATATTAGAGATACTAAAACTTGCAATTGGCCAAATATGAAAAATTATGTAATCCGACTAACTAGAAATTGTAGCATTTGTAAAGAGAACAAATACGAACGCTACCCGACAAAACAAGTTTTTGCAAAAACACCCATACCCGAAGGTATAAGCACACAAATACAAATGGACATGTTTGAAATCGATGGAACAATGTATCTTTCATGCATAGATAGATACTCAAAATACGCATATATGAGAAAATTAAACGACAAAAAAGAATTCTACAAAATATTAGAGGAAGTGCTCATACAAATATTCCCATTTTGTAATAAGCTAATGACAGATAATGAGACTATATTTAATAGCATAGCAGCAAAAGCTCTATTCCAACGGCTACATATTGAACATTCAATGACCTTAACAAACCATTCAACATCGAAAGCTCAAGTTGAACGGCTGCATTCACCATTCTGGAAATTACTAGAATTCGCAGAATATTATTCATTCGCAAAATAAATCTACCGCGAGAGAAGAACTATTCAACGCAATCAAGGAATACAATAGGACAATATTTCCGTCACAAAAAGGAAACCTATCGAATTATTTTTTGAAAGGAGCAAGACTGAAGGAATAAAAGAACTGATCGAAAATAAGCAGGAGTATATGCTATCATACCACAATAAAAAACGAGCACAAAAGGAATATAAAACAGGACAAACAGTTTATGAGAAACAAAATCTACGAAATAAAACAAATCCACGCTATTTGAAGAAAACAGTACAAGAGAATCGTGAGGACACAATTTTAACAACGGAGGGGAAGATCGCACACAAGGACAACCTCAGAAACAATGATGAAGATAACGCTAACATTAATCCAAGCAACATCCTTGGCTCAGGAAATAACCGTCTTACAAGACGGTTAAAAGAGACTAACCCTTCATTTTTGTATCAAGAACATGAGTACCTATCCCATATGACGAACTTAAGCAAAATACTTAAACCATACTACGAGATCGCCGAACATAAAGGAGAGATGACTAGTGAAGACGCAACAGAAACCGCATTGTTTAACAGAATAGAAATCCTCAGAAAACAACTACTGAATAATGGACGAGCCAGACGCTCAAAACGATCTCTTGATTTCTTAGGATCGATTTGGAAATTTATCACAGGAGTCCCAAGCCACGACGACCTGATTGAAATTAAAACAATACTCAACGAAATAACAAACAAAGACAAATTAATTTCAACTTTGAAATAATAAAGAAACCAATTTATATTGAGACGATTAAACAAAAGGTTATGTTGCAAGAATTATACAAGGAGTTATTTGACTTAACTACGACAATTAATTTCGCGAAGAACGGAAATTTTTATTTAGCAGCAATAAATACGGACGAGGTTGAAAGGGTATTAGGAAAAAAACAAACAAGTATACCGGTTATTGACATACTCGAATATGCAGACACTTACGTAGGTAGATTATACGACACTTTCTTTGTAATTTATAAATATCCAGTCATTGAAAAGAAATGTACAACATACTAAGTTACTCCATTATCCTATCGTCTAAGCATTTTGGATACGAATAAAATCGTAAGTAAATGTGAAGATAAAATAATATTAACATCTAAACGTAAAAATAATTTAAGTAAATATATTTGTAAACAAAAACCTAATGACAATAGTTCAATACCAATGATCGAAGGTTACGAAGCCCATTGTAATGTTATCCAAGAAAATAACGCACCTATTATAGATTTAGGACATGGTAATGTCGTATTACAAGGAAAACATATTTTAAAAGAAAAATCAATTGAAGGATTGAATTTAATCCAATCTATTTATTTAGTTAAGTCTATGAACATTAATTCTTACAGACCAATGGAGAATTAAATTGCAGTTACATAAGTAGATAACTTAAACTAAAAAAACAGAATTGAGGGTATTAATGAAGGATACCCTAGAGTGAGAAAAATCTAGAAGAACTTTCTCGGAAATCGAATTAAACTCACGTGTAGCACGCTTGAGAGGAGCATATATAGCAAAATTAGTACTTTCCTTCTTATAATAAAATGGGGAAACAGATCTGAGACAACGCTGGGGAGTATTTAAGTTAAATTTCCCTAGTAAAT
This sequence comes from Bactrocera correcta, assembly GCA_027475135.1. Lineage (NCBI taxonomy): Eukaryota > Metazoa > Arthropoda > Insecta > Diptera > Tephritidae > Bactrocera > Bactrocera correcta. The sequence continues at coordinate 125,711,079 of CM050325.1, read as the reverse complement.
AGGGACAGTCAATATCTCCATTAATTATATTGAAAACAAATAAAAGGCAGTAATTTAAGATGTAAAAACAATAAGCGAGATGTATACGATGGTATTGGGTCAACGAACTTTAAGGAGCGGAGAGCAAATTTAAGAAAAATCTTTTGAACACGCTCGATCCTATCAATTGACGAAATGCAATATGGTCTTCAAATGAACCCTGCGTACTCCAAAATGAACCGAACAAAACATGTACATATATAGTAATTTTAAGCGCATCCAAATCCAATTTGGAAGAAGACTTAATATCACTAATAGCCTTGGCAATATCATCCTGTGAAAGACACAGTGAGCCAAAATTTATGGATGGGAAATTATTAGCCGAAAAAGTGGAACTAATACCCGGATCCATAAGTCCATAATTCGACTTGGAAAATTCAGCAAACAAGTTGGAGATTTCACCAGGAGTGCATGCTGACTTATCACCCCAGCGTAGAGCAGAGGCCGAACGGCCGAACACGCTCTTCTAGATTTTACAAAGTTCCAAAAGAACTTAGGGTTCGACTTAATTGTAGACTCCGTACTATAAATAAATTTTTTATAGAGAGACTTATCCAATTCATTAAACAGTTTTGTGTAGTGCTGATATTGAACAAAAAAAAAACATGAGATTTAGTTGAAGAGAATTCTTATATGGTTGTATATGTTTGATTGGGATATTATAATGACAAAATTCATGAATTGATTTCTTAAAAATCGAGAAACTATTAGCTGTATCTAGTCCCGAAAGTAAATCATCCCATTTAATCTCAGAGAGCAGATTGTTGAGTCGTTCAAAATCACAAAATGCAAATTAAAACCAAGCCCATCAATGGGTTTAACAGGAGCGAAAAGATAAGTATCCACCTCAAACTCTCGCAGAGAATGATGAATGGTGACAGGATAATCCATCAAGAAACCTAAATTTTAAATTTTCACTGAGAAAGACTAAGTCAAGAAAACGATCGAGGCTATTTGAATATGAGTTGACTTGAATCAGATTGAGACTAAGCAAGTTATCAATGAGAAATAACTCCTGAGAAGACGAAAAATTGGAAGGAATAAGAGCAGGACTATAGGAACAATCAGACCAGGCGATATTGCTTAAGTTGAAGTCACCCAGTACACAAATATTATTCTCTTTCACCTTATTTAATACCAGCGAGGGAATATTATTTGCGTGAAACTTATACAACTCTAGAGGACTATTAGAAGGGATGTATGAGACTGCAATTAACAGAGCGTCATTGATACAGATACATAGTTGGTCCAGAATAGAATCATCATTATCAAGCATAATTAAACATGGACGATATCTGCGATGAGAATGTAATAGAGATTTGAATCAAAATATTCACTATCAAAGTAACTGGAATTCAGCCATGTGAAGAAAAGTTGCGAATAATATAATATTTGATTTACACCTAATACCCGATAGATTTTGGTAGTACACCTTAAGACAAGAGTCAGTTGAAGAAGGTGCAGAAAACGCATGAAAAAAGTCGTGACTAACAGGCGCATCCACTAATCTGCAGCGCTGTTTTCCCCTTCCTTTGGAAAAAACTTAAAGAAGATTAATTAATTTATAACATAAAATATGCTCTCTATCAACATTAGCATGTTTAACGACAAAAGATGTAATATCTTCTTCAGTGACTGAGTTTTTAAAGGCAGATAAATGAATCCATTTCTTGAATATGACGACATCGAGATCACAATTGGCATTAAAACCAACAACAGTTGAAGCAGCTGGGGATTTTTTGTTCCTAGTGCTCACTTTTAACTTCACATTTCCATTAGCAGTAATTGAAGTAGAAGAGTTTAGATTAACAGAATCATCAACGGCAACTGATTGAGCAGAATTGACAGCGACAGATGGACGATCTGGTTTAGCAGCAACTGTTGGATTGTTTTTGGCTTTCGAATGAGTGTTGATATTCCTAGCAACAGCGTCAGTATATGTACTGGCCTAATTAATAGCATTGGGAGCAGCTGTATTTGTACCATTATCAGCAGCCGTAGAGAGAGTGGAGCAAGCGGCAGATGGAGCGGCAGAGTTTGCTTTAGCTGTGGCGGGAGCGAGATAATCCATACTCACATTATCAGTAGGAGCAGAAACAACAACGTTAGATGACGGAGCATTTGTACCCACAATAGACGTAGAAGTGAGAGTGGAGTTAGTAGTAGTTGAAGCTGTAGAGAATGTTTTCGGTATAGCGGGAGCGAGATAATTCACACTCTCGTTATCATCAGAAACAGCAGCGTTAGACGGAGAAGAGATTGAAGAAGATTGTACCAAAAGCAGTCGCAGCAGCATCCGAAGCTGGTGCAGAGAACTTGCCGTTATCGGACAATCTCTTTTGCACAGTAAAGATCTCTGATTTAAGTTCGTTAAGCTTAACGATTAACGAATTTCGATCATCACAGAGTTGTTGTAGTAATGTGAGCGCCTTCGATTGTTCACTTCTCAGTGAACTTACTTCCGAAACCAGAGAATTAAGCACCACATATATCTTATTAAGGTCATAAGATTCCAACAAAGGTTTATATACTTCCTCGTTTGATTGAGTATTGCGCACAGATAGCGGCGCAGGCGGCGAGCGAATAGAATTTTTGCGAACTACCGCGCACACTTTACAATAAAAAGCGTTTTTAGATTTCACCAAAAAATCCACATCAGCCTGTGATAAATTCACACACGATAAGTGGAAGAATTCATTGCATTTGTTGCAGCTGATCTTGGGCTGAACACGATCAACTCTATGGCCGCAAACATACGGCATTAACAAAGATTAAACTATAGAACGTGGTGCAAAGAAAAAATGCATCCGTTCACAGTGACGACCGATTAATTTGTGAATAATAATAATTTAATGAAACAATTATTATTGACTCAAAAGTATTCCACAACCAGGAACAAGAAATTAAAGATTATATTATAGCTAAAGGAAACGAAAGAATTCACAGTCTTGAAATATTGGAATCAGAAAACGGATATCAATTTCAATCAAAACAACTTTATCTTAGAACAATAGAAGCGCACTATCAGTACAATAAACAATAACAAACCAAATAGCTATTTACTAGTAAACAACCAGCATCTCAATAGTATGAGCAGCGATAAGCATATCCTATATAAGCAACTGGAACAATAGCCTTGGGGTCACTTTATCATTATCGACTGCCGAGTAACAAGTTAACACTTGCAACACTTGTACAGTTTAAGGGTAATATATTCAATATTGAAGTACATGTGTATACGGTGAAATATTATACAATTAAAGCATCAGTTAGAACCAATCTCATGGGCTGACTTAAAATTATATATTTTTTTAATTCCTAACGAGTAAATAAATTAACTCGCGCAGTTATTTTTAAAAAGAGGTCGGAATTATGGACCGACAACTCTTGGTTTTTGCACCACGATAGTGCACCATCACATTCTGCATTGATTCTTCGTAAGTTTTAAATTTTCAACCAATATCGGTCCACAATCACCGTATTATCCGGCTATTCAACATACTCAAACGACGTAGAAACCGATTTGAGTCATGTGCTGAACACATTGAGCGCGGCAGACTGCAAGCGACATCTGTCAAATATTAAAATACACATGTTCTTAAGGTACAGGGCTAGCTTGGGCTACTGTGGGGGTTAGCAGGTGGTGGATAGTTGAACGGTCTCCAGATGAGAAGGTTAGCTGCGAATAACAAATAAGCAGTCCCCGACCAAAGCAACAGGGATGGAGGGTATAGCTTAAAAGGTTATATCTACCTAACGAAATCTCTGTGATGGGGAGAACCGACACCGCCCAAAACTTCGTGTCAAACAAAGAAAAATCCCGGGAGCGTCGGACTCAGATTGAGCGGCTCACTGGGCAGCGTCTGTCTACAGGTCAGGAGTGGCTGAACCAACCAACAACATACGGAAATTGGAATAATTCTTTCAAACCGGATACCAGATTCTAAGCCCAGTAAGACTCTGGTGAAAATCTACTGGAAACGGTTTTCAAAATTTACACATTAGAGCTGACAGACCTAGCATTCGGTGACTTTAGTAAGCGAAGTGAAATCTTGCCGAAAAGGCTCACCGGCTAATGTTACGTCTGCCTTCCGTCCCCACTAAAACCCCGGCAAGGCCTCAAGGTACGTTCAATGCTTGCCGTCATTGTGTTGGCGCTGCATTTTCGGTTGAGCCTTGCTCTCGATTAACGCTGATCTGGCACTGAACGTATGTACCCATAAGGACCTACGTCAACCCTTGCGTGACCTCCCTGCATTGCAAAGATAACCACTGGATCATCACAGCGATTGCACATAGCGAGCAGAGATAGCGGCCTCGAGGGGAGACCCAATTAAATGAACACCACAAACCATATTAACAATATCACGGAAGCAGAACTTGCAAATGTAAACGAGCACATGGCCTTTAGGCGAAGCTCAAATGTAATGCGAACACCGCCACTACATACCAACCACGAACGCAGCACAGCAGCGGGTGTTAAAGAAGACAAGCAGCAAAATGTAACCCCTATGGCAAGGAAACCCATTACTGGCGGAAATATGCCAGCCTTCTATCAACTCGGCGAACAGATTGGCAATCTGGTTACTATGCTTGAGGATGGAAAGAGACGGTCTATCCATCAGGCCATGAGGGACACAATATGACGGATAACCAGTCCAAAACCCTGCAAAAGGAGGGAAAACACGTCCCTAATTTCGCCGTGGTTTGTGATTGCGATGCAAGTGAAAAGGAAGCTTGAAAACGAGAAAGAAACGTCAAAGAGTAAGAGACGAAAAGACTTTGGTAAAACGTAACAAACGAAAATACCTGACAGGGCTTCGCCGGAAGATCAGACACCTGAATGGCAACTGGTGAAAAACAAGCGTAATAAACCGGAGCTGAAAGAAACTGAACCAAAGATCTCAAAACGGAAACTGAAGCGCACAGAAGCCCTGGTAATTTCGAAGACCAGTGAGATATCTTACGCAGAAATGCTAAAAAAAAGAAGTCAGACCCCAGACTTCAAGACCTCGGTGACAGCTTGAGCAAAACAAGGAGAACAGCGAAAGGTGAACTTCTTCTAAAACTTAAAGCAGAAACGAAGAAGCCCTCTAAAATACTCAAGGAACGCGCAATAGAGGTCCTAAAAGACATGGCAGAAATTAAAGTTCTAGCACAAGCAGTTACGCTAGAAATTAGAGATTTAGATGAGGCAACGACAGCCGGGGAAGTATGTACGTCCATAAAAGACAACCCTCCTGACGAAGAGAATGTAGAACGTAGTGCCATCAAATCTATGCGACGGCTTTAAGATGAAACGCAAATTGCCATTATTAGTGTCCCTTTGGCAACATCAAAAAAAAACTCCTAGACGCAAACAAAATAAAAATAGGCTGGGTTAATTGTAGGGTCCGGGAAATTGCAAGACCTATCCGATGCTTCAAATATTTTGAGTTTGGCCTTTGCTATAAATGTGGAGAAAAGAGGGATGTCGCAAATGGATGCAGCAAGGAGCCACTATGTCTCTTATTCCCATAAGGGACAAATAAGCACCCGACTGGTAGCTTTAGCTGCCCAGCTTATAAAAAGGCTGCCGCAAGACCGCAATTATGAGGTGCCCTCAGTTAAATCTGAGCCACTGTTCGGCAGCCCCCGCACTGCTGACTGGACCTTAACACAGACGTACTATTACTAAGTGCATCACTTGCAAATCTTCACCTGGTACTCCTTAACAACGGATTCAAACCAACTTTTATCAAAGGAAGAGCGTATATTGACCTCACATTCGTAAGCTCGTCTATTGCAACACAAACCTCATGGTGAGTTTCGGACGTGTATACACATAGTGATCACCAAGTTATAATTTTTAATATCAATATGCAAAATAAGCAAAACTCTGGTCCTTTCGCCAAGTAAAAGAGGATTTACAAGGGAACGTTCGGAACCAGATACAACACATAACAAAATCACTAGTAACGGTAGCCGATGCCACGATGCCAAGAAAAAAAGACGGAGGAAACAAAGCCCCACTATACTGGTGGTCCGAAGAAATCGCTCAACTGAGAGCTGAATGTCTCAAGTTCCGACGTAGACAACAACGTGCTAGAGGCGGAGAGGATTTGGCGGAACTCCTAATAAACTTCCGGAAAAAAAGGAAAGAACTCCATAAGACCATAGCCAAAAGCAAAAGAACGCCTTTAACCAACTTATCTCAGAGGTAGATGACGACCCTTGGGGAAAAGCCTACCGAATCGTAATGAAGAAAATAGGTAGATCAAGAAGCCCACCTATATCTCCCGCAATCCTAAGTAAGTAGTTTATTTCCAAGATGCGAACCCATGCAAGTGCCAATTCTTTAAATTTACCCGGACGAAATCGCTGAAGTGTCCAATGAAGAAATACAACTTGCGGTGAAAAGAATTAAGATAGGCAAAGCACCCAGACTGGACGGAATACCCAATTTCGTAACTAAGCGTATCATCCAAAGAAAACCAACATTGCTCCAAAACGCATACACATTCTGCTTGAAGGAAGGGATCTTCCCCAAATGTTCGAAACGTCAACGCTTCGTTCTTCTCCCCAAAGGTGATAAACCTCCAGAAGAACCCTCGTCATATCGGCCCTTATGTATGCTTGATACGGCTGGAAAAGTTTTCGAGACAATTATCTGCAAGCGGCTCGAGAAATACACGGAAGGAGACGCTGGGTTGAACGTGATGTACAATGGGGTTCTGAGAGTCACGATGCCAGATGCGGTGAACATAGTAGGTTATCCGGACGACATTGCGGTCGTAGTAGTAGCGAAAACTCTGGACGAGGTGAGAAACAAGTGTAACGAAGGCATCAGCAATATTAAAAGATAGCTCGAGAACGCTGGCTTACAACTAGCTGCTCACAAAACGGAAGTTGTTTTGATGAGTAGTCGAAGAAAGGTGGAAACAATCGAGATATGTATTGATGAGCATACAATAAAGTCGAGTCCACATTTAAAATATCTTGGAGTAACCCTGAATCAAAGACTTTCGTTTAAGCAGCACCTAATGGCCGCACACACCAAAGCGTCAGAAGGTCAGAATAATGCCCAATATGCGAGGCCCCAGACAACTAGTCAGCTGCTGACAAGTGTCAGTAGCTCCATCATTCTTTACGCGGCGCCAATTTGGATATCTGCTATTAAATATAGCTCATATATGAGAGGAGTTGCTTTTGAACAGTGGGGCGGAAAAGGTGCAAACCAGTTATATCTGGAAGATCAACCAAAAAACATACCAAAAAGAGGGCCCCTGCTCATCAGTCCAATACATGAGGGCTAGCATGTCACCTAGCCAATATAAGCAAATAAATGGAAAAAATCAACGAAAAGTGCCTCGGAAAATGGCAGGAGATATGGAATACCTCAACGAAAGGAAGGTGGACCCACTCTCTGATACTGAATATTAAAGAATGGGTTACGCGGGATCATGGGGAGGTAAACTACTACCTCACGCAGTTCCTATCTGGCCACGGCTGCTTCAGAAGCTATTTGTGCAAATACAAGCATGTGGAATCTCCTCTCTGCATGCACTGTGAAAATGATATTGAAACGGCAGATCACATACTGGTGGAATGTGTCCGCTTCGAAAAGGAAAGGCAAATACTTTCCCATACGTCCAAGATATGTGGTAAATTTTATGCTAACAACCCACCTAAAATGGGATATGGTATGTGGGATAATAGCATATTTTGAAAAGGATGCGTGAAGAGGAAGTCGTGGTAAGACTGAGAGTGAAGCCGAGAAGCTGCAAACGTATGACAAAATAAGAAGTTATATATAAAAGAGATGTTATACATATACTTAAACAATACCTGTCCTCCGAAGGAAAGCCTTAGGTAGTTCCGCAGGGAAACACAGGTCTGTGGGCAAGGGAGTGCTTTAGCATGTATGCGCTGTATGCGAATCGGGCATAATTGTTGGTACGGGCCAACAATATCTTTTGAATATTTACACCCACCTTTGGCGTATCCATAAAAAAAAAAAACGAAAAAAAAACACGTTCTTATGGCACAGTTATGTTGACAACTGCAGTCGTGTAGTCGTGCACGACTGCAGGCCGACAGTAGAGCTGACAGTACAGAGTGGTGATGCCACTAATAAGCTTTAACAAACCTGACGTTTTTTACAAATAAAAGCTTAACATAGCTCTATTATATCAACAATTGATAATTTAAAACAAATAAATTGGCATATTTACTTATTTTTTGCATAAAAAATTTCACTTTGAACAAAATATTAAAATTTGAAGTGCAAGGTATTAGTGTGGCCACAACGAAATTGTGGCATGCAAAATGGACAGCTTTGTTGTCTTGTGTACATGCCGGCCATTGTTATGTTGCTGCTTCTCACAAATATTCATGTAGAAGGACTCACAACTCCATTTTCAGTTCATTGTAATGCTGCCATGTCGTATCGCGCTCATTATGTTCATCACATCAATTGAAGACATTAAACGTGAATCCCTTAATGCATTGAAGGCTTCTGTATCAACTTATGTAGATGTCTCTGATGAATTTTCTGGGTGTGGTTACTATCTGATTTTACCTGTTTTAGTGGTGATAAAAACACCTTTTTCAGAATGTTTGAAAAAGCTTTAGCAGTTTGTCAGATTTGCAACTCAACCTTATTAGAGGGCGTTGCCACACCCACAAATGCACATTCAAATTTAAATGCCTAAATTACAATTTTATATATTTTTTCGATTAAAGGCATTTTGTGGGCGTGGCATGAGTGCTATTACAGCCTACCAGCAACACCTAACTCTGCTAGGCGCAAAGAACTATCTGTGCCAAGTTTCATCAATATATTGATATATAATATATGAATCTTTCACCTGACCATATCGGTCAACCTGTTGAGTATCAGATAGAGTAAAGTCGTTGTACGTATTACCTAAAACTAATCTAGATAGATATAAATATGTAGGTTGACGAGAAAAGTTGAAATCCGAGTGACTGTCTATCTGTCCGTTTGCCCGTCCGTCCGTGCAAGCTGTAACTTGAGATAAATTGATGAAACTTGATATGTGGGTTCCTTGGTACAAAGAAAATCGAGGTCGTAAATGGGCGTAGTCGGACCACTGCCACGCCCCCAAAATGTCATTAATCGAAAACAAAAAATAAGCACTAAATTAAGATATAAAATTTTAATTTGGCACGGGGCATTGTAGTAGCAAGGGGTACCTGTGGATAACAAATTTTGAAAAAGTAGGTGTGGTCATGCCCTGAAATGTGTTTAATGTACAAATGTATCTCTTAAACCACTTAAGCTACAAAAACCAATTTTGCTGAGTACAAATCGTACAAGAACTTCCACCGACAGTGTAAGAATTAATCGGAGTATAACTCCGCCCACGGTACTGTTAAAAACTACTAAAAGCGCGATAAATCAAATACTAAATACGCCAAAAACGATAAGTTTTACCACCGAGATGGTATGAAAGAGTTTTATGGGAACTGGTGTGAAAATTGTACGACGTTTGAAATTGAATGGCATGTCTGTTGGAATCATTGGAATACGTGGTATAAGCACATTTTCGCCTTTCGCTTTGGCATTGAGTATAGTTGTTTCAATCAAATTTGGCATTAGCTTCTTTATTGCCAGTCGTGTACCATTACACATTTTTGGAGGATTGATATTCCGTAGAAATATGATTGGTGAACCAACCTTAAAAATGGAATCAATAATATATTTCATTGAACCTCCTTACAGATTTATATTCTGTAATGATTAAAGTAATGAACAAACCTTTAAATTCAAAAGATGTGGCGGTGTACCAGGTGGTTGCAATGAATTCAGAAATTCAATTGGATAATTCACAGCTTCATCTTCATCCATAACGCTGTCAATGGATTTATAAGTTATGACTTAAGCTGGCAATTTTTCTTGAATTTTGAAGTTCATTTCATTGACGTGTATATTCTTCGGTGCCAAAATTGAACGTTCTGCTAACCAATAATGGCTTCTGTGATTCTGAATGATATTTGGGAAAACGCATTCGACTTCTTTTGTTTGCAAAATTGTACAAAATTTTCGCGCAAGTTGATCATTCTATTTGTATTGTCGATTTGCATTTTTCCATTTCCGATATCCAACAATTGTTCCGAAAACTGATCTGCAGATGAATCGTCTTGTAATAGGATACGCATATTGACATTCAACGTCAATTTTTTTACAAATCTCCAGAGAGCAGAAGATTTCAGACATGCATTTATTTAATCGGCAGGAGTTGATCGAGGAAGAACTGGCAATGTTTGTCGAAAATCACTTGATAACAATATCAAGGCACCACCAAACAGCTTTTGATTTCCGCGTAAATCTTTCATAGTTCGATCCAATGCTTCGAGCGATTTTTTGTTGGCCATTGTGCACTCATCCCACAGAATAATCCCTGCTTGTTTCAAGACTTTTCCCATTGCAGAATTTCTTAAAATATTGCATGTCGGCGTTTCACTCACTTGCATGTTCAATGGCAATTTTAATGCAGAGTGTGCTGTTCGTCCTCCGTCCAATAAAGTGGCAGCAATTCCAGAAGAAGCAAGAGCCAAAGCAATTTTTTTCTGTGATCGAATAGCTGCCGGAATCAATGTAATAATGAATGTTTTTCCGGTTCCACCAGGTGCGTCCAAGAAATATAATCCGCCAGTGTTTTCTGAAACAGCTTTCAAAATTGTTTGACATACATAGTTTTGTTGATCATTTAATTTGTCAATATTTGATTGCACAAATTCAATCAATTCGCCACAATTGAATTGTTGTTCACGTTGCAATTCTTGATCCATCAAATCATGCATCGGACGAACAGGTGAAATCATAGATAACTGTGATAATGCTTTATGCTCAATTTTGAGACACATATCTTCAATGATTATTAATGCTTCATTGTACATTTCCAAGGTAATCATCAAATCCGGATTATTTGACGTACGACGCATCCAAATCAAAATATCTTCCGTCATGTAATCTTGATATTTGTTCCATAATTCTAGTGGATTCGATGGCATGCATGTTTATATTATAATCGAGAATTCGATTACCAATGTGAATCGTTTTCCAACAAATGAAGTAGGTGATATGCCTCGCGATACGTCTCACATAAATGACCATCAAATATTTTCAAACATTCGAACGATCTCGGTCCTTGAACGTTCACCAATAGCAATGGCAAGTAAAAACATTCCGCGTTGTTGGGATGAATCGTATACATTCTGCTCAAAGCATCTGTTGATTATATACCTGGGTGAACATCAACTGCTGTACCCTGTTTACGTCGTTGGAATTCTTTTGATGATGTATTCCATGTGAATACATCAGTATATAGCAAACTTCTGGCAAATGTATCGGTTTCACAAAGTCAAAAAAAGCAGTTAAAGTAGTCGCTGGTGGTTGTGCTGCTCTCTGCTGTATATTTTCAGTAGTAAAATAAACGCGTTGACCATTTTCAAGATGCACCGCTAGATGAACAGCAACAGGATGTCTTTCGTGCAATGGAAACGAAAATATTCGCCAAATTGCTTCATTGCTGCTAACGTATCGGCCCATTTGATATCGAGTAATTTCATCGTTCCTATTGTCAGCATCAGGTACTTCAAAGACAGCCATATCACTTCCTTTATTCACATACTTGCAAATGTATTTGATTGACTTGACGGAATTGCAATATTTTTGACAGAAGTGGTGAATATGGCACAACCCAGCGATTATCGACGATGATTTCTTGATGACGAATGTTCTTCATTACTGATTGACCGTTATCTTCAGTAGACCGTCGTCGATACAACGGGTATCCATCATTGCCTGTTATTGTGTCGGAAGTTAATGCTCTGGGATAACGCTTTGAGCATTTGCCATCAATCATGCATGGTGAATTCATATTTAGTACGCCACAGGGGCCATGAATCATATGTTTTGTGACGACTTCAAATAATTCTTGATCAATTGTTTGATCTGGTATCTCGGCTGATATGATATTATCAATTTCATCTGGTGTGATTTTACGAACCAATCATATCAATATACATATGTGCGTGCGGCAATCCTCTCTTTTGCCATTCGATTGAATACATATAACACCGCACTTCTCCAAATACGCGCAATTTTACAATTACATCAGAGCTTTTAATTTTTGCCGAAAAACACGTGCATTTATATCGTGACGATCTGTTGTTGATTGACCGTCAAACAAATTATTTTGAATATCGCTCCACTTCGGATTACATGTGAATGTAATAAATAAATCTGGTCGGCCGTATTTTCTCACGTATGACATCGCATCTTGACCATATTCGTGCATATGGCGAGGACTTCTAATATAAGATGCTGGTAATATCGTCAGACGTCCAATATCATTCAAATTCCCATAATTTATTATTGCACCAAGCAAATGTATGTATGTATTCTTCTGATCGCAATTTACTTTGATTGAACCGGATGTAATTGGGACGTTCAGTCTCAATTTTCGCATACATGTCCACAATGTATTGATGAAACAGTTTTTCACATCTCAAAATGTAATTTGAACTTCCTTCGCGAATCATTAATCTGTATGAATAATAATTCATGGCGCTGACCTTCTTTTGAGCATCAAGACTTTTAAAAAATATGTTTCAAAACGTATTTAGAAGTTTTTATTTCAAAATCGAAATCTGTTATTTAAACGAAATATTTATGAGCACTATATATATGTATTATGTACCTGTGCTTGGATTAATCATTGGGATATTTATATGGTATCCATCATGGCCATTCCAGTGCAATATAGGATACTGTAATGCATCGTAACAACGATGAAGTTCCGAAACACGTTGTAATTGTTCATTTCTACGGTGAAGAATAATATCTCGAGATTGAAACTGATCGCCAACAATCACAATGGCCACTTCATCAATGGTTGGTGCATTGAATCTTCTTGAGTGCTCTCCAGTTGGAGTTTTATCGGCTCTTATAACGATTCTGTGATTATCAGATGGCAACCGATCCATAGCAGTTTTGAACAATTGGACCAATTCATTGTGCTGATGAAAAAAATCTTGTAGTTCGCAAAGAATTTTTCTTTTTGTGTGAGAACCAATTGTGCAGCGTTGATTTAAGTCACGATTTTTATCTCCGATGAAATATATTTGTAAAAATTGATGGTTAGTGTCGGGGAGCGGTAACAATGAACCCGCTAGGTGATAAATTTGACCTTGGATTTGTAATATATATGCAATGTTATAGGAATAAATTTTTCCCTACTCATTGAAAAAACCTTCAAATATTCCATGCAATCACTTTAAATGTCAGCATAAATGGATCTCTTATAATTTTTGTAGCGCCGAAAGAAGTCATTTGAAAAGACGAATTGTACTCTTGTATATGATTTAAA
>CM050325.1:125018110-125097161 GCA_027475135.1 Bactrocera correcta | reverse complement strand
GAATTGCATCGGTAGGGGATTACTTTGAAAGGATTGAAATTGATTTGGAAGAATAAATAAAGAATTTTCAAAATAAATACAATGTCACCTTTTTGGGCACAGTAGTACTTGCGCATTTGACCCATGTTAATGCATTTAGCTGAATTTACCAAATTTGAGAAAGCAACACTGCTCAAAAATGGCCGATTTTTGCAATTTTTTTTGACAGATGTCCCTTGAAGTCTGTACACTTTTTCTGCATTACAATCAATTATTGCTTTTAATTTCACTCTATTATGTTTTAACGTAGTTAATAATAAACGAATTTTTTCGTTAAATTTATATTGATTTTCCAAAAATATCAAAATTTCAATTAATAATTTATCTTATTCATTTTTATTTCACTTCTTTTTTTTTAAATAAATAATTAAGTTTCACTATCGGCTGTCTAAATGCACAAGTCTGCCGTCTGTTACCATAAAATTTCAATGCGCATTAGCATTGCTTAAGGTGCATTAATTTTGCTCGTCTGTCAGGGCTATAAACGTCAAACGTCTGGAGGTTTTGATGGTTAGCAATTGCTCTCTCACTTCCAATGAGAGATGAGTTGGACATCTTTTTGTCTCTGCTATTAACATACCACATACTGCGTAAATTTTCCCTGAGTTTCAATAAGGTACTTCACATTAGTGATTGCCAATTTCCTGCCATTTACGAAACATCGATGTTTATTTAGTGAGATACATTCCCTTCAAGATAATGTTGTCCAATTCTCGCTTTAATGAGAGAAAGCGTAAGTAGGAAGGAGAAAAACTTTAGACTTTCAAGCTAACCGAAATATTAATATGTTAATATTATATTCGGACCGACATTGAAAACACATTTTTGGATTGTGGAATCTAAGTCGTTCGGACCGACAATGTGTGTTTTCGATGAGTTTTCACTGACAACTGACAAGCTTATTTGTTTGTGAGCAACGAAAATGGTAAGTTTTGGAATCCTTAATATTTGCTTATAATTGCTACTAAATATCGCGAATTCCTACAAAAACATATTAATTACAAAAACATTAGCTTTGAGAAGCCAGATAAATAACTTGCGCAACGACAATTCTTTAAGAGAACGGTTAGACTCTTACTACCCAGCACGTTGCCCTTGCAAAAAAGATAGCGGAGTTAAAAAAGAATCATTTAATCCTATTGAATATAATAAAGGACCTCCGAATGCTGATTAATTCATGTGGGACAAAGGTTATAGGTATAGGTTTCTACTGATGCAAAAGTTTTCAATTACATAATAGGGGTATTCTCTTGCTCTTGCAAAACCCTTGCACGGTGCAAGAATTGCATATATTCCTTTTTGGTGCACCGGCATAACACCAAACACACACAGAAAAATATTTGCAATGGCTGTAAGATATGTCCGACCCAAATCCATGTATATTTGCGTGCAATGTCAAGCAAAAATATAATTGCAACCCTGTCATTTTACATAAAGACATATTACATCATTAAATTGTTGAGAAAAGTAAGTTTTAAATAGATTTTATAATTTCTATTTAAATTCTAAAGAATTTTTACAGTTTTCCATAAATATGACTACCGAAGATGCGCCCCCAGCGAAGAGGAAAAGGCAGCAACCAAACAAGATTTGGAAGGAGAGTGAGGTGCACACTATTATAGAGTTTTTAATGGAAGAGGCGGAATTTGAGGTAAAATTATACTTTTCTTAATTTTTGATTTAATTCGGGTTTCTATTATTTCAGGCTCCAACTGCACAATTGTTTTATAAACGATTTTAACATAAATCGCAGTTGGTTGTCTCATGGGATCTGGTGCGGTGGAAGGTCCAACATTTGAAGGCGCAGTACTGTAAAGAGTCAACGGGTGCAGGACTACAAGATGAAGCTGACGGCAGAACCATCGAAGCTTAGTATTATACAGATTTTTTTTTTAGTTTATTGTTAATAAAAATTTTTTTACTAATTTCAGCAAAAATTGATAAAATGTGTCCATACTACGATCAGCAGAAGGAAATATTTGGAAAGCGGTTGCCGGCCATGCAACCGTTACTGGTTGAAAGTAACATTCCTTCGCCTCAGTTATGTCCAGTTAGTCCTGCACCAGAATTCGAAATAGAGTTCTTGGAAGAAGAATGTGTACCTGCTTCGGCATTAAATGCCGCATCTTCGATCGCACCAATCTTCACACCGGTATCAACTTAACAACGGTCAATTCGGCCTCCGAAATCATCCGTTGGACAATTGGCGGCTATCCAAGCAGAAAAAATTTCTATGGAAGCGAAGAAACTAGAATTTGATAAGTATAAATTTGAGGAGGAAAAGAAAATTCAGGAAAGAAAGTTAGATATTGAGTCAAAAAAGTTAGACATAGAATTGAAAAAAATAGAAACTGAGGAAAAATGCAAAATGTTAGAATTAGAAATGAAAGAAAGAGTGGCTATGTACGAAATTGAAAGAAAAAATGAAAATAAAAACAATTAAATATACTACATTACATTTGTATTTATTTATGGCAGTTAGATTATTTCTTTAGGTTTCGTAAGTATGAACTTATATAAATAGTTATATCCAAATAGAGTTGGTATACCTAATACCTCTACATGACACACATATATTATTAATTAACGTTTTATTAATCACCAAACATTATTGTGTACAAAGATTTGCGCTTGGCTTCTACCTCGGTTATTCGCCGGCCATTTTCATGTGAAGAAAATTCATCTGATTTTTCGTCGTTGCCAACAACTATATTGTCTACGTATTCAATATCGTTGGAAGTAGCTCGGAAGATGTTATGCAAAATACAGCAAACAATAAACCAGTTGGAACATAGAATACGACTTTGTTCGTCCTGAATACGTATTCTTAATTTTTGAGACGACCAAAGCGTTCTCTTAGAATCCCAAAGCAATGTTCAAACCTCACGCGATATTTGCTATGACGCAAGTTGAAAGCTTTACGCTTTGAACAGTCTTTTTGTTGTGGATTTGTTCGAAATGGCGTGATAAGAGTGGATAAGCAGAATCTCCTGCTAGCCATTGAGAAGAAGAAAACAGTGAGCCTTCATTGGTATCAGGCCAAGTGATATATTTAGATTTTAACTCCAAAATTGACAGAAATACTCTCTTTGTAAAATTGTAAAGCGTTTCACCATCTCCTACACCAAACAGTGTAGCTACTTTCCGAAACGCCGCACTTTCACCCGATGAACGATATAAGGTTATAGCTAACTGTAGTTCTACTGAAAATTGCCTAATGGATTGAGCGTTGTTAAACTGTGCACTGTCTTTGATCAAGAACAATAGCAACGTAAATTGATCTCTTGAAACTAGGAACATTTCTTGGTAACGTCCTTAGTATAAATAGTCAAGAACATTACTCCTCTATTCCAAACACTTAGGCACATTTTGGTAATTTCCGCAATGGTTCGATAAGATAATTGTAAGACTTTAATCCAATCTTTTCCATTAGTTATCGTCAAATAAAAAGTTCAAATTTTTAATTTTTAAAGCTTAAAAAAGTGAAATAAACAGTTGCCATCCAGATGTAGTAATATATTAGAAGCAGCTTCTTCAATTATAAAATTAACAAGTTTTTATTTCTCAGAAGTTTGTAGCATTTTTAAAAAATAGATTCGTTAATCTTTCGCCATTTGCTATGTTTTGTTATTTATTCAAGCACGATATTCGTTAAAAGAGTCATTCACAATAGAAATTCACAAAAGTTTTGCATAATAGTCATTCACAATAAAATTATTTTGAAAATGTACTTTATTTTTATAAATTAACACAGCCGTCTTAATAATCGCTCTAATCAATTTAATTTTACTGAAATGAAACTGCCGTCGGTATATATGTAAATGGGATGTGTTGCCTCTTCGAAATTTTCATAGAAATGAAAACTAAGCTGTCAAACTGCTGCGGTGACAGTTCATTGCTTTCAATATATAGCATACTAATTAGAATTCCATATATTCGGCCCTGTCGTAAAATCCGATTTGGAATTGGTGTTTGCCGGAAATGAAAACCGATATCGAAATTCTATCGGAATAAGCTTTTTTTGAACATGAGCAAAACCGATATTCGAATCAGCTGTTCCATTGATGTGTTAAATTAAATTTACGCTTATTTGTAAACAATAGAACATTTTTATAATATTTGAACTGTTTTGTGAAAATTCAAAGAAAATAATTGAAATATATTATGGCAGCTGCAATTGCCATATTACTTATGATGGAGGAGAAGCAGCAACACAGTTTAAAGCGGCGAATATTACGAGATAAGAGCAACCTTCTCGAGCTGCCGGAGTCAACGTATACAAAACTTTACTTCAATGGCTATGTGTTTATAACTCACTTATTTGCAGAATTATTGCTCAATATTGTTTAAACAAAGAAGCTTTTGTTATGGTATTGGACAAAATTCAGCCACGCTTACGTTCATCGACGATTCCCGCAGTGCTTCAACTTGCTGCAACGCTTCGTTTTGTGGCCGAAGGCCCATATCAGCGATCAGTGGGAAATGATGCAAACATAAGTATGGCAAGAAGCACTATATCTGAAGTGCCATCACGAATGATAAAAACATTAGAACATTCTATATGTCATCAATGGATACAACTTGCAATGGGAGCCAGTGAAAAACAACACTCCAAAGACTATTTTTATAACAAATATAGAATTCCTGGCATCATTGGCTGCATCGATGGAACACATATTAAAGTTATAAAGCCTTCCACTGATGAACACCTCTACTTTAATAGAAAAGGATTTTTCAGTATGAACGCTATGATTGTAAGGAATAGAACAAGTTTATGCACCAAGTTACTATTAAATGTATATGTGTTTACTTTCAAAGGTTTGCGACAGTAATATGACGATTCGTGCAGTAGATGCAAGGTATCCTGGATCCAGCCATGATGCGTTTGTTTGGAGCATAAGCACCGTTCGACAGCACTTTCTATGGGAGTACGAAATTGGCGATCGAACTTCCAGGTTACTAGGAGACACGCAATGTGATTGAAAGAACAATAGGCCTTTTAAAAAGTCGCTTTCGATGCTTACAAGGTACATTGCAATATAACCCACAAAAGGTGGTTAAAATTTTCAATGTTTGTTGCGCACTGCACAACATCTGTCGGTGCTATAACATTGAATGCCCCAATATAGAAACTATCACCGTTTCCACAGAAGTTTACGAGGAAAATTCTGAAATTTTATCACATGGTATAATGCAAAATGAGGGCCAACGGATCCGAAACGAAATAGCAAACGCTCTTTAAATCTATTGTTCTTTTGTTAAGGCACACAACATGAAATTGTTTATTTAAATACGTAAATCCTTAAATTACCTAAATTATAGAATTCATTGAACATATGTAAATAGTTTTATTTTAACGTATTTTAAATCAGTCATACTCTTCCAAGGGATTATACTCCTCCTCCTCATGTTTGCGTAATACTTCAAGCATTTTTTTGCTGCATTTTTTGAATTCCTGTGTTAGGTTATTAACCGCGCTGACTAATGCCTTGTCTGTCTCCCTCCTAATTTTTTGAAATATGGATATGCATCCATTTTGTTAGATATGTGTTGCTTCCATTCTTTGTCGTACTCAAGAAACTTTTTTAGCCGGGAGGAGAAAAGAATTAGAAAATGGAATAGGATTTCCACTAGCATGAGTATGAAAGTAGTGTTGATTACCTTCTTCCAACCGTTCACATCCTTTATTGGCGGGCCTGCGCTGTTAAGCGACTTTGCTAATTGTTGCCAAAGTGAGTCCACAAGCGCCTTTTCTCGTTTGGTAAACCCTCTGGCGATGTCGGGATACTTCTCCATAAACTGCAACAGTACATCATTTTGTCCTCTATTTTTATGTTTTCCCCTGGAAATGTTGAAATAGTATCAATGGTATGTTTGGTATGTTAATATTCAAATGTGAATTACATTTTACACTTTGGAAAAAATATATTTTTCAGCGCACGCTCGATAATCTGACCTAATTAAAACCAAGGCAGTTCACATTATCGAAAGTGTTCACATTATGGAATGCTCCAAAAGAATAGGATAGTACGTATTTATATATTGGAATTCACATTTTATTCATGTTTTCATTACATATACATTTTTACGTAACACATATTATACAAAATCTAGGTTTTATTTGAAAAAATCAGTCATTCTTTTCTGTATATTCTGTGTTTCTAAAAGTTGGAGCACAGCTTTCTCTCTTAGACGTCTTAGTACATTTACATCATTTGGATCGACGTCTTCATGACCAGCCCACCTTATCGCCTTGTTGAAAATTTCAACTGCTTAAGTCCGCTTAATTTTCTCCTCTACCTCCGATACGCTGCCTTCATCGGAATCGTCTTCTTCTTCATGCTCGTCATTTGCATTATCATCTTCAATATCTTCGTTCAATTCATGAACGCCTGGTAGCGTTAATTCAGCCTGAAACGGTTAATAAGAAAATCATTTTCAATAACCTGCATATCTTTGGGCGATTCTGCGAAAACGAACAAACCTCAGCATTCAAACTGTTAAGGAGATCGACGGTATTGCTCATCAAGGCGCGAAGTTCAGCTCCCCATTTTTCTTTTAAAACTGCGAGCAGAACACTATCTTCGGGATCGTCATCATCTGCCGTAAAATTTAAAATATTTTTCCAGCAATTAGCTAATGTTACTTCGCTGACACGACTCCAAGCGGCATCCAAAAGATTTATAGCTCTTCGTAAAGTAATTTTTTTCACCGAATTGAACTGCATTGAAAGTTTTTAAAGCAGTGTGGATTCTTTGCCTTTCCAAATACCAAAAGTTTCAGTTTATGAGATCCAGTGGCGTTTGTGCAACATAAAAACGTGATTCGCTGCTTTTCCGACTTAACGCCTGGGGCTCTCTTTTCCATACTGGACACGTACGTATTTTCTGGCAGAAGTTTCCAGAATAAGCCAGCGAAGATAGTTTTCGTCTGATATTTGCAGTAGTCGAATACCGTACCTTTTTTTAAATCCTTGAAGCCATCCATCACTAGCGTTGAAGTTAGATTCATTTTCCCTTACTTGTGCATGCAGTACTTTGGCCTTTTCTTTCAACATTAAGGCTCTTACTGGCCAGTTTTTATTCCGCATTTTGATAAACCAACGATAAAGAGCTTTCTCCATTTTGGGCAGCTCTGAAGGACGCAGAATTTTTTTTTGTCCATGTCCCGAGTATGTGTTGTTCACGAAGTTTAAAATCACTTGTTTTTTTGCTTTGACTCCACAAATAGTTGATTTAGCAACATTATATTTCTTTGCTAAGAACGTCATGGATGAGCCTCTTTTTAAAGAATGGAGAATATCAACTTTTTGCTTCAATGTCAAAAACGTGTGTTTTTTAGAATTCATTTTTAACAGAAAATCTAAAACGAAACACTCCACGCGAATACAAAATTGCAACTGACTTCTACGCATTACATGCAATACAAATGAGAGTCTTATTCTACAATTAGGGGATTCCCCAAATTCAGAATTAGCTGAGATCTGTGTAAACTACATTCAAATACTTTAACGTCTTTTGTTCATATTATAGAGCCTTTTTGGTTCGAACTATAACTATGTTCACATTAGCGAGCGTGCGCTGTATGTACTTACATTTTATAAGAAATAGTAGCTACATCGTGTAAATATGGCACATAAAATAAAAACGTTAGCGATCGTCTGACCGTTTTGTTTCCGATAAGAAAACCTACAAACCCGGAATTCGCGACACCTTAAACCTATAAAAATGCGTTTCAAACATTAAAATCGATAAGATCGGATTGTGCGACACCCTTCGAAAAAAAACTGTCGGATTGAAATGCGATACCGAGAAAATAGGATTCTACGACAGGGCCGATTGTATTCTTTGAGAAATAAGCAGTCTCTACAGGCAATACGCACAACAATTCTGTTACTACAAGAATGATAGAAACATGATTGCGCAATGCGCATGTTTGCTTCCAGTCAACTGTTCTTGCTGAGTCACGGTTGATTTATTATTCGCCCGCTCAATTGAAAGTGAATTTGAATTGTGTTTTCGAGTGTTGTATTAATTGTTAAATTCTATATTTTTAAAATGCGTTGTGCAGTGTTTGGTTGTAAGAATAGCAATGGTTAAAATAGTGCTACGAAGTGGAAATTTTTTCATTTTCCTAAGGATAAAGCCGAAGTAAAACAATGGATTCATTTTTGTTGTCGGACGGACAAAAACATTAAAGTTAAAAATACATGCATTGTGAAGCGCCAGAAGCCTTCGAAAGAAACTTGCAGTTTGAAATGGGTAATTATAGCATTTTGATTACAATTATTTTACTTTTATAATCAAACACTCTTGCAGGTTTAAGTTCGTGGAATCCAACTAAGTTGCTACCTAGCGCTTTTCCCACGTTAACCACTGCTCCTGCAGAGGCTAATGAAAGGCAGAAAAGGATGGAGTCTCGTTCCAAAAAAGAGATGTTAACAACAATGTTGAAGAATACCGCCCCTGTTGAAGTAATTCAAGAAGACGAATTTGGAGAGGCACCTCAAACTGCAGAAAAGGAGATCATCGATGATAAAGACGAGAAAATACTGCATTTGGAAACAGAAATGTTAGTTCTAATTGATATTGATGAAGTATCTTTTTCTTACACTATACTTACTTTTATACGCATGTATGTATGATTATTATATTTTTGCAGATAATATTTTTCAACGTGATCTAAATTCCACTGACCTAATTGAAAAAATGATGAGTTGGATATTCTCGACAACGAGGGACTTGAGAATATGGCATACATCTGCCACAAACTCGGTAAAGACAACCCCGAAATTTATGCCAATTCCGAAAATTGTTCGTCTTATACTTGGGTGGATCACATTTCTGAAGGAGGACTCTCAAAACCAACAGATATGTTGATGGAGCTTATGAGAGCCTTGCAAGCAGTATTTGACGACGTCAATGGTACTGACTTGCATATATGTACAAATTACGTTCAGGAGCACATAGAATTAGGTAATTTTGTAAATTGTAGCTCGAAAATAAAATAATTATTTTTCAGAGCTAAAATGTATTTTAGGATTCGTTCCTTAAATAAAAACTTAATTGAACATATTTATAGTAAAAAAAAATTAAATAAGACAATAAATTGATACTTGGTTACAAAATATTCAATCTTTTTGTTTACATAAATGTATTATATATGGTTGAAACAAACACAGCAAAGAGACAAAATTAAATAATACAATGAAAATTCAATTAAATGCATATGTAGGTAAATGTTTACTATTAAATATTCACTTATATTGATGTTAACTTTTTATGATATTCATGTTTTTGTATGCCTGCAATACAAAATTGGTTCTTATTGCAAAGAAAAACAAGCAACTGAAAATCAGCTGATTGTACGTTGGTCAACCGTGACGTAGATGCGCAGAACGAACAAAATTTGAACTCGTCATTGCGTAATCTTGTTTCTATCATTCTTGCTGTTACTATACAATAAATTTTTGCCTGTCGAGATGCCCCGTTACTTTGAAAGTTTTCATCCTCTAAGCCCTCGGTGTTGTAGCTGACATTCGGCGTCTGGCCACTGCGAGGGAGAACCGACAGTTCACCCGACTGTTGTCTTCTCTTTCCTGTAAAACATGGTATTTTTGTAATAACTCTATTTTTCTTTAATTTTGTCTAATTACCTATATCTTTGCGAAAGATCATACATTTTTGATTTTGTTTTCACCGCTGTGAAATGCACACCTTGTTGCCGCAACTCCACTGCCATTTCCTCCATTATGTGGTTATTTTTCTCTTGGCCCGCGAAGAGCACTAATTTCATGGACAAGATGATACGAAACTCTCGTATTGGCTCTCATTTTTCTTTCAAACGCGTTCACTGATTATTTGACAGCGTTGGAGATCAGGGAATTTCGAACAGCTGATATAAGAAAAAGCGGGATGCCAGAAATATACCGCTATAATTAACTGAAAAAATCGGTGTGAAATGAAATTTCACCAAACTGTGCGAACATAAATTTTTATGTATGTAAATTAGTTAATGATTTTACATTTTAACATTTCTATATGCATTTTTAAAGTGTTTAATTTAGATTTTGTATAATTTAGCAAAAATTTCAATAATAAAGAAGTTTGTGGTCAGAATCTATATCCAATATACATATGTATATGTAAATTATATTTTAAGCTATAGCAATTAAGTATATGTATGTATTGAATACTTGGGGATGTTCGAGTCTCAATCACTGCGGTAGTATAGCAAGGCATCATACGAGTATTCTACGCAAAAATGTTGCAATATAAGCATCAGCTGTGCAGTTATTTGCTTGCTCGAACATCCCCCATTTCTCTTGTGTATGTGATGTTTTTTATGAATTGCTTTGTGTTTCTGTTTATTACTCATTTTAAATAGTTACATTAATTACTCAAAATGTATTTACTTATCTGCGTGGTGTTTCATGTTTATATGCATACTTATGTAGTAGTGTGAAAATTGCAAAATACTCTAAAGTTAATATAAAATGTCCAATCTAATATTTTTTAGCAGTGGGATCATTAGAGCAAATGTTATAAACAATGCGTGTTTTGACAGGTCTCTCTCGAATCAAAGAGTCTCGTATTATTATCCCCTGCAAGACGGGTAGCTGTTAGCAAACGTGTAAGCGAATTGTTACTGTTCACTTTTGCATTCGTTAAAATATTTGTCACTTTGGTTCAGAGAGTGGGAAAAAAGTAACATATAGCTATTTGATGTTCAATGGTTATCTCGCTCTAACCAATGTCAAATATCGCATGCTGCCTTGTTCTAACAGAATACATACATTTTTTTGAGCAAATCTCTTCACAGTAAGTTACGGGTAACAAATTATTTTGTTAGCGCATAGCTTACCTATGTGTTATGGATAACAAAAAGTATTTGTTACCCGAATATCTGTTAGTGTTATTATTTTGGTTATCAGTTTGTTACCTTTAACATATAAGCATGTTAGCAAGAACAAGCAGTAAAAGCCTTATCTGTTACCCATTTGCTACTTCTAGCAAATTTAATTCTTTTAAATAAAATTCAGTTTTTTTTTATTTCGTTTTATTTAATAATAAACATTTACTTAAACATAAGATTAAGGTTATTTCAGTATAAAAATTAAAATTATAATAATTCATATTTTTAAAAGTGATATTAGAAACATCAACTTAAAACTAACATTTACAACTTAAAGCTAATATACATATGGTATATGTAATTAAAAATAAGAAAACTTATATTAATTTATTACAATTGTGACTTAAGGTCACAAATCTCCAGAGCTTCCCACAGATAGTGATTTTGTCCTTGTCAGGAAATATTTCTAAAATGAAAAGTTATAAGTTAAGGAATTCAAATATATATCAGTAAAAATACCTACCAAAAGCTAACCCTACGCACTTTAGCGTTAGTAGGGATTCCTTCTCCTTGCACCCCTCTAAATTGTAGTGGTATATTAGATCGTCAAAAAATGTACTGTCCTTTTGCGCCCTTTGATTTCAATATTAGCCGCATCTGTAAAAAAACAAATTACAGTAAATTAAAATACGATCGCATAATATTTAAAAACGAAATATTTACCATAGCATCTGTGCTCTTCTTTTGTGAAAGATGGTCTTCCACAAAGCGCACGTGCATTCGGGCGATGGTGACGGTACCACAATTTGTGATGATTCAATTTAATGCTTATATCTCTAAGCTTTTTCGTTTTCTCTATATAAAAGAAATTAATAATAAAATATCAAATTGTCAAGCAATGAACTTACCTCTTTAAAATCCAAAATAAACTTCGCTTTTCGTTTTCTTCTTCTTGAAAAATTGGGTATTCGTCTTTCCTACTCTAGCAAGTTAACATTACAATATGTTTAGAATGTCGGTAGTTTTTCTCTACCTTACTTACTTATCTCCCATTCAATGGAAAATTCCAGAAAATGTAACAGTGTTAGTGAACAGCTGAAAATGTTTCAATGTGTTTTTGCAATCTGTTACCTCAGTCTTGCAGGGTCCATGCTAATTTTGTTTTGCCACAAAATACACACGTTCTTATGAGCACTACATGACTGCAGGCCGACGGTTGTCGCTCTCGCTAACTTCAATATATTCCTATATTTGCCAACGTTAGTAGGACGACAGAAGAGTTGACAATAGAATTGAAGCTAGAGAGATCATGCAGAGTGGTGATGTCACTAATATGTAAAATTTAAATTATTCACAGCTCTAACAAACTTTACGTTATTTTACAAAAAAAAGCATAAAATAGCTTTATTATAGCTCTATTATATCATTTGTAATAACAATTGATAATTTAAAACAAATTTACCTATTTACTTATTTTTTGCATAAAAAATTTCACTTTGAAGACAATATTAAAATTTCATTGAAGTGAAAGGTATTAGTATGGCCACAACGAAATTGTGTACATGAAAAATGGAGAGCTGTGTTGTCTTGTGTACATGCCGGCCATTGTTATGTTGCTGCCTTTTCACAAATGTTCATGAAGTAGGATATACAACGCCATTTTCAGTTCACTGTCGTGCTGCTGCAGACTGTCGCCGTCATTGTGCTCAGCACTTCACTCCTCGAATTTCATTTTTTACGGGGCATCTCGACAGGTAAGAATTTATTGCATACTAAGTGTCACATCTATTGCTATTGCCAACGCAAAATCTGTATATAGCCATTTGTTATGCCGGAATTACATGTGCAGATATTCTGCATGCAGATCTGCACTATTTTTTCCAGCCAAAACACATGTGCAGTAAATTTTGACAATCAGCTGTTTGCAATAAATAATTGAAATTTTAATATGGAAGTGGAAAGGAAAAAAAGTTGCAATCTTGCTTTAATTCTAGTTGCCAAAAAGAAATTAATTAACATTTTAAGCTTGTGCGCGATAAGTGATAAAAAAACACGGGTGTGGACGATTCCTATTTTT
This sequence comes from Bactrocera correcta, assembly GCA_027475135.1. Classification (NCBI taxonomy): domain Eukaryota; kingdom Metazoa; phylum Arthropoda; class Insecta; order Diptera; family Tephritidae; genus Bactrocera; species Bactrocera correcta. The sequence continues at coordinate 125,084,191 of CM050325.1, read as the reverse complement.
GCGGAAAATGAGAGAGAGCTCCATGGTTTTTTCAATAATTCATTCATCTATACAAAAAACTATGATTCCTCTCAGTTCCAAGAGGCTGCTCGGATGCAAGTAGATCAATATAAGCTTCTTCTAAGCTTAATTAAAAGGCGTATAGCAAAACAGTTTCATATACGTCGTCCAATACCAGAAGAATATCGCCTGGCAATAACATTAATGTAAGGACATTTTTTTTGTAAATTTTATAATAAATAAATACATATGTTCATCAATTCTTACAATAGATATTTGGCCCATGGAGTTTGCCGCCAGATGTTGGCTTGGGCATTTCGACTAGGAGTATCAACAATTGGAAAAATTTTATTGGAAACATCCGCAGCCATTTGGGATGAACTTTCAGGAATATACTTGGCGCAACCAAATAAACATAAGTGGAGGGAAATAGCCGATTCATTTTACATCAAGACAGGAATGCCTCATGTTGTAGGAGCTGTTGACGGCAAACATGTCCAAATCAAGTGTCCGCGAAAATCCAGATCACTGTATTTTAATTATAAGCAATATTTTAGTATTGTGCTGTTAGCCGTTTGTGATAGCAAATATACATTCACCGCAGTAGACATTGGAGCTTACGGAAGTCAAAGTGATGGCGGAGTGTTAAAAATTAGTGGTTTTGGAAATAGAATATTAAACGGAACAGTGAACCTACCAGAAGCAGAAAATCTTCCACGTAGTGCGATAAAATTCCCATTGTATTATATAGGAGATGCTGCTTTTCCGTTGACAAAACATTTGATGAGGCCATATCCGGGAAAGTGTTTGGAAGCAAACAAAGACCACTTCAATAAATGTTTATCCAGAGCGCGGGTTACAATTGAAAATACATTTGGCATTTTAGTAGCTAGATGGCGAGTTCTCAATAATTCTTTGGATATTCTTCCCGAAAATGCCAATACCATAGGTAGAGCTACATTAATTTTACATAATTTTGTAAAGTTCCATAATGCCGAATTCTATTGTCCCAACAACTTCGTTGACCACGTAAAGTGGCATTCTAATTGAAGAGCAGTGAAGACAGTTTGTAGCGCCATTACATCAGAGTACGATATTATCAAGCGCTAACGCAAGACGAAGTGCTTTTGATACCCGAGATCTTCTTAAAAATTATCTCTTCTTTAATAAATAAGTAAATAATTCAATAAATGTATTATAAAATAAATATGTCGGTTCTACGTAACCTGTATGGATTTGTATTCCTAAAAATTGTTTGCGCTAAAATAAATAAATAACTTTGTACTTTTTTATATATTTGAAATAAATGGGCTTTTATTTAAAATGATAAATATTATAAAAGATGTTAATGAAAAACTTATTTTCTACGATTCACAAAAAAATTGGTGGAATGTTTGAGAAATTTGGAGTTGTAACTCCGACATTTCCAGGCTATTTAAATTAGCACCCTCCGCCTGCTTGGCAAGGCTTTCAAAAAATAATTGAATTGCGGAACTCTCCGTGCCACCGACCAATATTTCCTCGGCTAACGACGTCACTCTTTGAAAGTCTCTATTCGAGCTTTCAAGTAATTCCTCAATTTTACGTTTCCGTCCAGTCTGTGTCTGTGTCTGCGTCTGCGTCTGCGGTGATTGAGAAAAGATATTTAAATTGACACTGCTACTGGCGGATTCACCAAGGTCGCTGAGGAAGGAGTCGTCACCTTCTGTCGTTACGGTGCCGTAATTGCCTTGTGTGCTGAAAATGCATATACATATAATAAATAATACAATAATACAAATCAAACAAGATTATACAAAACCTACTTTAAGTTGTCCATTTCAACGTCCTTTAAAAACTTTAGGCTCCCCATCAACTTCCACTTTTTGTGTGGCGAATACCCGCCGCTTCCTGATGGTCTCTTTTTTAAGTCTTTGTAAAATTTATCTCGTAGGGTCCGCCAACGGGCCTTTAGCTTCTCACCTAAAAACATTCAAAACATGAATAAATATAAAATTTCTGTTAGGTTATAAAATTAAAGATTTACCTGGAATATTTTCTCCGATAGCTCCTGAAATTTGGCGTCTCTCAGGTAGCTATTTTTATAATTCCTATGACTTTTGTCATATAGGAACCGGTTTTCGCTAACAAATTGAATGAATTTTTCTTCCATTTTTTTATATCTTTTGTTTATTTTCACTGAACAGCTGAGTGCAATTTAAAATGTTGCCGGACTTTGTTCAAAAATTAATTTTTTGAATGTTGTCAGCACTGCCTCTGCGCAGAGAAATTCAAATTTCACATGCCGTGCAGATCTGCATTGAGGTGCACAATTTGAACTGTCAAATCAGTACAAATTTTTTTTTCTGCACGCAGAATTCTGCACATGTAATTCCGGCATTATCTTAACATAATCATTTGCGAAAAGGCGTCGGGTAGGTAGCTTCGAGCTGATGTAGCGCTGGTTTTGGGCCCTTGAACTGTTTAAAATTTTGTATGGATGAACAAAATATAAACGAAAATTAAAAAAAAGGAGAAATATACTTTTTTCTACAAAAGTATTTCTTGAAAAAAAAAAAAGATTTTATATTATTATGATTATTACAGATAAATTTTATATACCAACTAAAATAATAAATTTAATATGAGCAATGATATTTTTAGTTATGCTTGTATAAGTGTATTAAATTTAAGACTTCGCTTATTCCCAACGCCCATTTTTTTATTGAAACGTAACAAGATATGAGGAGAATTCTCATGCTGTTGCAAAATTGCAGACTATAAACATCCTATACCGAAATATACAAGGGCACGAGGGCATCCATTGCATAATCGAGTGATATATGAACGGCTGAGTCGGTCAATTTATTGTAAATGACTATTGTGCATGGCTATTGTGAGTTCGCGCACCTTCTGCATACATTTTGAACAAAAAAATGTAACAGAGCTTAATAATTTAAATATAAATGATAAAATCCTTTAAAATTTATGTACCTCAACAATTAACGTTAAAATATGTCTTTATGTAAAATGACAGCTAAAGCAGGGTTGCAATTAAATTTTTGCGTGACATTGCACGCAAATAAACGTCGGTTTTGGTTTGACATATTTTACAGCCTTTGCAAATACTTTTCTGCGTGTGTTTGTTGTTGTACGCTTTTATAAGGGGAAAAAATCTGCAATTCTTGCACCGTGCATGAAAATACCCCTATGGTTTTACATTTCATTCGAATTGCAACTAGTGACAAATGTACTAACAAGCAATATTTTTCATAATTTAAAAGGTAAAACAATAAAAACTCTATTAAGAAGCTTTTTTCAAAAACTAAACTCTGTATCTATTTATGTATCCATATATCATATATATTTAACTCATTTCGTGTTTCCCGGTAAATTAAACCCAAAAATTAACACCATTTGGTAACCGTATTAAATTATTAATTATTCATTTATATAAATACATATGTATGTACATATAATATATAAAAGGGGTATTGTACTCTAGAATTTTGAAAAATTCGATTTTTTTTTTCATATATTTAAAGTTTAAACTTTCAAAAATATGACCTTAGAAGGATTTTTCAAAATTCAACTTATTTTCGGAAATACAGCTGATTTTGTGAGGTGACGTCCGTGTTCACTAGAATTTTCTCCTAAACTTTAAGCGCATTTTTCTCGAAACTACTTTTTTCCACACGGTACCGGCATTATCTGAAGTTCTATACAACTGATTTACTTGAAATTTTGTGTGAACTTTCTTTATAAGTTATAATCCTTTATCGTTCCTACCCGCATCGTGTCAAAATTTTTTAATATTTAAAAAAAAAATTCAGGAATTTCAAAAAAAGCGTAAAAAATGATTTTTATTTTCAGGCAGTCGCCATCTTTCAAAATTTCTTTTTTCGTTTTTTCTTGATTCCAGAAATTCCAGATTCCCAAATGATTTCAGACCACCAGAAGAGTTAGGATAAATATCACCAGGATGCGCCAATATAAACTAATTAGTATTCCATATATTGCTTTTCATAAGCAATATGGAGTCTCCGCAGGGAATAGTCACGGCAATACAGTTAGTATGACATAAATTTTATCCTGTCAAGATGCCCCGTTATAGATGTATTTGCTTTTAATATAAATATGACAAAATCAAGTGACATTTTAGGACAGGCAAACTATTTCTTCCAATGCTATCAATTAAACTAGAGCAGGCGCCGTTTATAAAGAATGGAATGTAAGTTTTCGTGTAGTTTTCAGCGAAACCTGGTTTTGAATGTTTCTGTTTTCGTTTGACAGATTTTACTTAGAAGAAACACAAGTTTTAGGGCGAAAAACAGTTTTTCCTCGAAAACGTGTTTTCATTGTCGGCGATACCCAATTTTTTAAGAAGAAGAGTTAATAACGAAGCCTGGGTAACATCGTAAAGGAGGGCACGAATCCGATTACTTTGGCGGAGGGGTAAAAAACCGAATTTTCGTACAAGTGGAATATGTACGGATAGGGGAGCTTCTCCAGAGGAGGAATATCTAAAAATAATATGAAAATAACTAATATTTTTTAAAATATTCACGTTTAAAAGTTCAAAAACTTGCACTAATAACACATGGTATTACTCAATGTTTCACTGATTTTTTTTACATTTTACACTTGGTATATTTAAATATACACTCTAAGCATTGATATAAGTTCACATTTGACCTTAATTTTGTAATATTTTCCGTAAATTTATTAATTTAAAAATCATTAGAACATTCTTCGTTGCAAAGGTTAGATTGTTTACAATTATGAGGAAAACGAGCGTTGCCACATCTTAAACACCAAATTTGTAGGATTCTTAACGATTTTTCTTTGTTTGTTTTTTGCGTGATTCTTGTTTCTATATTAATTATAATAAAAACTACTTTCCAACAACTTTCAAGTTATAATATTGAGTTGTGAACATTTTCCATATATGTATATACATACATATATATGTAATATGTTTCATAAACACAAATAAGTAAAAATCTATGATAATATTGTAAAATTTATATCATATCGAGGTGACTGAAGTACTTTCACGTAGTACTCTTTTCTGCGTTGGCGGCCTTCGTCCGCGCTTTAAAAAAATAACCCTGGTCGAGCGAATACCCGGGTTGACTGAAGTACTTTCGCGTAGTACTCCTTTCTGCGTTAAAAATAAAAAAATATATTGAGTTTTAGTTATGAAGTGGTTAAAGTGGTTATATGTTTTGGTTATCATGCAGTCATATACCTTACACTTTAAGCTTTGTATCCAGCTCTCAAGAAATGTAAAAACTTCATATAAAAAAACGCTTAAGAAACGGTCAAGTAACTTTCCTGCGATAAATTTACTTGTGCTAGTATGCAGCTCTAAAGAAATCTAGTACTAATTTTTAATACATTTTTTCAATTAAATGCGAATATGGCAAACCTGGTTTTGCGAAGAAACATGAAATCAACAATTGTTTCTTAAAAGAAATTCAAAGTAAATCGTTAAAATTATCATAAATTAGTTAAAATCATTATTATGAAGTATATTTCATTCTGAAATGTTGTATAAAACTTACCAATTATCAACAACATTCCTTAAATAGCAATGAAAATATTTATGTTACTACATACATATATAATTCACACAAAGTTTGTTTTCATTGTTTATTCTCTCTTGCTCTTCGAATGTGGATCACTCACAAACCAGGTGCCAAAATTACTTGAGAAATAATGAATTTTTTTTCTTGCGCAATTACTTGAGAGCTGGATACCCACCTTTACTACGTAATATTATTATATAATATTACTAGTGCATGCATATAATATTACTTATTTGCTTAATAAATTTAAAAAAGAAAATATCCATATGCATGAATAGAGGAATTTTTGCGAAAAAGAGGAATTTCAGCGAATTGCCTTATCATCACATGGCAGCGCTCTATTTTGTCGTAATTTTTGGTAAACAAATGAGGTTCAAACGAGTGTAAAATGCAATTTTTAAAATAAAGGTTTTTTAAGTAAAAAAACTGCGAAAAGTGTAAAATGTAGATTTATTTAAAAGTTCACAGTGTAATTTAATTAATTTGAAGTGAAAAATGTAAATAAAGTGTGTTTAAGGTGGTGAAATAGCTTCTTGAAATGTTGGAATTTTACGAATTTTTGAACTTTAAGGTCGAGTATCTCGTAAACTAAGCGTTTGCGGTACCTATAACCCTGTATATTTTTTAATCGCCAAAGAAATCGGAATTGTGCCTAAAGGAGGAGTAGAGAAAGAATCAGCAAATCAGAATAAACAAGGGCACAGCTGAAAAGTGCCCATGTAGAAACGTCGAGGGGAATCCTTGGTTGAGTTTAATTAAGGACTGTGTATGGTCACTTTCTCCACTCCCCTGTACCATGCAGGGAAATGCGCAATAGTTTGGTTTATTTTGGCGTTTCCACAAGTAAGTTCCATTTTGATAAATATTTTAATTATGAATACTTTTTTCAAATATACCGATATTTAGAAATCAAGGCGAACTACTTTTTTGCAGTTGCAGCTACTTGGTGGATGTACATTTAATCAAACCGCTGCCTTAGAAATGGCTTGATGAAAGAGATGCTATGAGATGGAACAGTGAGCAGCGTTGGAAACACCTATGCTTGTCACCAATAGCTTTCAACTAATAAATTTTACTAATATAATATTTTTCCTTTACTACAGATAAACAGGCGATATGAACATATGACCGGAATTGTACGAGCATATCGTGCGTGTTAGGATAAATTTGCGGTAAGTCATCGCAAATGAAAAAATGTGAAAGGAAAAATGATAAAAAATGTTCTAATTTGCAGAAATTTAAAATTCATCTTGAAAATCCGCTACAACGAAAAGATGTAGTCTTTATCGGCGGCGTTGTTTTGACTGAGATGGCAAAAGATCGTGATGGTTTATGGATTACTATATTACTAACAGTAGCAGCAAAGGTCAAAAGCTATAGAAAGAAATTTAATGTTGTTTTAAAGTTATACCTATAACTGCGTTGTTGTTCTGTTTATATAACTCGTAATAATATGTATATTTACGGTAAAAACTACAAGACAGTTATCTATTAATAACTTTGAAAATCTATATGGGCAAATAAAACAAAATTATATAAAAAATACTGAATTTTATTTAAAAGAGTAGAATTTGTTAGAAGCAGCAAATAGGAAACAAATATAATAACACTAGCTGACCCCGCCGGCGTTGTTCTGTGTAAAATTATGAGTTTTGAAATGAAAAGAAAGTTGAATTTATATTGTGTTGAGAACCATTTATTTGCGATTTTCCATCATTTTTTTCAATGTAACGCAGCTTGATAAACAAGATTTTTTGGTTTCTGTTTCGATGCGTAAATGTACATACTTGTAGAAGATAGTTTTCCAACTCGTGAACACGTCATATGTAGCTGGCCGTGTGAAAAACATAGCATTCCCAGATTTATACCACACACTTCTAGTAACTACGAGTATCCTTGTGTCCTGTTAATTGTCATCGCAAATGCAATTTTCACTGGAAACTGAATACGTTTGAACTGAACTGGAAAATCGTTGAAACTAAATGGAATTCGTAGAATCAAGCAATCTGCCCTTTGTATTTGATAGCAGCGCCGCAGTCAGTAGGGTTCCATTACTAAATTTTTGAAGCATGAAGATCGCGAAACGTAATAAGGACAGATCCAACTTTGAGACGCAAATAATGCTTCGGCATACCAAGCCTCTCCAAAGATTGTAGGGATTCCACCGGATAATTCACGGCTTCGTATTTTTGGCGGCTAAAATTGCGCGTGCACTCAAGGAATTGTAGTTGCGATAGTTTGTCCAATGTTCGGATAAACATTCGTGATGAGTTCATCTTTTGTTGAAGTGAATTGACAAAAGGCAGGTGAATTGATATCAAACCACTGAAAGTATCAATCGGAATTTGCCCAATTTCAATACGAATATGTTGAATACGATGTAAAATTTCTTCGGCAATTTTTTCCTATCCCATCGGACGCGGCTGACATGTCGAAATGATCACCGCGAAAAAAACGAAAGTATGCGAAGTTCCAGAAATTGTAGCAGCCAAAGGTAGAAGCAATCGTCGTTTTTCGGGTGGATTGTATTAATTCGCCCTAATGCATTAGTTGAGAACACATTTGGATGTCTATCTACTGGTTGTCCTTGCTTTCTGTGTAACCATTTCTTCGACGATGTATTCCATGTATAATACCAAGGTATTTCCGAATAGAACTGTTTCATTGCTGCTTACGTATCGACGCTACGTCATTTGGTGACGTATTTGAAAACGTATTTGATCGATTTCACCAAATTGCAATACTCAACGTTGATATGAGTTTTGAATGTGAATTAGATAATAATGGCGAATATGGTACGATGCATGTGTTGTCAACTTCGATATTGACTCCTCTAAATTAAATGCTGAATGTTCTGCTATTGTCATCTGGTGAGCGACGCCGATACAATTGATATCCATCATTTTCAGTTGGCGTTTCCACAAGAAAATCATGTGGGTAGTGTTTTGAGCATTTATTGTCAGACATACAAACCGAAGTGAGATTGTGGTGTCCGCAAGGTCCATGAACCACATTGGTTTTCACCACTTCGTATAATTCTGGATCTATCACTGGATCAGAATTTCCGCAGAAATGATTTCATTAATTTGCATTTAGCATCACCATATATACATACGTTGCTTTAAGATAAAGTCCATCAAATATGCTATTGTTTGAAAAGCCATGCTTTGACATCCTGATGATCGCTTGCTGATTGACCGCGAATCAATAATTCCGTAATCTATGACCGTTTAACATTGCAAAATGTGTGTTGATGCAAAACAAAGAACGCCGATCCATATTAGCGTAACCTCTTCGTGGCAGCGTAACAAAATTCAATCTGCAATTGATCACTTTGTATGAAACACACATAAGGTTTTCACTGAATAATTTTCAATAATTAACCTTTTGAATAGCCGAAATAAAGAAAGCAAACGACAGAAATTGAACGATTCAAATAATTTGCAACTAAATCAATTGTATAACAAAACAAAAAAATTGAAAAACCAAATTTTGTATGGCAGTCACTTTTTGGAAATTTACGCTCGTAAGTTGGTTAAAAATTAACATTATCTGATTTTATTTTAAAAAACCATCCCCACTGGATGCGAAAGAACGATCCTCGCAGCGTTGGACCTGTGAAAAGCTTTAGACACGGTCAATCACACAACGCTACTGCAGGACATTGAAAAAACCAGTTTTATCGCAATGAAGCTCGGTTGTCAAGAGATGAAAACCTGCAAAAAGAATACAACAGGGTGTTAAATGAATATGTTGGCTGGGTCATATGGCAAAGATACATACCAATCAAAAGGCCGACTCTAGTGACAACTATTACCTGCTTCACCACGCTGTAAAGAAGGAAGAGAGCACATCGACAATGGTGCGTGTGGTGTTCAATGCATCGCAAGCAACTTCAAACTTCGCTGAATGACATCCTTCTCCCCGGTCCAGTTCTTCAGGCAGATCTGACCATCTTAATTCTGCGATAGCGATTATTTAAATATGTCTGTTGAAGGCTGATCAAACGAAGTACCAGCAAATCGTTTTCCGTAACCGTCAGACCAAACAAACCAATATTTTTGAATTGAAGACGGTAACGTTTGGAATCAACTGCGCTCCTTATCTGGCAATAAGGACATTATTTCAATTAGCTGACGACGTTGAAAGCTCACTACAAGTAGCCTCAAACGTACTCAGGTAGTGCATGTATGTTGATGTATGTCAGCCCAGAATCCTATACAAAGAGGGCTATCCTCTCAGATATCGCCAAACTGTTTGACCCACTAGGATGGCTAGCACCGATAATAGTAATAGCCAAAATGATAATGCAGTACATTTGGTTTGAAGGAACACAATGGGACGAGGTTGTATCTCCTACCATATTGGATCGTTGGCACACATTCATGGATAACCACAGTTACATAAACAACATTAAAATTCCACGATGGGTCCACTTCTCGCCAACGGACGATGTGTCCATTCATGGTTTCTGCTATGCATCAGAGAAAGCATACGCAGCAACGGTCTACCTGCGCGTAAGTAGAAGCAACGAAGTTTTCGTCAGCCTACTATTGGCAAAAACCAGAGTAGCACCTGTCAAAACTATGTCATTACCACGTCTGGAACTGTGCGGTGCCGTATTACTGGCCGAAACAGTTGAATCTGTCGTCAACAACCTGGAGCTGACACATCTTAACCTTAAACTATGGACGGATTCGACCATCGTTCTCGCATGGATGCGCAAGCCACCATATTCATGGTCAACGTTTGTATCCCATCGAGTGACAAAAATCGTAGAAAAGGTTGGTAACGCAAACTGGAATCATGTCGATTCAGGATCCAACCCTGCGGACTTAGCTCGTCGGGGACTTCTGGCACAGGAATTAGTGGAAAACACCTTGTGGTGGCAGGGACCTTCTTTGCCTCAAGAAGATCAATCTAAATGGCCATTACAGCAAAACGACAATAGAGGAAAAACAGGTACGTGTACATGCTTGTACAACAATACAGAAGAATTCTAACGACATTCTGTTATCATATGTTATGAGATTCTCTCAAAGAACTCATCCAAACACAAAATCTTCCTGTCAACAAAAGTCTTGCTTAATTTCATCCGAAGAAATTAAAGCAACGACAAGGCGTTTGATAATAATTACGCAGAAGCAGAAGTATGGTCAAGAATATGATTGTTTGAAATCCGGTGAGCATATTGATGCAAAAAGTGAAATTCTCTCTCTTAATCCATTCCTCGCTAAAAATGAAGTCATGAGAACTGGTGGCCGTCTCGGTGCGTCCCTCGATTTGTCGTACAATGAGCGCCATCCAATTATCCTTCCATACAACTGCATATTGTGTCGTCTAATAATCCAGTTTATTCATCAAGTCCCTCTGCATAGAAAAAATCAGCTTAGGTTACGGCTATCGCGGGCTCAGTATTGGATTCCAAGTTTGAAAAAATTGATACGATCCATTATCCATAACTGTAAGACGTGCACGATATTCAGAAAACGTGCTCAGACGCAACTTACGGGTGTACTTCCGACCGAACGATCCACATTTTCACGCGCTTTTACGAATACGGGGGTAGATTTCGCGGGTCCGTTCGAAATAAAAAGCTACCGTGGAAGAGGATGCCGTGTATCCAAAGGGTATGTCTGTCTGTTTGTGTGTTTTACAACAAGGGCCATGCACCTGGAGGTGGACACAATCATTTTTAGCAGCCCTCTCTAGATTCGTTTCTATAAGAGGTTGCCCTTCGTTGGATCATTGAGATGCCTAAGGTCCGAACTTAAAGCCTTCATAGCCGATGCTCGCAACAATGCTATCTCAAGGTATAGCCACCAAGCTCTTACATGGCATTTCATATCTGCTGCAGCTCCTCATATGGGCGGACTTTGGAAAGCAGGTGTGAAAAGCTTTAAGAATCACTTTCGGAAGATTGCGTCTGGGCAAAAATATACTTTTGAAGAGTTTAACACACTCTTATGCTGAATTGAGACTTGCCTTAATTCGCGACCATTAAGCCCAGCCTCAAACGAGCCTACTGATTTGGAGCCACTTACTCCAGGACATTTTTTGGTCGGCGGACATCTGATGGCCCCACCAGAACCGGATGTAAATGAAAGCAGTGCCTCTATCGTAAATAGATGGCAAAAACTTAAGGCCTTACATCAATCCTTCTGCAAAAGGTGAAAAACCGAATACTTAAACGAGATGCAGAAACGCATTAAGTGGAAACTTCCAAAGACAAATTTAAAGACAGGTGATCTTGTCGTCATCAAGGAAGACAATTTGTCACCGAACGAGTGAAGATTAGGTAGGATTGTTAATATACACCCAGGCGCTGATACCCGAGTGTGAGTAGTTGACATCATCACTGAAAAAGGCCAAATTACAAGACCGCTTGCCAAATTGGTCTTACTAACACCCTACGAGGAGGAAAACGTGGATGCACACCCTACTCAACGCAAAAGTTCCCTAGGCAGATCGGCAGCCTAGCTTTCCGATACACTCACTACGATACAAATATTGCAAATTTCACCATTGTAGAAAATCTTCAAAAAAAAAGAACAACATTTTGTATATACACCCTCTAAAAATTTAGGCGATTGTGTATAAATAATAATAATATATAAATAATAATAATATAGAAATAATAATAATATATAAATAAAATATATGACAATAGAACAACTTATCACTCTCCCGTTTATGGTAATTGTATTTACCTCGATGGCAGCATCACCAGATTTGAAGAATTTGGGGTTCTCTTCGGTGGTCTTGCCGGAACGACAATCAATCTTTTCTTTGATTTCAGCAAATTTTCGATATTACATTTTATGTCTCGTTTACAATTGTTAACGAACAAACATTGCGATTATTATTTCGTGAAATTGTGGTTTGAAATAGTGTGGTTAGAATGAATGGCAAACAAGCAATCATTCAGTGGTGGATGTAGTTATTTAACGCGATTTTAACAATCCGCATATTTTCGTATCACTTTCACAAACGCACACACGGAAAATTAAATTTGAACAAAACAGCTCACAATTTGTTATGCTAATGTTTTGCGAAGCTTTACAATTGTTCACACATTTGAAATTTTCTTTGATAATAGCAAAATACCGGAACGCTCAAGTAGTGTCTTAATCAGTTTTTTTATAAAATCACATTTTATTGGTTTTTGTTTATTGTACAAAGATTGTATTCAAAGATATAAGTGCAAATAATTCAGCTTAGTACGAAATTGATTCAAAAAAGCTTTAGTTACAATAAATCTGCCACTATTGGTGGTTAGTGTATACGATTTAAAGCATTGAAGTACAGGCAGAGATAAATTTATCTCTGGTACAACATATTATGACACTTACAGTGTTGCATTTAGATAGTGTATATTTGGAAGCAAAGTGCGTGAAGTAATACATGATGATATATATGTATGAGCAAAATTCGTTTCGAAAAGTTATGTAATAATAAATTTAGGACTTCTTATATTTCATATATCCTTTGTTTTGTGCTGACTATTTCAAATGGAATGTTGTTATTATTGTTTCAATGGTTGAGTTTGTTACTTTGCTGCTGATTATGTAATTGTTGTTACTGTTGCCGTTGCTGTAGTTTTGAACGGCTGGAGCGTGTGGCGTACACTCATTTACGGGGTTGTTGAATGTTGATTTGAGGTTTTTCAACATTTCCTTTCACTGGAGCACCGCAACTGTCTGCGTCAATCAGGTACAATCTTCTGCATCCTTAGCTGGACGCTCAGCTGCAGGAAGTTTGTGTTGTACAATGCGCATGCCACCCGCTTTACCTGATGGTGGATGTCCAGCAACAAGATTTGGTTGTTCATCAGCCATTTTTTTCTTCTAAATATCTTTATAAGGTTATTATGTATACAACCGTAAAAATTATAGCAATTAATAATTCAAAACAAGTTATTCTCACCTATTTAGCTTTGGTAAATTACGCACTGGATTTTGGGTTTTTCCTATCCTGGCCAGCCGAGCCCCAGATTTGTAGTTTGATTTGTTTGCCGTCAATTGTAATCATGCGTGCCCCAAATTCCACGCCAATCGTCTAATCGTGCACAAGGTGGAAACGTTTGTCGGTAAACTGAAGAAGAAGGCATGACTTTCCGACACCAGTATCGCCAATGATAATATATTTAAATAAATATGCGTACGACATTTTCTCTTTTGAATTCCTGTGCACGTGTTGCGCACATAACCAATAATACTGTTACAAAAAGTAGTATTAAGTTGTATTTGTATTGCTATATGCATCCCTTATTATGAACAATAGCTGTAGGTATATGGAATAGCATTTGTCTTGTTGTAGACATCTGGCGCCGCGGCTGTCTGCTTGCGTCTGGCGCCGTATAGCATTATGTTCTGGTAATTTCCAGACGCGATATTCTAGAAGGACACGTCGGCATCAGCGAGAAGTGCGTGGCTATATAAGCCGTGGCAGCGCGAACGTAATCGATCAGTGCTAAGAGTAAACTGCTATAGTGTAGATGAGTTATGAAATAAAGAGTAGTTGAATTAAATTAAACAGTTGTAGTTTTATTTGTCAATCCAGAGATACGAACCTAACAAAGTGAACTAGCAAGCAGTAAAATCGTAACAATTGGTGTCAGAAGTGGGATTGTCAAATAATCCAAATTCAAGATGGTTAAATTCGGAGAATTGAGAATTCAGCAATTAAAAAAGGAACTGGAGGAGCGTAATTTGCCGATAAGCGGGCAAAAGGCGGATCTGCAGGCACGATTACGAGAAGCAATGGAAGCGGATGGAATTAATGTGGACAAGTTCGAATTTGTTGGGCCAGAAACTTCTACAAAGGTAGAAGAGAAAGTAGAAGAACAACGAACATCATCAAGTGTAGACATGAACACGTTGTTAATGGCTATTCAGCAAATAGCTGAAAATACATCGCAGTTAAAGTCTTGCCTTACACAACAAATGACTGAAAATAATATGCAGTTCGAAAAGCGTTTGGTACAACAGATTACAGAAAATAATACACAAGTGCAAGAGAAATTTTCAAAATTTGATGACGAATTAAGCACAATAAAAAATGACGAAGAAAATTTAAGATTAGAATTTCTTCAACTGAGTAATCGTGTGCGAGAACTGCAACTACATGGCCCTGCACCATCAACAAATAATCAAAGATTGAAGGCACCCACATTCGATGGAAGTATTCCATTTCAAATTTTCAAACTTCAGTTTGAAAAGACAGCAATGGCCAATAATTGGAATGCAGCGGACAAGGTGGCGTCCTTGTTTGTATCATTGAAAGGACCTGCGGCAGAAATCCTTCAGACTATTCCAGACTGTGAACGGGACAACTATGAGGCATTGATGAGTGCGATAGAAAGACGATATGGTAGTGAGCACCGGAAACAAATATACCAGATCGAACTGCAAAATAGGGGTCAGAAAATGAACGAGTCATTGCAAGAGTTCGCAACTGAAATAGAACGACTGGCTCATTTGGCAAATGCAGATGCACCTGTGGATTACATTGAGAGGGTAAAAATTCAATGTTTCATAAATGGAATTCGTGATGTGGACACCAAACGCGCCACATATGCATTGCCAAAAAGAACGTTTGATGAAACGGTTTCGCACGCCCTCACACAGGAAACAGCTTCCCTACTAAGTAAACCAGCACACAAGGTACAAAGGGTTGAAATGGAACAACCGGCGCTGATGGAAGAAATATTGAAGACTCTGAAGACAATTGCTGCACCGCGAGTAAATACAACAGGCAGATGTTTCAACTGTGGAAAAGCGGGTCACTTTGCCCGAAATTGCAATATAAAAGTAAACCCATCAAAACGGAAACAACCAACAGATAACGAGGACGAAGCATCCACATCTCACAAGTCGTTAAACTTCGAAACGGAACATCGAAAGGGGATTCACCACAAAAATGCGGATGCATTATCACGTCGCCCTTGTCCACTGGAATGTAAACATTGCTCCAAATCAGAGGGAAAAGAAGGTATAATCGACGTGCGATTACTGAATATAGAACCTGAAGATGATTGGACTCCTCATCGCATCAGAATCAATCAGCTGGAGGACCCTGATCTTGCAAAGCTGGTGCCAAAGAAAATGGGGTACGACCACCAAAGGAACAAATAAGTAACGAGAGTCCAAAGGCAAAAGCATATTGGGCCCAATGGAACAGCATAAACCTCGTTAATGGATACCTTCATCGTACCTGGGAAAGCGAAGATGGCAAACAGTCTCGTCTGCTGATCATAGTACCGAAGTCCATGATCCCGAAAGTATTGAAAGAATATCACAATGGACCTAGTGGAGGGCACCTTGGGATTACAAAAACTATTGAGAAGATTAAACAACGGTTCTACTGGATCGGTTGTCGAGATTCCATAGCAGAATGGATAAGTAATTGCGTAGAATGCATGGCAGCTAAAGGTCCTAAAGCCAAGAGTCGCGGTAGGCTACAACAGTACAACGTGGGATCACCATTTGAACGAGTCGCAATGGATGTTGCAGGTCCGTTCCCAACCAGTACGACCGGAAACAAATATCTACTGGTTGTCATGGACTATTTCAGTAAATGGCCAGAAGTATATGCCTTACCAAACCAAGAAGCGAAGACAATAGCCGAAGCGTTTGTAGAAAATTGGATAACAAGGTTCGGAGTGCCCGTCGAATTACACTCAGATCAAGGCAGGAATTTCGAATCTTCCATTTTCCAAGAAGTCTGTACATTATTGGGCATCCACAAGACACGGACAACAGCGTTACATCCACAATCAGATGGAATGGTGGAGAGATTCAACCGAACGCTCGAAGAACATCTGCGGAAAATCGTTGATAAAGATCAACGCAATTGGGACAAGTGCATCCAGATGTTCCTGCTGGCGTATCGTTCAGCGAAGCACGAGACAACTGGTTACACGCCAGCAAAGATTATTTTCGGATCTGATCTGCGACTCCCTGCTGATCTTAAGTTTGGAACGAATCCTACAGCTGTAAGAAATGATGAAGATTATTGTTCTGCCTTAAAGGAAGAAATGAATGAATTGCATCTAATGGTAAGACAGCACACGCATCTGATGAGCAATAAGATGAAGGACCGGTTCGATCAAGCGGCAAATTCAAAAGGTTTTGAAGAAGGTGATCTGGTCCTGTTGTACAATCCACTTCGAAAGAAAGGCTTGTCCCCGAAATTGCAGACAGCCTGGGAAGGGCCCTATATGGTGATGAAACGACTCAATGACGTGGTATACCGCATACAAAGAAATGGGAAAGCACGATGTAAAATGAAAGTAGTGCATTTGGAGAGGCTCGCCCCATTTGGTTCAAGAGGATTTGTGCCTAATCGGGACGATTAGGCTTTAGTGGAGGGCAGTGTTACAAAAAGTAGTATTAAGTTGTATTTGTATTGCTATATGCATCCCTTATTATGAACAATAGCTGTAGGTATATGGAATAGCATTTGTCTTGTTGTAGACATCTGGCGCCGCGGCTGTCTGCTTGCGTCTGGCGCCGTATAGCATTATGTTCTGGTTATTTCCAGACGCGATATTCTAGAAGGACACGTCGGCATCAGCGAGAAGTGCGTGGCTATATAAGCCGTGGCAGCGCGAACGTAATCGATCAGTGCTAAGAGTAAACTGCTATAGTGTAGATGAGTTGTGAAATAAAGAGTAGTTGAATTAAATTAAACAGTTGTAGTTTTATTTGTCAATCCAGAGATACGAACCTAACAAAGTGAACTAGCAAGCAGTAAAATCGTAACAATACGAAATGTCATTCATGACATACGGTGATGCCATGCCGTCAGTTTTTAATTCCCCTTAAAAATTTTACAACAGTAAATCTAAAACTGTTTCCTTTCAAACTATGAGGCAAAACTCATGCTTATTTTTTTTTTGCAAATATGTTTTGCAGCAAATAACGAAGTTGCAAACCGAAAGTCTCTTCTACAGCAGTACATGTAAGCATTGCCCTTGAACTTACTGAGCAAGAAGTACTTTATTGACAAGTAAGAATTGAAAATAATTATTAAACCAAATTGTATTTAACATTTTCATTGGTGGCAGGCCACTTTGTCGAAAACATACGACAAATAAAACAATAACGATAACATAAATTTGATGCTAAAGGCAAAATGTTTTTTATTTAATTATTATTATATGGTAATGTAAGGCAGTTCACACCACATAAGGCCACCTCCACACTATGCAATATAATATAGCGTTCACACGATCAAATAATTTATGCACTTTTTCTCGCCACCCAATCAGTCTTAGGTGATATTCAAAACCAAACAACACAAAATCGTCAACAGGTTAATTTCAGGAAGATGACTCGCTACAGTACCTTGAAGAAGACTGCGGCGCTACACCAAAACCGGTACCCACTTTCTTGCACGCTGTGCAAGGGAAAGCACCCACTACGGCTCTACTCGTCCTTCCGAGACAAGACACCGGAAGAGCGCCTACGGGAGACACTCATAGGCAAGTACTGCGTAAACTGCCTTGCGGTCAACCACAGGGCAGCGAATTGCTCCAGCGACGCACGGTGCCGGCGCTGCAACGAGAAGCACCACACAATGCTGCACATCGGTGAAAATACCCGTCGCCGCTCCGCAGTGCCTCAAAACCCTTCATGGAACGAAGAAATGACGTCAAGTTCCGACGATGCAATCTCCATCTATGCGTCAGACCTTGGAACGGAGACTAGGACTCTCCAACCAGAACCGGAGGAGGGAGAATTATTTGAAACCGGAGCGGAAACACGGCCTTTCCGCCCATCACCGCGAGGAGAAACGGAAACCCGGACTTTCCGCCCCCTTTTGCTACAAGAACGTCGCTGGTAAGGATCGAGGCAAGAGGACGCCTACATCAAGTCAAGGCTCTCATAGACGCCTGCGCACCTACGTCGCTAATTGCGCGCGACCTCGCGAGGGAACTGCAACTAGTGCAGACTCATATCGGTGGTCAACGCGGCTGCCTCTTAGTACTGCGAGGCAGACATGGGACGAATACCCGCATATCCACGCATGCAAGGGTAATGCATGATTATAAGCGCATCAGCCCGACCACCACGTTGGACTCCGACATATCAACCCCGTACACCCACATCAAACTTGCGGATCCCAACTTTTACAAGTCGACGCCGATACGCTTGGTGCTCGGCGCAGAGGTCTACTCCCGCATCATGACCCAACAAGTCATGCCACAAATGTTTGGGCAGCTTCTCGCGCAGGGCTCCATTTTCGGCTGAGTGCTTTCGGGTACGGCCCGGTACTAAGTTAAGTTATGGCTATCGTTTTTTTATTCTTATAAAAAAAAAATAATAATAAATGAATGATGTTTTACTATATTTTCTATTTATCTATACTAATATTGTGCTGTAAATTTGTACATTGTTATGGTGGTCGATGGACATGTAATTTTTTTTGTTGCTCACCGCTAGGGTGCCGGTATGTTCAGGCCATTGCCTAATTTTTTTTTACCAACCCTAGTGAGTATATGACAAACCATTGCCAGTTAGCTGTTAATAACTTTCACTCAACTGGCAATGGTTTCGTTGAAAACTTCCGCTAGGTTTGACTCAATGGCTTAGCAAGCGATTCTGCTAGTCACACTTTTTCACTTTTTCTAAAGATCGGAGCGAATCAAGACGTCGTCTACCGGCCATCACAACCAGCATCACCACTATCACAAGCAAGGTAATTTATAATAATCAAAATTCAATAAAGAACCAACCTTTGTTGTATATATTATATTAGACACAAAACTTTGTGGTTTTCTTTCATTAACACTTTTTTCTTGTTTCCTATTCTCAACCATCGACGCATCGTCTCGACTGACTCGTCGAGAGTTCGAGAATAAGCAGTATTATTTCAAAACTTGTAAACATATGTAACTTAATTTACAGTTTAAATTTTTTAAATAATTTTTCATTGCTTTCGGTATAAGGGATCTTTTGATACATCGATGTTTTTATTCGATCCACCGCTTAACAATGATGTCATGCCATAGAAAACTTGATACGAGCCTCTTTGGTCCGAGAGAGAGCTGTCAAAACTCGCATTTTTTATAACATGTACCAATGATGCCACTGATGAAAAATATTAAATTGGGCATTTTATATTAATTTGGGCATTTTGGAGTTTCCACATTACCACTGAGGTATGCAAATAGCGCGTTACCGATATTATTTTTGGGTGCTCGGTTCCTCAGTAGGCCTACATCACCCATACATATAAATAATTTTACAAACTACTGACATCTAATTTTACAAAACTTCAACAACGCACTAATTTTGGCAGTTCGTTTTACCGCTGCTTTTCTGGCATCCCGCCTTTTTCACTAACTGCTGTTTGACGGCACCCTGACTGTGTTTTGTTGCCAGCTCAGAAAACAGATCAGGGTTCGCTGTCAGCTGACAAGCGAGAGAGTAAGAAAGGAGATTCTGATCAATTTATCTATGGTCATGTTTCGATGCATCGTTTCTGCTTAAACGTCGATGTTTTTCTTTTAATGAACATCTCTACTCTCTACTAGGTATGAGTATGTTTCGTTTGACAGATTTTACTTGGACAAAAACACAAGTTTTCGTGCGAAAACATGTTTTCGTTGTCGGTCCGAACATAGTATTATTGATTAATAGTAGTTGTAGTAGTTATATATATGTATGTGGGAATTGTATTATACCCACGAACTTACTAGTCAACTTCCTTTTTTTTAAATCAAATTCACATGTTGCAATTTCATACTGTTGTACAATTTAAAATGTAATTAAAGTTTTATTTAATAAGGAAAATGAGTATTACAAAAACGAAACGATTAACAATAATCTTCTGCAAAAAGATACTTCGATTATAATTTAAGTCGTCACAAGCGTCACATAGTTTTTATAAAAAGACAAAAAGGTTTAGCAATTAAATTTAAAAAGATGTACTCCTTACGTACAGCTGCAACCGAAACCATTGGTTTTCGGAAAGTGCAGAAGAACAGCTGGTACGACGAGGAGTGCCGTGTCGCAGCGGAGAGAAAACAGGCTGCCTACCTCACAACGTTACGATCGACCACAACACGTGCGGGATGGGATAGATACCGAGAGTTGAAGAGGGAAGCGAGACGCATTTGTAGACAGAAAAAGAAAGAGGCCGAAATGCGTGAGTACGAAGAGCTTGATAAGCTGGCCGACAGGGGTAATGCTCGAAAATTCTACGAAAAGATGCGGCGGCTTACAGAAGGTTTCAAGACCGGAGCATACTCTTGTAGAACCCCCAAAGGTGATCTAGTTACCGATGCCCAGAGCATACTTAAATTATGGAGGGAACACTTCTCCAGCCTGCTGAATGGCAGTGAACGCACAACACCAGGAGAAAGCGAACCCGATACCCCAATCGATGACGATGGAGCAGACGTTCCATTGCCCGACCATGAAGAAGTTCGAATAGCAATTGCCCGCCTGAAAAACAACAAAGCGGCAGGGGCCGATGGATTGCCGGCCGAGCTATTCAAACACGGCGGCGAAGAGCTGACAAGGTGCATGCATCAGCTTCTTTGCAAAATATGGTCGGACGAAAGTATGCCCAACGATTGGAATTTAAGTGTGCTATGCCCAATCCACAAAAAAGGAGACCCCACAATCTGCGCCAACTACCGTGGGATTAGCCTCCTCCATATCGCATATAAGGTTCTGTCGAGCGTATTGTTAAAGCCCACCGTCAACAAACTGATTGGACCTTATCAGTGTGGCTTTAGACCTGGTAAATCAACAACCGACCAGATATTCACGATGCGCCAAATCTTGGAAAAGACCCGTGAAAGGAGAATCGACACACACCACCTCTTCGTCGATTTCAAAGCTGCTTTCGACAGCACGAAAAGGAGCTGCCTTTATGCCGCGATGTCTGAATTTGGTATCCCCGCAAAACTAATACGGCTGTGTAAACTGATGTTGAGCAACACTCAAAGCTCCGTCAGGATCGGGAAGGACCTCTCCAAGCCGTTCGATACCAAAGGAGGTTTCAGACAAGGCGACTCCCTATCGTGCGACTTTTTCAATCTGCTGCTGGAGAAAATTATTCGAGCTGCAGAAATTAATCGAGCAGGTACAATCTTTTACAAGAGTGTACAGCTGCTGGCGTATGCCGATGATATTGATATCATCGGCCACAACACCCGCGCAGTTAAGTTTGCTTTCTCCAGACTGAACAAGGAAGCAACGCAAATGGGTCTGGCAGTGAACGAGGGCAAGACGAAATATCTCCTGTCATCAAACAAACAGTCGTCGCACTCGCGACTTGGCACTCACGTCACTGTTGACAGTCATAACTTTGAAGTTGTAGATAATTTCGTCTATCTTGGAACCAGCGTAAACACCACCAACAATGTCAGCCTAGAAATCCAACGCAGGATAACTCTTGCCAACAGGTGCTACTTCGGACTAAGTAGGCAATTGAGAAGCAAAGTCCTCTCTCGACAAACAAAAACCAAACTCTATAAGTCTCTCATAATTCCCGTCCTCCTATATGGTGCAGAGGCTTGGACGATGACAACAACCGATGAGTTGACGTTGCGAGTTTTCGAGAGAAAGGTTCTGCGAAAGATTTATGGTCCTTTGCGCGTTGGCCACGGCGAATATCGCATTCGATGGAACGATGAGCTGTACGAGATATACGACGACATTGACATAGTTCAGCGAATTAAAAGACAGCGGCTACGCTGGCTAGGTCATGTTGTCCGGATGGATGAAAACACTCCAGCTCTGAAAGTATTCGACGCAGTACCCGCCGCGGGAAGCAGAGGAAGAGGAAGACCTCCACTCCGTTGGAAGGACCAAGTAGAGAAGGACCTGGCCTCGCTTGGAATATCCAATTGGCGCCACGTAGCGAAGAGAAGAAACGACTGGCGCGCTGTTGTTGACTCGGCTATAATCGCGTAAGCGGTGTCTACGCCAGTAAAGAAGAAGAAGACTCCGATTATAGATCGATTCGTCACATGCGCACGGCTACGCGTTCTCTCGACAAGTGTTCGTCTAGCATTCGCATTTTCTGGTTTGGGGTTTGTTGCGAAACTTGCGAAAAAGAGCTTCTTGCGAAAAAGGGTTTCAGTGTTGCTCAAACCCCACATGTACATATATGGGCCGTGGACAGAATTATCTTTCTATTTCATCCATTTTTAAGTACTGATACTTACAAAATCCCTACTAATAGGGATGCTTAAAAAATTTGTCTTGAGTGAATTTGGTGAATGAAGCTTACGTGGTTTAGGAGTTATATATATTTAACCAAGTTGAGGCCGGAGTCTTTTTACATTTTACAGTATCCTCTGGGTAGCCAAGGAACACACGACACATAAATCCATTTTGCGTTCGTTCTTCACACAGTGAACATTTGCGACAGGCAAGCGGAACATTTCTTGGGATTTATTTCTTATGTAGCACTTTTTCTATTTCTTTGTATTTCTATAATAAGTTATTCCAACACTTGTTTTTCTCAATTTTATTCTTATATTTATCACTTTTCGTTTGTCAAATTGCCAATTCATTTTTTATAAGATCAATAAATTCTGATAGGAAATCTTTTTTTGCATAAATCTCTTTAAAAATTATCTAACAATATTTCCCCAAAGATATAAATTGAAATTCGAATTATTGTTGCAGCTAGAAGGGAAACAGTGACCGAGCGTCTAACAGATATATGAGCGCTTGGGCAAAAAGCGAAAACTTTGAAGCGAGATTTCCCGGTTTTTAATTTTATGATTATTCTTAATTGGCGGGCAGGATAGAAAAAAAAACTAAACGTCGTATGAAATTAGGACAAAGTTTAATATCATTGGCATAAAATTATCTTCTATTTAAACTAAAAAATTAAGAAATGTCAAGTTTGAACATATTTTTAAACAATATAAGGTACAATTTTTTTGGTCAAAAACCACTTTTATAAATTAAAAATTTGTGAAAGATGTTCAAATATATGACTATAAGGTCTGGAAATTTCGCTTGAATCAATTAATCGATCAAACCGATTTTTTAAAGCCTCTATATCATCATCCGCGATCATCACTGTTCGGCGACACGAGAGAAATGAGATTTTATGCGCACACAACACCATACACGACACACATGTGCGCACACCGATCGTAAAAAATCAAACATTTTCGCGAACATGGATCAGTACGCGCACAAGCCCGTACACGAGTAAACCGCGTGCGCGCACATTCCGATCGCATGCACTTGTGTGTCGTGTATGGGCACTTTAAGGGAAATCTATCAAATATCAAAAACCTGACAATCATGTTATCACGTACAATGTTACATTTTATATTATAAAATGATAATTCAGTTCCTTTCAATGGCATTGAAATTAAAACGAAAAATCACGTCAATTCAATGGTATAAAAATACATGAATTATTAACAAAAAAACACACTTCAGTTCATTTCGGTAAAAAAAATACTAAACATAAAATTTACTTCAAGATTTATGTACATACATAACTCCGAAATATATCCTTAGATTGAGGTATAGCACAAAATTACTTTTCAATATCATTGCATATTTTTGTTTTTAACGTTTCGATATATACATAATTCAGGAATATTATATTATCTACGATTTTGGCTGCAAGTCGATTTCTTTTATCAGTTATGAAATTGCCTTTGGGATAGAAAAGTTGACTCTGACTTTAGTCAAAATCGATCTTATAATAGAAATAATCGACTTTTTAGGATCGATTCAAGCCTGTCTTGAATCGATTAAAATCGACTTTTACTCGATGACTTCGACAATTGACGAAATTAAGATAAGACCTGCACCAGGTAACTAGAGTTGTTTCAATTTTATCGCAAAATACTTATAAGAGCAAGAAAGAGAACCTACGTAACTTTATACAGCTTCCTACTGTACTCATGAAAACATACACTATCCTATAGGCATTAATGTTCCCCACTGTGAGATAATTAGCTATTCAAGGTCCGGAATCTCAGAAAACGAACGATGACAATTATGATATGTGGTCTTATTTGGATAACACTGTGAGTTGTAGTTCCAATTTTGCAGATTCTGATGAGGCTGGAGGATTACCAATACAATTACGACAATATTTGACACGCCCGGCTTTCAATCGGAAACGAAATCCTAATCCGTTCACTGTGTGGGAAAGTATGAAATTTGAATATCTGTATCTATGGAATGAAGCTAAAAAGTACTTGTCAATAGTTGCAACGTCTGTACCCTTGTGAGCGATTATTTTCACATGCAGGACTTATCGCATATCAGTTGAGGAGTCGCTTATCACCTCAGCATCTTTAAGATCAATCGCCAAAGAAATGTGGTTTTCGTAGTTATTTTTTTTTTTATTTTTTGTTTTTTAATTAAAAAAAGCAATTTGATTATCCAATACCAAATTGTATGCAATAAAATCATAAAATACTTTTTATAATATGTTAAAAAGTTATAAAATATGATTGTACGTTCATAATTTAATAAAATATTGATATATCTAACGAATTTCGTATACGAGTTGCTTAATTTATAAAAAGCCGACTTAAGCCACACTATCGGGGTTGATTTATCGACTTTCAGAATCGAAAAACTAAAAGTCGATTCCAAAGTCAAAAATCGATTCCGCTCGCGCTCTTTCCATCCCTTAATTGCCTGCTTTGGAAAACACACGCACTACTTGCAGGTACAGTTATGTGCAAGTTTTGAAATGCGTGGAAAGTTACCGTGCGATTCTGTAACGTGATACAGTCTCAAGTCTCTAAATTTCAGATTTTGAGTTAGAGACAACTTTTGAGACTTGTGATGATTTTGCTATTCTGTAAGTGACAGTCTCAAAATCTATTACATTTCATTATTCAGAGATGTTTTTACACATGAATGAAAATAAATATGTCGATAATAAGTATTAAAATTTCTATAACATAGTCAAAAACCATAATTATCCAAATGTGAGCGATAAGTAATTGTGAGACATATTCACAGTCATTATTACACAAGCAAGCCATGTGATTGTGAGAAGATAATATTTTTAGTGAGAGCAATTAGGAGTGGTTATTCATGAATTTGAGAGTATAATCATAAGCCAAGTATTCACTGCAGATCACTGGCAGGAATAAAGGGATGTCCAAATTATTCCAGTGTGAGAGCGCTTCAAAATAAGCGTTTTTTTATAACATTTTCCATTATGGCCAGATTGGACAAAATACTAATTTTTGGACATTTAAATTAAAACACCCAACATTTAGTAAGAATAAAAACTACTATTCATTGGTTACTTAATACATAGAGAATCTATTTAAATCTTTTTATAGCATGTTGAAACAACTAACTCTTGACTTTTCAATACCGAATAAAAGGTTTTCAGCGTTTTAGCTCTTAATCAATAAATGCTTTTAATAATTTTCCATTGAAAATAATACTATGATGCTTGAAATTACAAAATGTTTTATCAAATACATTTAGATTTCATAAATTTATTTAATTTTCATTGTTTTAAATTTTTTGTAAGTGCAACAAATCTCTCCGTTTACATATTTTTTTGGTAAGATTTCAATCTGGCCATCGCTCGTTTCCAATTGCTAAACGTCAAAACCTACTGAACTCGATTAGCTGTCAAAATTGCTAAACGTCAAAACCTACTGAACTCGATTAGCTGTCAAAGTTCAGTAGGTTTTGACGTTTAGCAATTGCTCTCTCACTGGAAGTTGAAGAGTTGGACATCTTTTCATCTCTGCCACTGGGTTGTGTGCTGAGTTTGGGACCCACAACGTAAAAACGCCCTTAATGAAAAGGAATAAAAACCTCGGAAGAGAAAGCCCTTTTTTGATGACCACCATTGAAAACGAATTAAGGATAACGATTTGAGGTCATACACCAGGAATGTCCTGTCCCTTACTTGGGAAGGTGCCGCTGCCCAGCTGGTTGATGTCTTCGTTAGAGTAAAGGCTGGCAGCACCGCTGCTTGAGAAATGCGACGGACGGAACAAGGGCTAAGGCGAGTAAGTATTTGGGCATTTGCTATAGTGGCCATATAAAAGACGCAAATTCGGTGTGGGATTTGTGGTGGAAGAGAGACTGTCGCTGACTACAATCATTTGTAGTGCCAGACTCCAGCATAGAAAAACTCACCAGATCGATCATGTTGTGATAGACGGAAGGCACGTCTCCAGAGTCTCAGACGTGCGACATCGACTCGAATCACTACCTTGTCGCAGTCAAGATACGCACCCGCCTCTGTGCAGCAAACTACGCGAGTCAACAAACAGAAGGAAGGTTCGTCGTCGAGAAGCTGCAATCATAACAGACAGCCGAACGATCTTCGACTCGACCTCCACCCCTGCTCTCTGTGAACACTCGTCAACAACTCGGTATAAATAAACTGTCGGAAGGCATTTCATGCTCCTTACGTACAGCTGCAACCAAAGTCATTGGTTTTCAGAAAATGTGAAAAAACAGCTGGTACGATGAGGAGTGCGGTGTCGCAGTGGAGAGAAATCCGACTGCCTACCTCGCAACGTTACAATCGACCACAACACGTACGGGATGGAATAGAGACCGAGAGTTGAAGGGGGAAGCGAGACGCATTTGCAGACAGAAAAAGAGAGAAGCCGAAATGCAATAGTATGAAGAGCTTGACAATCTGGCAGACAGGGGTAACAAAAGGTTTGAAGACCGTAGCTTTACCATTGTAGAACCCTCAGAGGTGATCTAGTGACTACTGCTCAGAGCATACTATAATTATGGGGGGAACACTTCCCCAGCCTGCTGAATGACATTGAAGGCACAACACCAGGAGATGGTAAGCCCAATTCCTCCATCGATAACGATGGAGCAAACGTTTTATTGCCCGACCATGAAGAAGTCCGAATAGCTATTACCCGTCTGAAGAACAACAAAGCGGCGGGGACCGACGGGTTGCCGGCCGAGCTATTCAAACATAGCGACGAAGACCTGATAAGGAGCATGAATCAGCTTCTTTGTTAAATATGGTCAGATAAAACCTTGCCTGAACCCACAATCTGCTTCAACTACCGAGGGATAAGTCTCCTAAACATCGCATACAAAGTTCTATAGAGCGGATTGTGTGAAATATTAAAGCCCACCGTCAACAAACAGATTAGATCTTATCAGTGTGACTTTATGTCTGTAAAATCAACAATCGACCAGATATTCGCCATGCACAAAATCTTGGAAAATACCCGTGAAAAGGGAATCGATCCACACTACCTCTTCGTTGATTTCAAAGCGCTTATGACAGCACGACAAGGGGCTGTCTTTGCGATGTCTGAATTTGGTATCCCCGCATAACTAATACGCTTTTCTAATGACGTTGAATAATGCCAAAAGCTTCGTTATTATCGGGAATAACCTCTACGAGCCGTCATAACTTCGAAGTTGTAGAGAATTTCGTCTATCTTGGAACCAGCATTATCAGCAACAACAATGTCAGCCTAGAAATCCAACGCAGAAAAACGTTTGCCAACAAGTGCTACTTTAGACTTATTAGGCAATTGAGAAGTAAAGTCCTCTCTCGAAGAACTGAAACCGAGCTCTATAAGTCACTCATTATTCCCGTTCTGCTATACGGTGCAGAGGCATGGACGATGACAACATCTGATGAGTCGGCCTTAGGAGGTTTCGACAGAAACGTTCTACGGAAGAATTATGGTCGTTTGTGCATAGATAACTGCGAATATGGCATTCGATAGAACCATGAACTGTACGAGTTATTCGATGACATTGACAAATTTCAGCGAATTAAAAGGTAGCGGCTACGCTAGCTAGGTCATGTCGTTCGCATGGATGAAAAGACTACAGCTCTGAAGGTACTCATCGCATTACCCGCCGGGGGAAGCAGATGAACAGGAAAACCTCCTCTCAGTTGGAGTGACTAGGTGGAGAAGGACCTGGCTTCGTTTGTAATTTCCAATTGGCGCCGCGTTGCGAGAAGAAGAAACGACTGGCGCGCTGTTGTTAGCGCGGCTATAATTACCTCACAACTTTGTGACGCGTGAAATCACAATACAAAATTGCTTGTGTTTGTTTTGTTAACTTTTAAAGAAATATGTAATTGTTTTAATGAAATATAATGGATGAACTATTCTTACAAAGGGGTTATTTTATATATAAAAATGAATCGCAAAATGTTCTGCTAAGCGCATAACTCAACAACACCTCGACCAACTTGGCCACTTTTTATTTTGAAATGTTCGTTGAAGTTCAAAGATGGTTTTTACGGCGAGAAAAATTCGAATAATTGCCGGAAAACACCTAAAAATAGCCCATTTGTTTTTTTCCCATACAAACAAATGAATGTTTGGAAAATTGGACAATTCTAAAAAGTAATTTTTTTCCATACATGTTTCTTTTTATTTTTTGGTTGTTTTGTTTTTCAATATTTTGATTTGTAAATTATTTGAATAAGAAAAATTATTGAAAATTAGACAGTGTAAACGTTATGTGCGTTTCACACAAAGTGGTCAATTACAGATTGAAATTTGTTACGAAGCCACTAAGATGTCAATCAATTGGCGTTCTTTTTGCCATCAACGTATGGCAGGCCATATGTACTTGTGGAATTACGGATCGCGGTCAATCAGCAAGCGATCGTCACTAGCTCACAGCACGACTTCAAAACAACAGCTACTATGTTTGATATACTATATCTTTAATCAACGTATGGTATATATAGTACTGTAAGATGCTGGATATGGTATGTTCAGTTGGAAAAAAGAGGTTTGCCGCACGTATACATTCTTCTAGGAATTAGGACGAATTCACACAATTCACCCGAAAAACGACGCAATCGTCGTTTCTTCTACCTTCGGTTGCTATTGATTAAGGTACGCTGTTCAACCAGAGAACATAAAACACAGAGAAGGTGCAGGTTCGATGTCTAACATTTTATAGAATTGAAGTAGGGAATTCACCTTACAACCACAGAATTCATTGTTTACAGTTCTCTCTCATACTCAACCAGTGAATATGAACAGAAATAACATATAGTATGTACGGCTTATGATGCCATAGCTTGTATGCGCAATCAGGGAATATTGAAGAAAAATAAGTTCTTTGATATTCCATTTTTAACAGCGAAAAATGTGTGCAAATACAGCTCTCTCGCATACTCAAGAATGTGAACAGACATAAATATATGTATGCATGTTCCTTATTATACTCCCAACAACAGCATTGTAATATTTTCATGCTTAAATTTTTACTTTCAACTTGGGAATCGCAAAATATGCAAATATGTATGCATGCTTTTGCGTTTTGCCGTCGGCATTTCCATATTGGCATGTAAAAATAAAGTTCTTATGTAAGAAAAAATTACGAAAGTTGCCGAAAACCCCTAAAAACAGCCCTTTTCTTATTCCTATACAAACGTTTTATTTTGTACATATGTACATATGTACATATGTATGTATGAATAGGTAAAATCGCTCGAGAATGGCTGAACCAATCTTCATGACATTTTCAGAAGTTGTTCGATGTGGATCTGGAAAGGTTTAGAAAAAAAATAAACTTTATACTTTTCATGAGAAAAAGTCGAAAAATTGGAAATTTCCAAAAAGTAACTTTTTTCCATACAATTTTTTTTTCTTTTGTTTTTCAATATTTTGATTTGTAAATTATTTGAATTGTTCAATTTCGGTCGCTTGCCTTATTATTCCGGCTATTTAAAGGAAAAATTATTGAAAATTATTTAGTGAAAACTTTAGGTGTGTTTAAGACGAAGTGATCAATTACAGATTGAAATTTGTTATCAAGCCAATAAGAGGTCTCGCTAATATCAGTCAGCGTTCTTTTTGCCATCAACGTATGGTACACCAAGGTACATGAACGAGTACTCCCAGGATGCGATGACATAGGTGTTGAACTATGGATCGCAGTCAATCAGCAAGCGATAGTCACTATGTCACAGCCCGACTTTTCAAACAACAGCTTCTATGTTTGAGGCACTTTATCTTGAAGCAACGTAGGTATGTATATATGGTACTCTGCTGAGTTGCAAATAAGAGGTTTGCCGCACGCACACATTCCTCTTTGGATGGTGGATGGTGGGAACACCAGATCAAATTTATGATTATACGAAGTAATGAAAACCAATATGCTTCATTGACCTTGCGGACACCACAATCCCACTTTGTTGTGTTTGTCTGACAATAAATGCACGAAACACTATACACGTGCTTTTCCTTCGGAAACGCAAACTGGAGATGATGGATATCCACTCTATCCTCGTAGCTCACCAGCCGAAACATAATAGAACATTTATCATTTAAGTTAGAGATGGCGAATATGGTTGTCTAATTCACATTCAAAACTCATGTCAATGTTGAATGTTGCAGTTTGGTGCAATCAATCAAATACGTTTGCAAATACGCCACCAAAGAAAGCAACATGGCGATTACTGGCCTTGAACGAGATGAGATCAGCAAGTATCAAATGGGTCGATACCTGAACTGCAATAAAGCCCTTTGTAGAATATTTATTTTTGCAATTCATGGAAGTTTTCCGACTGTCGTGCGTCTCCCGGTTCAACTTCATTTAAGTCATTGAGTATTGTGAATGGTACAGTGTGTGTAACTTTTTGAAAAGCATGCCAACGATTGCAATTGCTGGAACATGATAATCACTGGAAACAAACGATGGACAATGCGATAGCTACTTCGCATACTTTTCGCGAAAATCATTTCGAAATATCAGCCTTAAAATTTGCGTCAATTACGGGATACGAAAAAATTGCATTGCCGAAGACATTTTACATCGTATTCGCTAGGAATTGGAAATGGGCAAATTACGATCGTCTTGACAATGAGACGAAGTCGTGAATTTTCCAGTGGAATTTCTAAATTCTTTGGAGAGCTTTGCTATGCCGCAGCATCATTTGTGTCTCAAAGTTGGATCTACCATTATTATGTTTCGCAACCTTCATGCACCGAAACTGTGCAATGGAACCCGAACTATCGAATACAAGGGGGCAGAATGCTTGATTCTACCAATACTTTTGTGTTCCAACGATTTGTCATTTTAGTTCAAACCTATTCAGTTTCCAGGGAAATTGCATTTGAAATGATAATCAACAGGACACAAGGATAGTCGCTAGAAGACTGTGGCATAAATCTGGAAATGCATTTTTCACACGGCCAGATATACGTGGCGTGTTCACGAGTTCGAAATCCATCTTCTCTGTACATTTACGCATCAGAAGATAAAAAAATTTTTGTATATTAAGCTGCGCTACATTAAAAAAAATTAGAAAAATCGCAAATAAACGATTTTTAACGCAATATAAATATAACTTTCTTTTCATTTCAAAACACTTAACTTCACGCAGGAAAACGGCTGTGGGGTCAGCTAGTATTTCTAATAGAAATGGAATTTATCACAATAATATATGTATATGTACCTATATATGCACATCTTCTATCATATTAATCTTATGTCTCTGCACATGCTCATATGAATGTATGTATACGCATGGGCGCGTTCAGAAATTCAAATCATGATTTTATCACTTATCAATATATTACATGTGCGCGCATTTGTCTGCATGTTCATACCAGTGACAGAGATAAAGAGATGTCCAACTCCTCTCTCACTGGAAGTGAGAGAGCAATTGCTAAACGTCAAAACCTACTGAACTTTGACAGCTAATCGAGTTCAGTAGGTTTTGACGTTTAGCAATTGGAAACGAGCGATGGCCAGATTGAAATCTTACCAAAAAAAAATGTAAACGGAGGGATTTGTTGCACTTACAAAAAATTTAAAACAATGAAAATTAAATAAATTTCTGAAATCTAAATGTATTTGATAAAACATTTTGTAATTTCAAGCATCATAGTATTATTTTCAATGGAAAATTATTAAAAACATTTATTGATTAAGAGCTAAAACGCTGAAAACCTTTTATTGGGTATTGAAAAGTCAAGAGTTAGTTGTTTCAACATGCCATAAAAAGATTTAAATAGATTCTCTATGTATTAAGTAACAATGAATAGTAATTTCTATTCTTACTAAATGTTGGGTGTTTTAATTCAAATGTCCAAAAATTAGTTTTTTGTCCAATCTGGCCGTAATGGAAAATGTTATAAAAAACGCTTATTTTGAAGCGCTCTCACACTGGAATAATTTGGACATCCCTTTATGCTGCACCCAGTCAAAAACGCTACTCCCTTCCTTCCTTTTCCTTCCTTATCGGCAAAATGTGTGCACAGTGGAGAACGTAGGAAAAATGCAGAAATCAGCCGTCTTTGTTTGTTTGCATTTGAACAATGTTGCCAATACTCAATACGCATATGTAGTTTTGTACACATCTATGTTTTCAATTACAATTTTTTACAATATAAAATATCAAAACTGAAAACAAACTATTAAAAATAGTTTATGTACTTATAAATAATAGCATTCGACTCTGATTTTGAGTTATTTTAAGAAAATTTCAAACATATTGAACTGATTGAATTATAAAAGTTGATAATTACTGCAGTATATCGGTATTTGGCAACCCTGCGTTGTGAGAGAGCAATCAGCTGCCACGTTACCGGCGGCAAAATCCAAATGTCGTGAAGGGAGAGAAGGGAGTAGCGTTTTTCACTGTGCAGTTACATTGCGCGCCCATAAGATAGGTCGTGCCAGCTGACACGACCCACGATCTTGCGTTTTTGACTGGCTAGCCTATTATTCCAGCCAATGATCTGCAGTGAATGCTTGGCTTATGATTATACTCTCAAATTCATGAATCACCCCCATTGTTCACTCATACTTGCTCTCACTAAAAATATTATCTTCTCACAATCACATGGCTTGCTTGTGTAATAATGAGTGTGAATATGTCTCACAATCACTTATCGCTCACACTTGGCTTGGCTTGCTTCTCTGTATACAATTGTTTGAGCTATTCGCTGCATACAATAGTTTCATCATTCATCTCATAGTTTGTACATGAATATATTCACTAATAAGTGCCTCAGTGTTTATTCAAGCATCATTCACAAATTCCGTGCCTACTTAAACTATAATTTATACCTACGCGGAGGGGATTTAAAAGGAACGAAAAGCGTGATTGTAGTGACTACAAGAGTGGAACTTCTTTATTTCTTATCTTTTTATTCAATTATTTTCTTAAGCCTAGAGGCTTCATCTTACATTCTAGAAAGTGCAGAGCTTAGGTAGATAACATAAAACTAACTTTCCATGCATATCAAAACTTGCACT
This sequence comes from Bactrocera correcta, assembly GCA_027475135.1. Classification (NCBI taxonomy): domain Eukaryota; kingdom Metazoa; phylum Arthropoda; class Insecta; order Diptera; family Tephritidae; genus Bactrocera; species Bactrocera correcta. The sequence continues at coordinate 125,050,404 of CM050325.1, read as the reverse complement.
TAAAATCATAACTGTACCTGCAAGTAGTGCCTGTGTATCTATGGCAGACAATTTCATAACTGATAAAAGAAATCGATTTGCACCCAAAACCGTATATAATATAATATTCCTGAATTATGTTATACAGTTATGAAATTGTCTGAAGACTAATTAATATTGCTATAAGAACTTCGAAACGTTAAAAACAAAAATATGCAATGACATTGAAAAGTAATTTTGTGCTATACCTCAACCTAAGGATATATTTCAGAGTTATGTATGTACATAAATCTTGAAGTAAATTTTATGTTTAGTATTTTTATTTTTTACCGAAATGAAATAAAGTGTGTTATTTTGTTAATAATTCATGTATTTTTTTACCATTGAATTGACGTCATTTTTAGTTTTAATTTCAATGCCATTGAAAGGAACTGAATTATCATTTTATAATATAAAATGTAAATGTATGTACATATATGTGCTTTTTTTAATAATAGAGAAAATTAATAAAAAATATGAATATCCCGTTTTTTATTTCATTATTTGTAGTCAATATTGGAACCAGTTACAAAATCCTTGTTGTTATACAATAATATAATACCAACTCTTAATATTTTCGTAATGGATTTTCGTTCAAGTGGCTTGTGCACAATTGAGCTTCTTCGTTTATTCACAAGTGTTTTGCATTCATAATTGTCAGAGAATCCTTAGCAAAGATTCATAAGTAATGTGAGCTCATAACCAAACACTTGTGAATACATGCTTCATACAAGGTAGGCAGCTCACAAGCCAAAACTCTCTCTCTCAGAATTGTAAGTGAGCAGTAATCACACTTGTACTTCTTCTTCTTTACTGGCGTTGACACCACTTACGCGATTATAGCCGAGTCAACAACAGCGCGCCAGTCGTCTCTTCTTTTCGCTACGTGGCGCCAATTGGATATTCCAAGCGAAGCCAGGTCCTTCTCCACCTGGTCCTTCCAACGGAGTGGAGGTCTTCCCCTTCCTCTGCTTCCCGCGGCGGGTACTGCGTCGAATACTTTCAGAGCTGGAGTGTTTTCATTCATCCGGACAACATGACCTAGCCAGCGTAGCCGCTGTCTTTTAATTCGCTGAACTATGTCAATGTCGTTGTATATCTCGTACAGCTCATCGTTCCAACGAAAGCGCTATTCACCGTGGCCAACGCGCAAAGGACCATAAATCTTTCGCAGAACTTTTCTCTCGAAAACTCGCAACGTCGACTCATTGGTTGTTGTCATCGTCCAAGCCTCTGCACCATATAGCAGGACGGGAACTATGAGCGACTTATAGAGTTTGGCTTTTGTTCGTCGAGAGAGGACTTTACTTTTCAATTGCCTACTCAGTCCGAAGTAGCACCTGTTGGTAAGAGATTGAAGAAGTCGCACGATAGGGAGTCGCCTTGTCTGAAACCTCGTTTGGTATCGAACGGCTCGGAGAGGTCCTTCCCGATTCTGATGGAGCTTTAGGTGCTCAATGTCAACTTACACAGCCGTATTAGTTTTGCAGTGATACCAAATTCAGACATCGCGGCATAAAGGCAGCTCCTTTTCGTGCTGTCGAAAGTAGCTTTGAAATCGACGAAGAGGTGGCGTGTGTCGATTCTCCTTTCACGGCTCTTTTCCAAGATTTGGCGCATGGTGAATATCTGGTCGGTTGTTAATTTACCAGGTCTAAAACCACACTGATAAGGTCCAATCAGTTTGTTGACGGTGGGCTTTAATCTCTCACACAATACGCTCGACAGAACCTTATATGCGATGTTGAGGAGGCTAATCCCTCGGTAGTTGGCGCAGATTGTAGGGTCTCCTTTTTTATGGATTGGGCATAGCATACTTAAATTCCAATCATTGGGCATACTTTCGTCCGACCATATTTTGCAAAGAAGCTGATGCATGTACTTTATCAGCTCTTCGCCGCCGTGCTTGAGTAGCTCGGCCGGCAATCCATCGGCCCCTGCCGCTTTGTTGTTTTTCAGGCGGGCAATTGCTATTCGAACTTCTTCATGGTCGGGCAATGGAACGTCTGCTCCATCGTCATCGATTGGGGAATCGGGTTCGCCTTCTCCTGGCGTTGTGCGTTCACTACCATTCAGCAGGCTGGAGAAGTTTCCCTCCATAATTTAAGTATGTTCTGGGCATCGGTGACTAGATCACCGTAGGGGGTTCTACAAGAGTATGCTCCGGTCTTGAAACCTTCTGTAAGCCGCCGCATCCTTTCGTAGAATTTTCGAGCATTACCCCTGTCGGCCAACTTATCAAGCTCTTCGTACTCACGCATTTCGGCTTCTTTCTTTTTCTGTCTACAAATGCGACTCGCTTCCCTCTTCAACTCTCGGTATCTATCACATCCCGCACGTGTTGTGGTCGATCGTAACGTTGCGAGGTAGGCAGCCTGTTTTCTCTGCACTGCGACACGCCACTCCTCGTCGTACCAGCTGTTCTTCTGCACTTTCCGAAAACCAATGGTTTCGGTTGCTGCTGTACGTAAGGAGTGTGAAATGCCGTCCCACAGTTCTCTTATACCGAGTTGTTGACGAGTGCTCTCAGAGAGCAGGAGTGCAAGCCGAGTAGAAAATCGTTCGGCTGTCTGTTGTGATTGCAGCTTCTCGACGTTGAACCTTCCTTTTGTTTGTTGGCGTGCGTTTTTTGCTGCACAGAGCCGATTGCGAATTTTGGCTGCAAAAATATAGTGGTTCGAGTCGATGTTAGGACCTCGGATCGCACGCACATCTAAAACACTGGAGACGTGTCTTCCGTCTATCACAACATGATCGATCTGGTTGGTAGTTTTTCGATCCGTAGACTGCCAGGTAGGTTGAGGAATCTTCTTATGCTGGAATCTAGAACTACACATAACCATATTTCAGCACCCGGCTAAGTCGATCAGCCTCAACCCGTTTGGGGATGTTTCCTCGTGGAGGCTGAATTTACCGACCGTAGTGCCAAAGATACCTTCTTTGCCCACTCTGGCGTTGAAGTCGCCAAGCACGATTTTGACATCGTGGCGGGGGCATCTCTCATAAGTGCGCTCCAAGCACTCATAAAAGGCATCTTTGGTCACATCGTCCTTCTCTTCCGTCGGGGCGTGGGCGCAAATCAGCGATAAGTTGAAGAACCTCGCTTTGATGTGGATTGTGGCTAGATGTTCATTAATAGGAGTGAATGATAGTACCTGGCGACGGAGTCTCTCTCCCACCCAAGAATCCAACATCGTCCATCGCATTTCTTGGACGGCGGTGATGTCAGCCTTTATTTTCACGAGGACATCAACCAGCTGAGCAGCGGCACCTTCCCAATTAAGGGACCGGACATTCCAGTTGTATTCCCTCAAATCATAGTCCTTAATTCGTTTGCCATGGTCGTCATCAAAAGGGGGCTCACTCATCTGAGGCTTGTTGTTGTCTTTCATTGGGGGTGTTTTTCCGCAAGTGGGTCAAAGTTGTGTTTAACTCATTCACTGCAGATCACTGGTTCATATATTCATATATACTTACATATATGTACACATATTTGTATAAAATTTAAGCATTGTTCTACAAAAACATCAATTGTCTAAGTAGCAGAAGCATCACAAGTCAATATGGCAGCCAAATTGGCGAAGCCCAAATGTAGTAAATTTTACTACAAAAACGATTTCATTCATAAACGCAGGCGCATATTCCACAAGCGACCTCGCTTCATTTATAAAAACAGGCACCGTAACATCTCCCCGAGCATGCCTTTGCCAACAAACGTATTTTCGTGCCGATGGCAAAAGCTAAAAATCATAAATTGAACAACTCTCTTGGGTTTGTTCAAAGAAAGAAGTGAGAAAAGTGGCAACATAGCTGTTGTCGATTTACAATATTTGTCAATTCTAAAATATTTTTTCGTGGCTCTCAAAAGTCAGCGTCGATATGTATGCAAGCTCATACAAAAACATACATTATACGCCAGCTTGTTGCCGAAGCTGTTCAAGCAGCAAGGGAAGCGGTAACAATCGGCGATCGTTTGTAAGTTTCTTTCGGCACAGCTTTGTTTTTGATTGCGAAAGCAAATGTTCCAAAAAGCATATTTCTACACTTAAACAAAATTATTTCAATCATTGTATATTTCTTTCAAGCATAACCAAACCATAATTAGGACAACGCAATCCAAGCGTCAATATTGGTGTTGGTGCTAAGCGCTTGAAAAGTCATGATGAGTACACAGGTTCGAATCTCGACAGATTTTATTTTTAATTTTTGACTTTTATTCTTCCATGAGAATAAATTGTAAAATAAGAATTTTTCGTTCTTTTGTAATTTTTGTTGAACTGCCGGCACTGTTGCAATATTTCTTCTAAGCAGTTTTGCCATCGTGACGAGAAATAGTTTATGGGCAGCGAAGCTTGCGCGGGAAGATGTGTTGATACGTATGTTGTTGCTGTTTTTGCTTCATTCATATTTTAAAACTTTTTGTAGCCACAAACACATGTTTCTCTGTTTGGCTGAAGTCATATTTATGTTGGTATGGTTGTGATAAACAAGGGGTTCCCTGGTGCACATATGTATGTACATGTGTACACATGGATTATTCCATACCAAATCGACCACTTTTGAACCCGACACCCTTGGGTTTTTGCTGAAACATATCCATTATTTTCTACCCTTTGAAAAACATTTTTGAGAATTTTTTCAAAACTTTTTGACCAACTTCAAAGAAGTTACGAATTTTTCAAAAAAATGGCTTTTTTATTTTCAAATAGCCATAACTTTTGTAGAAATTGACGTTTGGGGACCTTTTTTTTAATTTTTGGTTTTGAATGAACTTTTCGAAAAAATACACAAAAAAAATTTAACACGATCAATTATATGGAATAATCGTTTTTTTTTATGTAAAATCGTCATTTTTTGGATGTTTGATATCACTACAACTAGTTTCAAAAACTAACGAGCAGTTTGATTTGAATAACTTAAGAACAAATTACATAGAAATTAATGGTAATATTCATACATATATGTTATATAATTAATTCCTATATATTTTAGTTTCCAACTAAACTATGTGCTTTTTCGACATAATCGGCTAGAGCGGAGTGTCCTCCTCGTTCTCATGTGTATTCAACTTTTTGTAGCGGGCATCTGCCTGACTCCTTATTTTTTCGGCGACTGTATTCATCCTTAGGTCCCGATGAATATCAGCATTTCTGCAGTACCAAGGAGCATTTACAATGCCTCTTAGCGCCTTGTTTTGAAAACGTTGTATAATATTAATACTGCCATCATTGGCACACCCCCACAGTTGCGCACCATATGACCATTCCGGCTTGATTATTTGTTTATAAAGAAGTAATTTGTTGTATATGTACAGGTTTGACCTTCGCCCAATTACTTCATTGTCGACAATTTCAGATTAAGTTCAATCCTTTTTATTTTAATATGCTCTTTCCAACGTAATTTACCATCGAGTGTGATGCTAAGATATTTAGCTGTATTTGCGTATGGTATGCAGACATCTAGAATACTTATAAGTTGATAAGTGATTCTTTTATTTGTAAAATTTACATGAACCGATTTGCCACCGTTTAGTTTTATTTTCCATTTTTTAGTCCAACTAACTACCGAGTTGATCGCATGTTGCAGGTTTAGAGCAGCTTTTTCTGCTGTTTTTTCGAGGCATAGTATTGTGGTGTCATCAGCAAAAGTGGCAGTCACACTGTTAGGTGCTAACGGTAAGTCTCTTGTATACAGAAACCTAAGATACTTCCCTGAGGAACTCTTGATTCAATTTCTTTTAGTTTGGAGAATTCATTTAATTGTTTTACACGGACAAATCTCATGGTAATATACGATTCTAAAAGAGCACAATACTCAACCGGAAGACATGATTTTAGTTTCATAAGGCCTTCGTGCCATACCTTGTCAAACGCTTGCGCAACGTCAAGGAATACAGCTGAGCACACGTTTCCCTCCTCCAGGGATTTCTATTTCTTAAGTTATTCTGTGAATTTGTTCTATTGTTGACTGCTTATTTCTGAAACCGAACTGATGCGATGGGATTAACTGCTTTTCGTCGGTTATAGATTTTAATCTTAGATAAATTTATTTTTCAAAAAATTTTGAGATTTGTGGAAGTAGAGAAATTGGTCTATATGACGAGACTACGAGAGGATCCTTTCCAGGCTTAGGAACCATAACAACTTTCCAAAGGCTTGGAAAATGTGTCAGACGGATTGCTGTATTGAAAAGATAGGTTAGCTTCTGTAAACATTTGAATGGTAACTGCTTTAACACTTCAGCTGTAATTAGGTCGAAGCCAGCTGTTTTCTTATCTTTGACCTTTTTAATTTCGCTTTTAGGTTCACAAATGGTGATTGCTGAGATTGTTGCATGATCCTGTTGAATACTACTGAGGAACGCGATTTCACTATCCTCGTTTGGACGAAAAGTTTCAGCTAGATGTTTTGCAAATGCATTAGCTTTATCACAATTACTTCTAGCCCATGTATTGGAAGCAACTTTTAGTGGTGCAACGTGACTTATTGGACGTTTTAGATACTTTGCAATTTGCCAGAGTGAGTAATCATCTTTTTTGTCAGCGCATAGTTGAGATAAATATTTATTAATTGACTTATTTTTAATATGAGCAACTTCTTGTTTTAATTCTGCTGTTGCCTTATTAAGGTTGGTTTTGCCGAGAGGTGAGCGGGTTTGTTGCCATTTCCGTTGTAACTTTCTTTTCTTAATTAGAATGATTTTTATTGCTTTAGGGTAATTTGAACCTAAAATTTTTCGCTTTATCTCCGGAGTATTGTCCAAAGCTGCTTGTTGAATTTCTTTCGTAAATGTGTTAACTTCTAGCTCTAGTTGTTCAATTGTTGTGATTTTCGGACACTTTATAGTCTGCAGTATTTGTTCGAACAATTTCTAGTCCGTATATTTATTGTAAAGCTTCAGACTAAGATCTACCTTAATGACTGTTTCACTTACTGTTAAATATAATGGAGGATGGAGTCATGTGTAGAAGTTGACGCAAGTGAGGAGAGTTCTCTGATCGCCATTCACTTGGGAGTGGCTAGAAACGATTCGTTTACATATGACTCAAGCAGCTCACGACTTCCGGTCTTTGACCAAATATCCTCTGGGTAGCCTAAGAACATCCGTTTAAAGGCGAGCTAAAGTGAAAACGCGAAACATCCCCTGCACAGGGTTGTGCACTAGGTTTGGGACCAGCCACGTAAAAACAACACCTCCAATGAAAAGGAACAACAAGCCTCGAATGAGAGACCCCCCTATTGATGACGACCATGGAAAACGAAATAAGGACTACGAATTGAGGCATGCATCTGGAATGTCCGGTCCCTTAATTGGGAAGGTGCCGCTGCCCAGCTGGTTGATGTCCTCGTGAAAATAAAGGCTGACATCACCGCCGTCCAAGAAATGCGATGGACCGGACAAGGACAGAAACAAGTAGGTCCTTGTGACATTTACTACAGTGGCCATATAAAGGTGTGGGATTCGTGTTAAGAGAGACTCCGTCGCCGAGTAATATCATTCACTCCTGTGAATGAACGTCTAGCCACAATCCACATCAAAGCGAGGTTCTTCAACATATCGCTGATTTACGCCCACGCCACGACGGAAGAGAAGGACGATGTGACCAAAGATGCCTTTTATGAGTACTTTGAGCGCACTTATGAGAGCTGCCCCCGCCATGATGTCAAAATAGTGCTTGGCAACTTTAACGCCAGGGTGGGCAAAGAAGGTATCTTTGGCACTACGGTCGGTAAATTCAGCCTCCATGAGGAAACATCCCCAAACGGGTTGAGGCTGATCGACTTAGCCGGGTGCTGAAATATGGTTATGTGTAGTTCTAGATTCCAGCATAAGAAGATTCATCAAGCTACCTGGCAGTCTCCGGATCGAAAAACTACCAACCAGATCGATCATGTTGTGATAGACGGAAGACACGTCTCCAGTGTTTTAGATGTGCGTGCGCTCCGAGGTCTTAACATCGACTCGGACTATATTGTTGCAGCCAAGATTCACATCCGCCTCTGTGCAGCAAAAAACGCACGTCAACAAACACAAGGAAGGTTCAACGTCGAGAAGCTGCAATCACAACAGATAGCCGAACGATTTTCTACTCGGCTTGCACTCCCGCTCTCTGAGAGCACTCGTCAAAAACTCGGTATAAGGGAACTGTAGGACGGCATTTCAAACCCTTACGTACAGCTGCAACCGAAACCATTGGTTTTCGGAAAGTGCAGAAGAACAGCTGGTACCACGAAGATTGCCGTGTCCCAGCGGAGAGAAAACAGGCTGCCTACTTCGCAACGTTGCGATCGACCTCGACACGTGCGGGATGGGATAGATACCGAGAGTTGAAAAGGGAAGCGAGACGCATTTGCAGAAAGAAAAATAAAGAGGCCGAAATGTGTGAGTATGAAGAGCTTGATAAGCTGGCCGACAGGGGTAATGCTCGAAAATTCTACGAAAAAATGCGGCGGCTTACAGAAGGTTTCAAGACCGGAGCATACTCTTGTAGAACCCCCTACGGTGATCTAGTCACCGATGCCCAGAATATACTTAAATTATGGAGGGAACACTTCTCCAGCCTGCTGAACAACAAAGCGGCAGGGGCCGATGGATTGCCGGCCGAGCTATTCAATCACGGTGGCGAAGAATTGGTAAGGAGCATGCATGCAGCTTCTTTGTAAAATATGGTCGGACGAAAGCATGCCCAATGATTGGAATTAAAGTATGCTATGCCCAATCCATAAAAAAGGAGATCCTACAATCTGCGCCAACTACCGAGGGATTAGCCGTCTCAACATGGCTTATAAGGTTCTATCGATCGTATTGTGTGAAAGATTAAAGCCCACCGTCAACAAACTAATTGGACCTTATCATCGTGGCTTTAGACCTGGCAAATCAACAAGCGACCAAATATTTACCATGCCCTAAATCTTGGAAAAGAACCGTGAAAGGAGAATCGACCCACACCACCTCTTCGTCGATTTCAAAGCTACTTTCGACAGCACGAAAAGGAGCTGCCTTTATGCCGCGATGTCTGAATTTGGTATCACTGCAAAACTAATACGGCTGTGTAAGTTGACATTGAGCAACACCTAAAGCTCCATCAGAATCGGGAAGGACCTCTCCGAGCCGTTCGATACCAAACGAGGTTTCAGACAAGGCGATTCCCTATCGTGGGACTTCATCAATCTGCTTCTGGAGAAAATAGTTCGAGCTGCAGAACTAAATAGAGAAGGTACCATCTTCTATAAGAGTGTACAGCTGCTGGCGTATGCCGATGATATTGATATCATCGGCCTCAACACCCGCGCCGTTAGTTCTGCTTTCTCTAGACTGGACAAAGAAGCAAAACAAATGGGCCTGGCAGTGAACAAGCGCAAGACGAAATATCTCTTGTCATCAAATTAACAGTCATCGCACTCGCGACTTGGCACTCACCTCACTGTTGACAGTCATAACTTTGAAGTTGTAGATAATATCGTCTATTTTGGAACCAGCGTAAACACCTAGAAATCCAACGCAGGATAACTCTTGCCAACAGGTGCCTCCTCGGACTGAGTAGGCAATTGAGAAGCAAAGTCCTCTCTCGACAAACAAAAACCCAAGTCTATAAGTCACTCATAATTCCAGTCCTGCTATTTGATGCAGAGGCTTGGACGATGTCAACAACGGATGGGTTGACGTTGCGAGTTTTCGAGAGAAAAGTTCTGCGAAAGATTTATGGTCCTTTGCGCGTTGACCACGGCGAACATCGCATTTGATGGAACGATAAGCTGTACGAGATATACGACGACATTGACATAGCTCAGCGAATTAAAAGACAGCGGCTCTGAAAGTATTCGACGCAGTATCCGCCAGGGCAAGCAGAGAAAGAGGAAGACCTGCACTCCGTTGGAAAGACCAAGAAGGACCTGGCTTCGTTTGGAATATCCAATTAGCGCTACGTAGCGAAAAGAAGAGACGACTGGCGCGGTTGTTAACTCGGCTATAATCGCGTAAGCGCGTAAGCGGTGTCTACGCCAATTAAGAAGAAGATTTGTCTATTATAATAAGTATGTAACTTACCATAATTGTTCATCTTTTTCATGAACAAAAAAACATATATGTACATATGTAATTATGTTTAAATAATTCGGACAAAAAAGTTCCTAAAAAATTTTATTTGTAAATATGTATGTATTTAATACATGTGCAAATAAAAATATATTAATAAGCGGTGTTCTGGAATCTAATAGTTGTCGAAATCAGAATTGAAACCGATCAAAAAAACCAGTAGGTGTCATGAATTAAGACATTATTGGTTTGATATTCGAAACAGAATTTGTATCGGTTTTGGGTGTCACGGAAACCAATCTTATCGGTTTTTCTGTCAGAAATAAAGCATGAGGATTGTCGTACATAGATTTGAAATGTAAGTTAAGAAATCAACTTATTTTATTGTCACTGGCTAAGTGAGATAAGCCGCCCCCCTCCCTTATGCCCCTACACCAATACACCACACTTACAGAACACACATTCCACAGGACCCACACGCGAGAGCACATCCGCACACACAAACACATACCACACTGGTCAAAAGGGTCATCGTCTTAGGTTTTTTCGCCAGTTTTGATTTGATCTGCAATCAAGGCCTACATATCGCCGCTGTGGTTCTGAAAAACGAATTAAAAGTAACCTCATTTTCCGCATTTGTAAAGAAATTCAAAAATCGAATTAAATCCATCTTGAATTACCCTTACAAGTTAACCGGGTGTTTTATTTCAATAAGTGTGTCAAAGACAAAAGTTAAGAGGGTACCTATTTGGAAAGGCACTATTTGGAAACAAACAACGAAAAGGAAAGGAAATGGAGAGGAAACAAATTGGACGCAGTGGCATAAGCTACCCCCCAAATCTTAACTGTAAATAAAGCCCTCAAAGACCCTTGATTCTTTTAAAAAACTTTGTACTTATTTGCATATATGTATGTTAAAAGTCACAGTTTATCTTTCTAAAAACTGTATACGCTCCTGTTAATTATAATAGAACGGTTGCTAACAAACTGTTTGAACTTACTGTTGATTTCCGGGAAACCGAAAACAGTTTGGTACATTATATATGTACATCCAAATACATGTATGAACACTATATAGTAAAATACTATCAGGCCCGGTGCCTGTTTCGCACGGCAAAACAAAATAAGAAAAGAAACACACTTGTTTTTAATAAAGTTGTTTTGTTCCCTATTATTCAACTTTTAATTCTCTGCAATTTGCTGTGCAGTATCAACTGTGAAACATACACGTTGTCCATTTTCCAAATGTACTGACACATAAATAACTGCCATATTTCGATCATGAATTGGGAACGATAATATTCTCCAAACTGCCTCATTGTTACTGATATACCTTCCCATTTGATATTGTGTTATTTCATCATTTCGGTTCTCTGCAACACAAAACACAGCCATGTCGCTGCCTTTATTTACATACTTGCAGATATATTTAATAGATTTAACAGAATTGCAATATTCTACAAGTGTGTTTCTTTTCTTATTTTGTTTTGCCGTGCGAAGCAGGCACCCGTCCCGCTAGTATAATTATATGTATATGGGGTATTCCATACCAAATCGACCACTTTTGAACCCGACCCCTTTAGATTTTGCTGAAACTTAGCCATCCTTTTCTACCCTTTGAAAAACATTTTTGAGAATTTTTTCAAAATTTTTTCACCAATTTTAAAAAAGTTATGAATTTTGCAATTTTTTGCTAAAAAAATGGCTTCTTTATTTTCAAATAGCCATAACTTTTGTAGAAATTGACTTTTGGGGACCATTTTTTTTTTTAATTTTTGTTTTTGAATGAACTTTTCGAAAAAATACAGGAAAAAAATTTAACACGATAAATTATATAAAATAATCGGTTTTTTTAAGTAAAATCGTAATTTTTTTTTTTTTGAATTTCGCCATTTTTGTTTTTTTTTTCAAAAAAAACTTCAATTAATTTAACAACTATCCCTGCTAATCCCGGAGTGGGCCGATTTTTTTTAATATTTTTTTTATTTATTTAAAAAAATGAAAAATTAAAAAAAAATTTTTTCCCGTAAACTTTATTTTTATCATATAAAAAATATAATTTAACGATTTTATGATATAATATTTACAATTTATAGACTTAATTTACGAATATAATCACCAAGATTCAAATTTTTTTATTAAGATTTCAATCTGGCCATCGGTCGTTTCCAATTGATAAACGTCAAAACCTACTGAACTCCATTAGCTGTCAAAGTTCAATAGGTTTTGACGTTTAGCAATTGTTCTCTCACTGGAAGACGTTTAGCAATTGTTCTCTCACTTCCAGTGAGAGAAGAGTTGAACATACTGTCTAAAACATAACCTGTAAATTGCTGTTAATCTTTTGTGCGATCAAGTGTCTAGTGAAAGATTGTTGATATTACATTTGCTAAATAAATAAATAATTATTATAGTTTATGAATACTATTTTGATTTGATGTTATTTGAAAAGCTAATTGTTTTATTCTATTAATCTAAATTGATTGGAAGAATTTTATGAAGATATTATGGCATCAATAAAGCAATTCGATCGATGTTGTAATCCATTTAAGTTGGAATCACATTTAAGAAAAGTGGGTTTACGTGCAGCAACTGACATTATGAAAGTAAGTTTAGGATTTGGTGGAAATTATTTGTTATGCAGTTCGTGTCGAAAAGAAGCTTCAAAATTAGTAAAGGAACAAACAAAAACTAGTGATGATCCTAATGTTGATGCAAGTGACCATGAAGATGATTTCAGTGACAACAATGAGAACAATGATGGTGCTGACAGTGATAGTAAAATAAAAAAATATTAAAAAAAATCGGCCCACTCCGGGATTAGCAGGGATAGTTGTTAAATTAATTGAAGTTTTTTTAAAAAAAAAAAAGAAAAACAAAAATGGCGAAATTCAAAAAAAAAAAAAAAAATTACGATTTTACTTAAAAAACCCGATTATTTTATATAATTTATCGTGTTAAATTTTTTTCCTGTATTTTTTCGAAAAGTTCATTCAAAAACAAAAATTAAAAAAAAAAAATGGTCCCCAAAAGTCAATTTCTACAAAAGTTATGGCTATTTGAAAATAAAGAAGCCATTTTTTAGCAAAAAATTGCAAAATTCATAACTTTTTTAAAATTGGTCAAAAAATTTTGAAAAAATTCTCAAAAATGTTTTTCAAAGGGTAGAAAAGGATGGCTAAGTTTCAGCAAAATCTAAAGGGGTCGGGTTCAAAAGTGGTCGATTTGGTATGGAATACCCCATATATACTGGCATATGCATATCTGATAAAAGGCCAACTTATGCTTACATTTGTGTATCTAAACCAGTGGTCGACATGAGTGGATCTGTCACTGTGTTGGTGAGCACGAAAAAAAAGTAGCCCAGTGAGAAATTGGAATTAAAATTTTATAAGCAAAATTATAAAATAAGTTATTGTTTAATAAAATTTGAAATTAAATATGTTTTCACTACGTTGGAGTAAAAATATATGAAAATATTCAATAAAACTAAAAGCTATATATAAATAAACGATTATTCAAATCTCAGAGTAAATAATAAACAGATAAATAAGAAGTTCTGCAGTTTCTCGAAATGAAGAGAATAATTTATATATATAATATAAATATAGCTTAAACTAATTGTTTAATGTTGTATCTTCAATGCATTTATCTATATCAATCTTTTTATGACAATTTCTTATTAACATGATATTTTTTAAATGGGTTGAAGAAATTTTATTGCGTTGTTTGGAACAAATAAATTTTAAATCTGAAAAAATTTATTCACATATATAAGTAGAGGGGAAAAATGATAAACATTTAAATGAATTTTTTTTCAATTCAAGGTAGAATGAATCATCCAAATTTTGCCAGAATTCAATAATACTTGATTTGTTTGAAACTTCCCGATCACTTCGTAGAATTAATAATTCTGACTGCAAGTAAAATTCATATCTACTTATATCGCAATGAAAGGGATTTTCAAACAAATCTAGTAGTGGTTGGATTTTTTCAAAATCTTTGAATCTACTTTCAAAATTATTAAAAAGAGTTTCTAATATTACAATGTGATCACATTGTTTGATATATTTAATTTTTGAGAAAATCAATGCAGTTTTTGGGAAAATTGCATAATTACCTTCTTTGATTTCTGCAATTAATAAAAATAACTTCGTTTTGAAATGGCAGAGTAGTGTTACCACATCATGGATGTTTTTTTCACATCCTTGAAGTTGTTTATTTAATTCATTTAATATTAAGGAAATATCTGTTATAAATGCTAAATTAAAAATAAATTTATTATCTTTCAAAAAACCGACTACAGATTTTTTTAGACCTTCAACCTCGAGGAACTGCAGAACTTCTTCTCTTAGCTGAAATAATCTGTTGAGACACTCCCCTCGACTTAACCATCGAACTTCTGTAAACATTTTTAACTCTGAGTACCCAGCGCTCTTATATTTTAAAAATTTTACAAATTTTCTGTGGGTAAGTGAGCTATGCCCACTACGTATTCTGTTTATTATTTTCTCTGAGATTTTCATAACGGGATTTCTACTTATGAATTTGGAGCAAAGTGCAACTTGATGTATGATGCAATGAAAATTACGTACATTTATGCCATGCTTTTTCAGCTGCCCGATAAAACCGTCATAGTTACCAATCATAACGTTTGTTCCATCTGTACACACTCCTGCGAATTTTGTCATATCGACAACTGAAAAGAAGCTTTTCATTAACGTCCTCGAATAACAACTTTCCAGTTACATTCGAATCAAAGCTTTCTAGAGAATATACGGTTTCAAATATATCATAATTAGTACTTACGCATCACACGCATAAAGCTAATTAAGATAGGTCATTAAGGTCTGTGCTTTCATCTAAACAAATAGAAAAATATTTACAATTTTGAATTTTTAATACGTTCACTATAATCTAAGTATTCGTTTTTACGTAACCAATCAGATATTTTTTGCAAAAAAATATATTTTTTTTTCTTTAAAAAGAAATTTTTGTTCTTTTTCATCTAAATAATTAATAGTATAATGAAAATTAACAAAATGTCTTTTAAGAATATATTCCCTATTATCTTTAAAAGACTTTGATCATAAAAGGCATTGCATGGCACCAAAGGCATTTAGAATCATAAAATATTTCTCGCAGGGCATATTTGATTTTGCGCTATAGTCTTCTGCGATGTTAATTCGTTGCTGGCTCGACAACGACTGAACGATAGAGCGTAAGCGTACGTGTGAAGTTAGTTTGCACAATTGTGTTAAGAAACGCCGACTACTGATCTAAGCACAATATTTATAAAAAGAATTTCAAGTATTCACTTGACAACATTTTCCGGCAATACCCTTTATACTCAACAGTATAAACGAATTGCGCAAAAAGTAAGCAAGCGAAATTGCGAAATTTAAAAGAGGAAAGAAAAATAACAAAACCAAACATACATGTATGCACAATAGTCACCACTTACATATGTACATACTTATTACACACCGAAACAAAGTGGGAAGCAAAATTAATGCAACATGCACTCACATGTAAGTATGTATAAACAGCATTATTAAAATTTTACATATTAACAAAAAGTGCATACCTTAACTTCACGATTTTCTTCTAATCCCGCGTTATCCGTTCGGCAAGTAATATACATACGATACAATTTGCCTAGGCCGGTATATACAACGTCTATGTACGTACAAAGTTAAATTAAAATTTCACAACTTATCGAAAATAATTACAAAATTTCGAAAGAATAAAAATTTGCTAATTAAAAACAAAAAAATTTACGGCCAAAATAAAACAAAAAATTTAAGAGTTGGTAGAAAAAAAGCACATACATAGGTATTAGCATTTTCATGTGTTCACACACATACTTATATTCAAAGACCAAATCGGCACTTGTCCAGCAATACCCCTTGTTCTTGTTAAAGCACAAGCAAGCAGGATTGCAAACAAAAAAAAAATTAATTTTTCATCAGCATCTTACGCATACCCAAGTATTTCCTAACGAGTACGAAACATTAAATAAAACAAAAACAAGAACAAGAACAAACTAATAGCCAAATACATAAGCACCGGAAAAACGAAATACGCGTTCGTTATTTGATACATTGCGCACACAACAAAAAGACGTGTGGCACTCGGGGACTGCCGCGGTAAAGCTATTGCATAGCAATTTGTATCAACTTATGCAATTATAATTATTTATTTTTATTTTTACAAAGCACAAACATCTGTATCTTTGATCGTGACACATAACCGAGATTGATTGTATTTGTCAAGGAATGTAAAAAATATTTTTACGCGGCTTGCAAAAATCTGCGTCGATACGTACGCAAGCTCACACATAAACATACATATCTACGATGGTTTGTAGGCGAAGCTGGTACAGCGGCAAGGGAAGCAGGGGCAATTGGCGATCGTTCGTTTGTGTTTTCGGCACAGGTCGGATTTTCTACCAACAACACAATGTTGGCACGCGTCAATCTTTCGACACATTGACTCTTTGACATGAAAGCAAAAAATATGAGCTTCGCCATTGGTTGTCCGCGTCAACGGAAATTTCGCATGAAGCATTGAATGCACATTTTTACATACATTTGTTGCATGTAGACAAATTTACAAACATTATGCGTATGGTTCTTTTATATTTGTTTTGTTTGCATGCAAACATAATTATATATGGGCAAATGTGAGACCGCTTGGTCTTTTAACATGATATGGAAAAGTTTATTGACCAAAGCAAATATTTATTTAAATATATAAATATACATATGTATGTCGTACCAAACCTATATTAAATGCATATCGGTAGTAACACAAATTTTATTGAATCACTATATACATATATTTGCAAAGATTTTATGGAATTCATCTTAAAATAGCTCAATTTTAAAATATATACATATTTACATAATTATGTGCTTTCATAACAAATACATATATGTATACCGATCTATAAATTATATGCAGCATCGTTTGCGCATAGAAAAAAGGGAATCTGTAAGCATACATTCCTTAACATTTGAATTATCATTATTTTTCTCATTCAACACTGAAAATGCTCAATGCTGCTATTTTCGTGTCCCCTGATGTTAAGTGGTGAAATGCGCTAATAATTTTCTGTGGTGAAATGCACTCATCCAAAACAGTAAATAACCCAAAATTGAAATATCCCTAAATTTTTGACATCGGAAACCTTCTCCAGAGAACGTCTATCATAGAGAAGGTTCACGGCGCGGAGTTCGTAAAAATATTTTTGGCTAACTCGGTCGAGATGGTCCAGTTTCACCACAGACAAATTATAAGTATGTTTCACCACGCAAATAGCAGAATTGAGCATTTTAGAGTGTTAAATGAGAAAAACGATGCTAATTTCAATCCAAAGGAATGTATGCTTACAGATTCGCTTATTTACTAGCACAAACGACTGCTTATAATTTATAGATCGGTATACATACATATGTACATATATTTGTTATGAAAACACATACATACATAAGTGTGTATTTTAAAATTGACCTAAGTATTTTATGATGTATTTCATAAAATCTTTACAAGTATTACTACCTAAATATACATTTTATATGGGTTAGACAGGTCATATATGTACATATGTATTTATATACAAAAATAAGTATATGTATATTTGTCAATTGCACATGTATTCAATAATAAGCACAAAAATTATTCATACGTTTGCATATAAACGTATAAAAATATAAGCAAAAGAGCGAACATATATGTACATATGTATGTATCTTTTAGAGCAATATATAGTTTTGAGCATAATTTTTATTTCACGCTCAGCTCTTTGAATACATTTGAATTAAATTACTTTTTCAAAGCAATATCCGTTGTTAATGTGAAAATAAAGCCTATTTTATAATTATTTTTTGAATATGTATATCAAATCATACTTATGTGTATACTTCATAACATACATACATACATATGTACAGTTGTGTTCACGAAAATAATAGTGCGACAGCACATAACACTCCAATCTTATTACTGACATGTTCCATCTTGCAAATTGAACATTTCTACAATACTTTCGTAGAACAGAATATTGTTAACAAAAAAACACCAAAATGCCGTTATTTTTATTTTGCGTTGCATTCTTTATGGTATATTTTAATATTTGCACCAAAAGTCTCTTGTTCATTAAAATAGTAGTGCTTGACGGGAATAGTTGAAAATAATTAAAAAAAAATTTTTTGTTTTAATTTTAACTGACATCAGTAAGTGTATTAAAATAATGTAGTAATTGTGTGATATAAATTTATTGAAATCGCTCTTTATTTCTTGTTTAGTGGGTTAAAAAAAGCATTGCTCAATCAAAAAGCGAGAGTTAGTAGTTAAGTTAAGAGATCAAGGCAAAACATATAAAAAAATCGCAGAAATGATTGGTTGCACTACTCCGATGATATTTAATGCTATTCATCATACTATTAAGCTGGAAACTCGTGATGGTAAGCGCAATACTACATTTCTAGAGCACCGACGAATTGTGCGATACAGCAAAACGAAGCCTTCGGCGTCGTCAAAAATAATTAAAAACGAATTGAGTCTAATGGTCAGTGCTGTCACAGTTAGCCGAAGGCTAATAGAAGCTAATTTATATGCGAGGAGTCCGAGAAAAGTACCCCTTTTTACGAAGAAGCACGTCAATGCAAGAATAAAAAGTTGCGAAAGACCATATGTATAGGCCCGCTCAAAAGTGGCACAATATTTTATTTACAGATGAGACCAAAATTGTTTTGTTTGGTGCTATAGGCTCCAGGCAGTGTGTTCGTTGTCCCCCAAACTCAGAATACCACCCAAGGTATACCACAAAGACAGTTAAGTATGGTGGGCTAAAGATTATGGTGTGGGCTTGTTTCTCGTATGTTGGCGATGGTCCAATCTCTTTGATCAGTGGCATTATGGAACAAGCAGTGTACATTAATACATTGAAAGATGTAATGCTACCGTACGCTAGTTGGAAAATGTCGTTAAAATGGACATTTCAGCAGGATAATGATCCTAAACATACGAGCAAACTAGCTAATCAGTGGTTTGCATCTGAAAACATCTACGTGATACCATGATCAGCACAATCTCCGGACCTAAACCCGATCGAAAACTTATGAGGCGATGTCAAGAGAAGCGAAGCAACAGCAAAACCATCGAAAAGAATAGAGCTTTGGCAAGTGTTTAAGGAGGCATGGGCTCAAATCTCTGTGAAGCGTTATAGGGACCTTATTGATTCCATGCCACACCGATGCCTAGCCGTTATAAACAACAGCGGATTTACAATAAAATATTAGACCTTAGGAGACATATTAAATATGAAATATTTACTGTTACTTTCATATTCTTAGTTTTATCGTCTTTTATAATGGCCACTACTATTTTCTTGAACAGCATAATTTTCCAATTTTATTTTAATTTAATAACTGTATGTAAACTAAAAAACTTTTTTGGTATATAAAAATGTAAATATATCATACATTATTTAAAAATTAGGTTTTTTATAACTTTTTGATCGAATATTGTTCTTATCATGTGATTTGACTGTTAAATAGTTAG
Source organism: Bactrocera correcta (assembly GCA_027475135.1). Taxonomy (NCBI): domain Eukaryota; kingdom Metazoa; phylum Arthropoda; class Insecta; order Diptera; family Tephritidae; genus Bactrocera; species Bactrocera correcta. The sequence goes on along the minus strand of CM050325.1, from coordinate 125,030,784 downwards.
TAGCCACCGGCACTATTATTTTCGTGAACACAGCTGTATATAACGAACTATCATAATATTATTAAAAAATGAAATATATTACAATAGTGATAAATGTACATTAATCGTATATTTTATCATTCAAAACTTACATATATTCACACGTATCATGACCATACATACATTCATATGTGTTTATGAATTAAAACATTAATTAAAATACATATTCCAAGAGTATGTAGCTCTTGCTTTATTGAATCAAAGAATATGACTGAGTTAGTTTACAAAAATTCTTAATCTTAAATACAAAATCAATAGTAAAGACAAAAAGCAAAATACAATTAAAATTCCAAAGAATTCTTATCAGCAAAATCAATAAGTGCAACGCCTCTTAAGAATGTCGATCGTAAAACATACTTGAGGCAAAGCGGAAATGCACTTAAAATTCTTTAGAATTTTGGTTACAAATATTGTCAATGCAATTTTGACTATTTTATAAACAAATGTAATTCGATATAATTCTTAATATTAAAATTAAAGAGTTCGATGCCTCTTATGAAAAATGCGTTGCCCACAATTAAGTGGAAAACAATAAAAGAACTTAGTTTATTTTAATTTATGTATTAATGACGTGAGTATGTTTAAGTGTACATGTATGTATGTAAACATATATATATATTAATATTTTGTGGGATGGTGAAGTGGATATCATAACTTATGTATTAATGACGTAAGTATGTTTAAGTGTACATGTATGTATGTATGTAAACAGACATACATGTATGTTTATATTAATATTTTGTGTGATGGTGAAGTGGATATCATAACACTGTTAGCCTGAGGCTCCGACGAAGAGATTACATAAGTTCTGTTATTGTTTTTTATACAGATTATAATAATAGTACAGATAAAAATAATTAGAATTCCTATATTACTCTCGGTGTTTATTATAGCATTTCTAGAAAGATTATGTTTTACAGCTTTTACTGTTTCGTTAAAATGTATTTCGTTAAGATTTAAATTCGGGAGTGATATATTATTTTCTTTAACTCTTAATGCTAGTTTGCTTAAGATAAACATTTCTTTTACATCTATTTTATAGTTTTCATAGATTTTTAAATTAGTTTCTACAAAGCAATTTTCATATTTTATCAAAAATGTTTTTAAAATTTCAAATATTCGTGGTTTTTCACAATTGGTAATAATTTTATCATGGTAATTCTTAAATATAAGTAAGCCTGGATAAATTTCTTTTTCTTCTTGGTTTTTCATTGTAGTCATATTACAATTAGGTTCTAAATTTTTTACAATGTTTGTTAAGCAGTTATCATTTATCTTTGTTAATTTCTTATATTCTAAAGTGTTCATATATTTCATTTTTAAATATTAAGACAGTATTTTCGTTTAAAACTACATTTTTATTTTGGAAGTTTGGTAGTGGTTCAAATACAACTTCAGCGAATGTTTCATTTAAAAATTTTGGGATACTCAATGTCAAAACTACTAACTGTAACGGATACTTTTGTGTGTAGGTAAGATTCCGTTTGGTTAATAAAATTCTTCAGTTGTCAATATGTCTGATGGAATTATTCCCAGTTTTGAATTAAAAATGACGTGTCCTATTTCATTTACGTGGTCTATTAACAAGTTGATATCGTTATTAAAAAAATATTTTCGAGAAAATTTGTTTCGTCTTCTAAATTGAGAATTTTGTTTTGGATTTCGGTTTTAAACTTATTTATATATTTTTGAATAGTTTTCTGTTGTTTGTTAATATGGTTTGTGATATTTAATATTTTGTTCTCTATGGAACTCCCCAGATAATTCATTTCGTTTAGGGCGGTCATTGTTTCAGTCTTACTTTTTTCTAGAGTTTGAATTTTGTCCATAATTTCTTTTTCGTCATCACTATCCATTGTCCCTACTACAATATTTATGTCCTCGATCTGTTATAACGTGTTCATTATCTAATCCAGTGACGGTTATTTTTCGAAATTTAGAATGGTTTTTACCTCCTCTTTCATCCTTTAAACAGGGCCTGTCTGAATTTCTACATTTTCGCGTGTTTTGTTGAGTTTATTAATAGATTTTTCTTTATTCTTTATTATTAGTTCTCTAATTATTTGATATTCGCTTGGGTCTATATTTCCATTTCTAAAATTAATTGGTTTCTTTCCTGTACTTGAATGGATTGTATTGTTATAAAACATAATTATTTTATATATTTTTTCTTCTGTATTTTCTGTATCTTTATTAGGATCATGTTTTAAAACTCTAATATGTTCATTTATAGCGTTGTAAACCTCTCTACATCTGAGTTAGATGTATGATTATTATTTGACGTGTAATGTATCTCAATTTCTTGTTCTCTAAGAAATTCCAATAGAGGTAGAGCTTTAAAACCTAGTTCATTATCTACAACCAATTTCTTTATATTTCCTACTATTGAAAAATACTGCGTTAGGGCTAATTTAAATTCTATCCAAGATCTATTTTTAATTTTAATTGCTTGGGCAAATTTCGAGAATTTTTCGATAAACGTTAAAAATAGTGTTTTCTGTAAACTGTAAAAAACATCTACGTGAATAATTTCTCCAGGTTTCTCAGGAGTTTCAGTTATTTTATATTCTTGTTTGATTGGGTGCCTGTCGTATTTTTCCTTGTTACAAATATCGCAGTTATTTATATATTGGGTTATTCGTATTCTTAGTTGAGGGTGATAGATTATTGTTTTCAATTTAGCAAAGATTTCATTTATTCCTCTGTGATTATTTCGTTTGTGTTCTTTTTCAATTTTTTCTGTTAACTGATTTTCATCTGTGATATCTTCTAATTGCCTATTTTCGTTAAAATATTTCTTGACTGTTTCTTTGAAAATACTAAATAAAGATTTCTCTGTAATTAATATGGCATTAGTCTTATTAGGATTAAAATGGTTTTTTATTATGGTGATAAGTGTTTGTTCGTGATCCCGATACAGTTTTATTAAAAATTATTTGCCGTCGATAGAAATTTATTGGGAAATTAGTTTCTAAAATGATATTTTCATTCTGAGTCATCTCGGCAGTTTCATCCATTTCAGTATTTTGGGTTTCTTCATTAATATTTATATCAGCTCTTGATAAGTCATCTGCATTACCATTTAAAACTCCTTTTTTATATTTTATTTCATAATCATATTCTTGTAAACGAAGTCTCCATCGGACCAGTTTAGAATTCGGCTCTTTAATAGAAAATAGCCACGTTAAGAGTCTATGATCCGTTTCTATCAGAAATCGCCTGCTGAACAAATATGGTTTCAATTGTTGAGTAGCCCATACAATTGCTAGTAATTCTTTTTCTATAGTACTATAGTTTTGCTCATGTTCATTAAGTGTTCTACTAGCAAAACAAATGGGATGTCCATCTTGGGACAGCACTGCTCCCATTGCAAAGTTGCTTGCATCCGTTTGCAAAACAAATTTTTTATTGAAGTCTGGATATGCCAAGACAGGGGAATTAGTTAATAATGTTTTTAGAGTATCAAAACTTTCTTTATAATCAGAATCCTTAACATCGATTTTAGCGTCTTTCTTTAAATACTTTGTGATTGGTCGTGCAATTTTCGAGTAGTCTTTAATAAATTTGCGGTAATATCCTGCGAGACCTAAGAATTGTTTAATTTGTTTTTGGGTTGTTGGTAATGGAAATTTTTGTACGCATAAAATTTTATCTGGGTTTGGTTTTATTCCTGATTCAGTTACTATATGTCCTAAAAAACTAGTTTCTCTTTTAAAAAATTCGCTTTTATCTAACTGGATCTTTAAATTTACTTCTTTCAAACGATTAAATAATTTTGTTATAGATTCCAAATGTTCCTGAAGTGAGGCTGAGAATATTATTATGTCATCGAGGTATACGAGACAAATTTTATTAATAAAATCACCTAGGACATTATTCATCAGCCTTTGAAAAGTAGCTGGTGCTATTTTTAGTCAGAACGGCATACGAAGGAACTCGTAGTGGCCACCTTCTACGCTAAATGAGGTTTTTGGAATATCTTTTTCATTTATTTTAATCTGATGGAAGCCTTTAGTAAGATCAAGGGTCGTAAAATATTGACACCTTCCCAATTTCTCCAAAATTTCGTCGATGTTGGGAATGGGATATTTATCATCAATGGTGACTTCGTTTAGCTTACGATAGTCAACCACCAATCTCCATTTTTTCTTTCCACTTGCATCTAGTTTTTTCGGTACAATCCATACTGGAGCTGAATATGGTGAATGGCTGGGTCTGATTATCCCGGCATTCAACATTTCTTTAATTTGTCTACCCACTTCTTCCTTATGAATGTATGGGTATCGATAAGTTTTTGTATTAATTGGAATGTTATTCACAGTCCTTATTTCATGCTTTATTGCATTAGTAAAAGTTAAATCGCTATTTTCGAAATAAAATATTTTTTTAAATTTGTTTATTAATTGTAATATTTTTTCTTTTTCTTCGCTATTGAGGTGTTCAACTCTTATTTGTTCCGAAATTGGAAGTTGTTGGGTTTCCTCTCCTACATTATATATGCAAAAATTTTTTGTATTAGCGTTTTCAATTTTAAGAGGTGAAAATTTTATTATTTTTGGGGTGTCTCCACTAAAATTTATTGTAGCGTTAATTTTAAAGTTATCTGCTTCGTATATGCCTTCTAATATTTCTACACTTTTATCGTTTGAAAATTCTAGGTTTTTGTACACTAATCCTTCTTTGCACTCTACTGGTAATTCAACTTGATATATTCCTGGTTTTCCAAAATGATGTACCATTTGTTGATCTCCATATATTAAAGGTATTTTATTTTCACCTATAATGATTACGTCGTCGTTTATTATTGCTACTAATGGCTTTAAAATATTATTTCCTATCAATCCATCGTAAAAATCATGGAAGTTACAAATAAAAAATTCAATTGATACGTCCTTACTACCTAGTTCTTCAAAAAGAGGGATACGAACCTTTTTATTTATTTAAATTATATGTTGTAGAGTTTTAACAGTTATTTCATTCGTTGGTATATTTCATTTTGGGTTGCATATGTCTGGATTAATAATTGAATGTGAAGCTCCTGTATCAATTAAAAATTTTAAGTAGCCTAATTTAGATTTTATTGTTATATGTGGCTGGAAATTGAAAATTTTCGTATGTTGGTTGTTTTTGGAAAATATTTACGTCCATAGGTTCTGGTTGATTATTTTGCTGGTGACTTATATTGGGTGTGTTATAAGAACTATAAAGATTTCTTTGTTGGTTTGAGTTATTGTTAGGCCTATATTGAAAATTTTGTCTAGGATAATTTTCTTGCGAATTATAATTAGGTTTATATTGGATATTTTGTCTATTATGATTATTAGAATTAATATTATGTCTGTATTGAAAATTTGAATTTGGTCTTTGTGAATTAGAATTATTTCTGTTATCCTTTTTATAGTTTTGTTTACTAAAATTTCTATTTCGTGGCTCATCTTCGATTTGTTTGGTCTTATTTCCATTATATGCGTAGCCTGCTTGGAAAAGAATTTCCATCGCTTCCTCCAGCGTGTTTGGATTTCTACAAGTCAATATAGTCTTCATTTTTTCTTTAAAGATGTTAAGCGCTGATTTCATTTTATTTCTGGCTATTTCGGATGTGCCAGTATCTTCTCCCATTATTAAATTTGTTTTATTATTTAACCTCCGTAGCTTATCCTTTATTTCATTGTAGAATTCTGTAGTGTTTGTTCTGAATACTACTGCTCTCATATTATCATAAAGTTCTTCTACGCTCAATTTTTCTCCAAAATTATTTATAAGGACATTTTTAATGTCCGCCCACGATTGTACATGAAAATTTATTTCTATTATTTCCCTAGCTCTACCTTGTAACCTACTTTTTATTATATCGGAGAAGAGAAGTTGGGACGTTTGGTCATATTGCGTTAGTAAAGGGTGTATTCTATCTATAAGAGTAGTAAAGTTGTAAAGGTCATGTCGTGTTCTGTTAAATTCAGGTAATGTTTTGAGGTATTTGATAGGGTCAAGGGTAACAGAAGGTACTTGGGTCATGATTAAAAATATAATGAATTCATATATGTAACGCTTAAAATTTCACTTTGCAATTTTGCTTAATAACCTTACTGGTTACTCTTTTTTTGTTTTTCAAAGTGATTTTTTTTTTGTAACAATAATTTTGTAAAACTTATATTTATAATCTATGCAAATAACTCACTTTATGCAGGATTTTTCGTAAATGTTGTCTTCTTCTTGTAGGGATTTCGTGCAAATAACTCCAGGATTTCTCGTAAATGTTGTCTTCTTCTTGTAGGAATTTCGTGCAAATAACTCACTTTATGTAAATGTTGTCTTCTTCTTGTAGGGATTTTGTGCAAATAACTCACTTTATGTAAATGTTGTCTTCTTCTTGTAGGGATTTCGTGCAAATAACTCACTTTATGTAAATGTTGTCTTCTTCTTGTAGGGATTTCGTGCAAATAACTCACTTTATGTAAATGTTGTCTTCTTCTTGTAGGGATTTCGTGCAAATAACTCCAGGATTTTTCGTAATTTTGTCTTCTTCTTGTACGTAAACGTTGTCTTCTTCTTGTAGGATTTTTTTGTTAATTGTTGGTTTGTTCACTAAGATTTTTGTTTTTTTTTTGTTTACTACCTTAATTCTTTAAGGATAGTATGCTTTACTGCCTTAATTCTTTAAGGAGTTTTTTTTAATATTTTTTTTTTGTAAAGAAAAAAAATTTTTTTTTAAATTTTTTTTTACGCGTTAATTATTGAAATAAAAAAAGGTCTTTGATTCTTCAAAGATACTTTTCCGCGTATCTCATCCTAGTCGCCAATTAAAACATTAATTAAAATACATATTCCAAGAGTATGTAGCTCTTGCTTTATTGAATCAAAGACTATGACTGAGTTAGTTTACAAAAATTCTTAATCTTAAATACAAAATAAATGGTAAAGACAGAAAGCAAAATACAATTAAAATTCCAAAGAATTCTTATCAGCAAAATCAATAAGTGCAACGCCTCTTAAGAATGTCGATCGTAAAACATACTTGAAGCAAAGCGGAAATGCACTTAAAATTCTTTAGAATTTTGGTTACAAATATTGTCAATGCAATTTTGACTATTTTATAAAAACATGTAATTCGATATAATTCTTAATATTAAAATTAAAGAGTTCGATGCCTCTTATGAAAAATGAGTTGCCCACAATTAAGTGGAAAACAATAAAAGAACTTAGTTTATTTTAATTTATGTATTAATGACGTGAGTATGTTTAAGTGTACATGTATGTATGTATGTATGTAAACATATATATATTTTAATATTTTGTGTGATGGTGAAGTGAATATCATAACTTATGTATTAATGACGTAAATATGTTTAAGTGTACATGTATGTATGTATGTATGTAAACAGACATACATGTATGTTTATATTAATATTTTGTGTGATGGTGAAGTGGATATCATAACTTTTATGTTCGCTTTCGCGAATTCAAATCATATTATCACTTATCAATAATAACATGAACGCGCTGCTCATATGTACATACATAAATATATGCGTACAACATACATACTTCTATGCGTTCACATGCAAATATGTCACCCCCAAAAATTACAAACATTGCTTTACAAAAACAACGATCGTTTGAAATAGCATCATACATGCTTATATGCGTACACATGTAAATATGTGACATTCCCACACAAATAATCCATACACAACATACATACTTATATGCGCTCACATGTAGGTATGTCATCTGCAAAAGTTTCAAATATTGTTCTACAAAAACAACAAACGTTCAAGTAGCATCAGCAGCGTCACAAGCCAATAGGCATGGTAGCCAAATATTCGATGCCCAAATTTGTAGAAAAACAAACAACAACAAGATTTTCATTCATGAACGCAAGCGCACTTTCAACCGGCAAACTCGCTTCATTCATAAAAGCAAATGGTGTCATCTCCCCGAGCATGCCTTTGCCAACAAGCGTCTTTTCGCGACGATGGCAAAAGCTAAAAATCATAAATTGAACAATTTCTGATACTTTGCTAGAAGGAAAAAGTGTCAACCCCGCAAACTCGCAAAACACAGAAAGAAGTGACAAAAGTGGCAACATACTGTTGTCGATTTATAATATTTGTCAATTCTAAAATATTTTTCCATGTCTCGCAAAAATCTTCGTCGATATGTTTGCAGACTCATACGTATATATTCATACATACATATGTGTTTATGAAAGCTTGTTGGCAAAGCTGTTAGAGCGGCAAGGGAAGCGGTGACAATAGACGATCGTTTGCATATTTTTTCGACACAGCTGGGATTTTGACCAACAACACAATGCTGTGTCGCTTTAACGTCGCGTCAGTCCTTCGACAGATTGACTCGTTGACATGAAAGCAAAAAGCGCGAGCTCTGCCATTGGTTGTCCGTGTCAACGGAGATTTCGCATGAAGCATTCAGTGTACATATTTACATACATATGTTGTATGTAGACAAATTTACAAACATTATGCGTATGATCTGTCATATTTGTTTACATGCACACATAATCATATACATATGAGCACACGTGATACCACTTGCTCTTTTAACAAATTTCGAAACTTTTAATAACCAAAGCAAATATACATATACTTATTTTTGTATATAAATACATATGTACATATATGAGCTGTCAAACCCATATAAAATGTATATTTAGGTAGTAATACTTGTAAAGATTTTATGGAATATATCATAAAATACTTAGGTTAATTTTAAAATACACACTTATGTATGTATGTGTTTTCATAACAAATATATGTACATATGTATGTATACCGATCTATAAATTATAAGCAGAGTCGTTTGTGCTAGTAAATAAGCGAATCTGTAAGCATACATTCCTTAGGATTGAAATTAGCATTGTTTTTCTCATTTAACACTCTAAAATGCTCAATTCTGCTATTTGCGTGGTGAAATATGCTTATAATTTGTCTGTGGTGAAATTGGACCATCTCGATCGAGTTAGCCAAAAATATTTTTACGATCTCCGCGCCGTGAACCTTCTCTATGATAGACGTTCTCTGCCTTCTCTATAGATGTACGTTCTCTGCTTCAGGTGAATCACCCTGCATTTGGACACTACCGCCTTTGTCGTATGCAACACTTTTTGTCACCTCAATTTGTTTTTCACACCACACAGCGCCACCTGTGTGCGACATTTTGCACAAAAAATTTTTCCGCATGAGTCATCTAGTATACATATACTTCCTTTTCAGCTAGCGCCTGCGTGGTATGCAACGGTACTACACCTACGTGCCCGCCGGAGTGGGGAGCGTGAGGTTTTTTCGTTACGGAATTTCTGGATTCGGTCCCCGCGTTCAAGGCCCGCGATAGAAGCTGTGCAATAGCTTAAAACAAACTTTTTTTTTAATCACTCTAGTGGGACTAGCCTTCTCCACATCGCATATAAGGTTCTATCGATCGTATTGTGTGAAAGATTAAAGCCCACCGTCAACAAACTGATTGGACCTTATCAGTGTGGCTTTAGACCTGACAAATCAACAACCGACCAGATATTCACCATGCCCTAAATCTTGGAAAAGAACCGTGAAAGGAGAATCGACACACACCACCTCTTCGTCGATTTCTAAGCTGCTTTCGACAGCACGAAAAGGAGCTGCCTTTATGCCGCGATGTCTGAATTTGGTATCACCGCAAAATGGCTGTGTAAGCTGAAGCTGTTCACACCTAAAGCTCCGTCAGAATCGGAAAGGACCCCTCCGAGCCGTTCGATACCAAACGATGTTTCAGACAAGGCGATTCCCTATCGTGCGACTTCTTCAACCTGCTTCTGGAGAAAATAGTTCAAGCTGCAGAGCTAAATAGAGAAGGTACCATCTTCTATAAGAGTGTACAGCTGCTGGCGTATGCCGATGATATTGATATCACTTGTTAACATTGTAGGTCGGAATTCGCCTAACAATTTTAACATTTTTTACAATTCTCTCACATATTCTAACCGAGAATGTGAAGAGAAATAAATATAATGGGTTGTCAAAAAAGTCTTGCGGTATTTTTATTGAATCAATTCGTGTGGCACCCATAAATTGAGCTTCTTAGCGACTCCAAGCTTCTTTAAATGGTTTATAACGGTTTGATGACTACTATGCCGGTCTCTTTCGACCAATTCAGCGATTTTATCGCAATTTTCGACGACAGGTCTTCCGGAGCGTGGCGCATCTTCGACCACCTCTACACCAGAACGAAAACGTTGAAACCATCGTTGTGCGGTGGAAATGGATGGTATCGGGTCCATAAACTGCACTAATTGTTTTTGGCGGCTTGAGATGCATTTTTCTTTTTATCGTAGTAGTACTGTAAAATATGCCGTATTTTCTCTTTATTTTGCTCCATGTTTGCGACGCTATAACTCACGAACGACTGTAAAGAAACGAGAATCAATCAAACACGCGTGAAATGAGCTTTCCAAAAAGGTATAGCATGACCCGATGCGACGAATAAAACTAGAACTACGCGCTTTCACCTCTTTGACGTTGGTCGCCTTGCCGTGGCGAAGGGGCTTAAGTAAGAGTAAAGTGTGCATCCCATAGGAAACGCACTCTAATCTTACGAACTAAGAGGGACAATTCATAATTTCTACAATAGTGATATGGGTGAATAAACCCTAGGTTTTACGCCCATCTCCTATTGTGGAATTGTGAGGATACCCGAACCAACACCACCCTAAGCCAAGGTGTCGAGGTACCCGTGCCAAGGGCTGAATGGTCAGCGGGGGGTAATAAATAGCTGATCGCGAACGGTCCCCTCCGATGCCCGGGCGAGGTCGGAGGTATAAATCGCCTTCTCTCCGTATACCGGCTCTGCGGACGAGTGACCAACCCTTTCCGGATTACTCGTGGGACCAAAACATGAACAATAAAACAACAACAACAACAACAACAACCATGACGACGACAACAGCGACGACCACGGACATGAACTACAGGAATCCTATAACGGAATCCGAAGAGGACGAACTGCTTGCCTCCAGCCAGGAGACAAGTAAGAGTACTACCGGACATACCAACCAGAGTACACCGGTAGATACAGCAGACAAAGTATCAAATATACCAACTACCTCCAAGGCTGCTATGAGCACCAACCAAAGTGCACTGGCGGCTAAAGGAGACAGCAAAAAGAAACGCAAAAAATCTCAGAATCAGCTGAGGAAAAACCGGTACCAGAGGGCGGTCTTCATACTAGGGAAGATAGCCAAAGACCAGGCGGGCGGTACCCTAGTTGATGAGGCTGAAACGAAGCGCCTTAAATCTATCGTAGAGGAATATGAAAGCTACCTGAAAAGGAAGCAATCACAACCTCAAGAACAGAGCAAAAAAGAGAGCACTTCTCAGAAGAGAAATCGCTTCACAACAGAAGTACTCGGAGCTCAGCCCAAAAACCCGAGGAGGAGCGAAGGAGAGCACAGCAGCACAACAACGGCAAGGCATTTCAGCGATGTAGCCAGAGATAGCCTGCAGGTGGCCATTATAGACGGGAAATCCTCCTCTCCGAACACTATACAGGAGAGATGGGTGGAGATCGACGTCAGATTGTCGAGTATGGTGCTAAGCTATGTACTCGACAATCCGGCGGGTCCTCACCCGGAGTTTGACTCCTCTGAGAACCTCAGGGGCTACAGGGTCATCAAGTGCGCGGACCAGGCCTCGTTAGATTTCCTGACGGGTAGTGTTGCTAAAATTAGCAACGCCTTTGAAGGCCTCCAATTGAGGCTTTTACCCGCCAGCGATATTCCGAAGAGGCCTCGGGCTCGCATTTGGCTACCCCCACTAGAGGAGCCAGGCGAAAAACTCCTGAGGTGCATTAAGCTGCAAAACAAATCTATACCTGGTATAGATGAGTGGCAGCTTATCAAGGAGGAAAACCCAAATAAATCAAGCAAGCCAATACTAGTGGCCATTTGTGAGGAGTCCATTGAGGCTCTGAAGAAGACTGACAACAAAATCAGCTTCGGAATACGCAAGGCCAGATTAAAAATCTTCCAAGGCGACAAAGCTGCTGACGAAGACGACACGGAAGATGTCGACGACGCCAGCCAGTTGCTAAGGAATGTGGGCATTGAAGAACCCCGGGATGCCCAATAATAACAGCATAAGGTGTGTACAGATTAACCTGCAGCACTCGAAGAGTGCTACAGCAAATCTGACAACCCTCGTGAACGAGGGGGGCATCGACATCAGCCTAATACAGGAGCCCTGGGTCAATGAAGATTCCATAAAAGGGCTAAACAGCAGCAATTATAACCTGTTTTACACGCGGAACAGAGGTAAACCTAGGGCATGCATTCTTATCAATAAAAGTATAAATGCATTTCTTTGTCCTAATTACAGCACAGCAGATATCACAGTGGTGAAGGTGGAACAGAAGGAAAAGCCCTTCTTCTTTGTCTCGGCCTACTTGGCCCATGACGAAGACATACCACCGGCCCCGCTCACCAGGCTAGTAGAGGAGAACAAGAAGGATGATGTCCTAATAGGGTGTGATGCAAATGCAAGGCACACCGTATGGGGTAGCTCCAGCATAAACACCAGAGGTGAGTCACTCTTGCAGTATATTTTGAATAGTAATCTAAGTATTTGCAACAAGGGCGATAAGCCAAC